>JADBJO010000387.1:0-60000 GCA_016801955.1 Conus betulinus
TTGCTGTTCGGGCTTACTCAGCACTGCTTTTGGTTCACGCCACTGTCGTTGCTCACGCACTGGTTCGTTCACCTACTGCATTGTTCTGACACTGGTTCGAGCTTGTTTACTTTTATATTTCCATTGTGTTATATTGCTATGTGTGCGCACGGTCGGATCAACCTGTATACCCGTCCTCGATCGACCGTCGGGTTAACGATCGTGTGCTCCGTTTTGCCTCGGCGCCACGTGCGTTCGAAAGCTACTAGGCATTGGCTGCTATTTCCAAATGCTTATCGTTCACCCTGCCCAGAAAATCAAAGGGCAAGGCCCCCTTAAGGGGATCCACTCAAGTCTAAGCATCCAAGCGGGATTCCGCTTCTCCTCCAGCCACCCTGCCTTCTAGCTTTCCGGCGCATAGTCAGACATCCGTTTACTATGCCCAGTCACGCGACCCTCGGCCCCCGGGACCTTTGCCGAGGCGCGGACAGGCACGGGTGACGGTTTTGGACTGGAACCTCCACCCGTCACTCGCATTTATGAGACGCGCGGGTCCACGTCTCCCCCCCCCATCTGGACTCGCCGTCTCACGACGCTCTTCCCCACCGTGCACAGGTGCAGCCAACACCCCTGCACGAGGAGCGTCCCGTTATCTCCGGACGCAGTTTTATGGCCACGTCATGGCAAGACCATGCACATGACCATAACTCTGGGCGTATGGGAACACCGAGTGCCTCCACCGGTTGTGAACATACACAAGGACGGCCGATCTACCCCGCTCGCCCGTCGCAGGTTCCCCTAGGGGTTCAGGACGCTGGGGGTCCGACCTACTCGGCCCCCCTTTTGGGCAACGTCCTCGGTCCCGTTCCTCCGGGGGGAGGATCTACCAGCGGGACCACGGGTAACCGGCCTATTCCCCTGGGTCCCAGCGCACTCCTGGGGGGGACGACATATACATGGTCGAACACTACCCCCCCCTCTGCTCAAGGTTACCCCGGTCCCCCGGGAGAGTCCTGCACAGTACCCTGGGCCGCCACAGCCCGCTTATCTCCCCGGGGACCAGTGGCTCTATGCCCCCCGAGAGAGACCAGTGACTTTACACCCACCCCCAACCGGAACAGCTATATGGTCGCTTGTGGCACCAATCTCACAGACCTGGGTCGACCTTGGTCTCCCACCTCGGGCGCTGTCCGATCGGCAGTCCGGGCTCTCCCACCCTAGCCCGTCTGCCGAGCACAGAGCCACGAGGGGCCCGCCCTCCCCCCCCCCCCCCCCCCCCCCACCACCCAACGAGGGCGGGACCCTCACGCACCCCCGCGCAGATGCCCCTGAGGAGGACCTACCTTCCCAGGAATTCGACTCCCCACACCCGGAGGACGACGACGATGAGGACCTCTTCTCATCCCTTTACGATATCCGCACCATTGACCGGTTTCGACCGGACTTGGGAGTCGAGGGAAGCCCCTCCCTCTGCCGATATCTTGGCCTTCCCTGACATCGTCGGGCCGCCCCAGCCCAACGCAAACTCAGGCTCGTCGCTCCTCAGTCCCTCACTTCGCTGTGGGAGAGTCCGGCAATCCGCGCCAGGGGTGCAGACGCCGTCCCCCCCGCCGGTCAAGACCTTCCCCCGGCGCCCAATGCGACCCCCCTTCGGCTCCCTCCTCGGGACCCGCAGGAAGCACCCAGTGACCTCCCTCTTTGCAGACAATCCGGCGACCAGGGAGTGGGCCATCTCCCAGTCTGATTGTCGCCTGATGCCCACCGGGGGCCCCCCTACTTCGGGCACCATCTCCTTTAAAGCATTAAAGGACTGGGACCGAGTAGCCCGGATGGGGCATCTTACACATCATTGCAGGGCATGCCTACCTTACCATGCTCTTGCAGAGGGCGGAGGTACTCTGGCCTGGGGATGACGGCGCCGTCCCAGTGCCTTCGGACATACCTCCGAACCACACCATGAGGACGAATCTCGCTTATTCAGCGATCCCTTTATGCGACACCTAGTCAACAGGATATCGCATCACTTGTCGGCTGCGGCGGACAGCGCAGCAGCAACAAGCCACTTCTATTGCCTGCTAGTGGCCAGAAACGCGGTGCTTTCACGCTCTTCACTCCCCGGCACTCAAGGCTTCCCTTCGGTGTGTCCCGGGGCCAGGATCACTCGCACTTTGGCGAGTACTCCACCTCGGATATGTCCCTTTCGGTCGAGAAACGCATGCAGGCGGCGTCCTTTGCCCCCCGGCCTCAGCCACGCCCTTCCAGGCCCCCCTATTGGTCTTACCCCAGGTCCATCGGGCCCACACCGTATCCCCGACAAGCCCCATCTCCCAACGCCGGGCCGGCTAAGCGCCCTCTAGATTCGCAGAGGTCGAAATCGAAACCTCGCCAGCAACTCCATTTTCGGTTCGGCCAACAGGCACGCCCTCTCCAGTGACTAGGGGACACACCCGCGGTGGGGCACGGAACAGGAACAAACCCGCCCACCAGGCCCAACCCCGGGTTTTACTCCCACCTGTTCGTGATCCCCAAACCCTCGGGGAGATGGAGGCCCATCCTCGACCTCTCTCCCCTCTCCCCGCCCTCCCCTCCCAGATCAGGGACTCCATCCACCACCTAGATTGGGCCACCTCCATAGATCTGAAGGATGCGTACTTCCAGATCCTCCTTTACCCGGCTCACAGACGTTACCTCCGGTTCGTCTGGCAGGGTCGGGTGTTCCGGTTCAAAGCTCCCCTTTGGTCTCTCCCTGGCACCCTTCCTCTTCACGAAGGTTGTCAAGGAGATGGCCGCCCTAGCCAGACAGGAGGACATGCGCCTCCTGGTGTACCTCGACGACTGGCTTGTCCTGGCCTCCTCCCGGGCTCAGTGCTGAGCCCACACCACGCGCCTCCTCAGGCTCTGTTCCACCCTGGGTTTTGTAACCAACCCCTCAAATGCGAACTCATCCCCAGTCAGAGGTTCTATTTCCTGGGCATGAGTTTCGACACGATTGCCATGAAGGTCGCCCCGTCCCCAGAGAGGTCCGCTGGGATAGTGGACCTCTTCTTTCGCCTCTTAGGGATGATGAAGTCCCTTTCAGCCCTCATCCGCTAGGTCGGTCCCCAAACCCCAGCTGCAGAGGGAGTTCCGTCGTCGGCGGTCCCAGACCTCGGACCGCTGGGCCCTGACCATTCCCCACGGCCACTGGTTCTCTGGCGCCACGGACGAATGGCTACGGGGTCTCTTCGTGGCCGAGTGGTTAAGGCGATAGACTAGAAATCTATTGGGGTCTCCCCGCACAGGTCGAATCTTGTCGACGACGTTGTTTTTTAAGACAATCCGTCCACTTGACCACCGGCGTTCCAATCTCTCTCCCCAACTCAGTCCCTCAAACTGTACACGGACGCCTCCAACTCGGGCTGGGGGGCCCACTTGGGGGACAGTCATGCCTCGGGGGTGTGGGACGCACAGATGGCACGCCTCCACATCAAGATATTAGAATTGGAAGCGGTCAGGCTGGCCTTCCTCCACTTCCAACACCTAATCTCGCCCAACTGGTTCTCCTCCTCACGGACAACACGTTGGTAGCCCATTACATCAACAAAGGGGGGGGGGGGGCTCACTCCATCGGCCTCTCCTACGGACAGAGGCCCTCCTTCGCTGGTGCCACGCACGGGGAACCACCCTCCGTGCGAGACATACAGCAGGGACACGCAACATCCTGGCAGACTCTCTCAGCCGCTCAGGGATCCTTCTGCACACAGAGTGGACCCTGAACAAGCTGACGCTAACCACAGTATGGGAGCACTGGTTCAAGCCCATGGTCGACCTCTTGGCGACCCGCTTCAACCATCGCCTTCCCATGTATGTCTCTCCCCGTCCTGGATCTCCGAGCGTACGCAGTCGATGCGCTCTCCCTCCCCTGGACGGGACTCATCGCGTACACCTTTCCCCCTTTCCCAATACTTCACAAAGTGATCAGGAAGGCCAGGCTGGAGAGACCCAAACTCATCCTTATTATAACCCGTGGTGGCCGGCCCAGTTGTGGTTCCCCCAGACCTCAGGTCCCTAACTCACGTTCCCCTCTCTCTCCAGCTAGCCCCTCGGTGGGACTTGCTCAGACAACCTCGCTCGGGCCTCCCTCACTCCACCCCCCAGATGCTTCGCCTACACGCTTGGGCTGATATGCCAACCAAATTGCGACCACCGGTCCCCCGCCTCCCCCGCGGACAGACCCCGGTCTGTCCTAGATACCCTGACAGAAGCGGGGGCATCGCAGTGATTACGGGACTTGGCCTTGGCCTCGCGTAGGACCAGCACCGAGTCCCTCTACAATTACCGATGGGAGAGATGGGTCACATGGTGCACGGCTAACTCGGTCCCCCTACCTCCTCCCCCCTCCAACATCCAGATAGGCAATTTCCTATCCCATCTTTCGTCCTCTCGAAAGCCCTCTGCTAGTTCCATTTGGGGCTACAGATCGGCGTATGCACCACCATCCGTCAGTTGGGCGGCCCATCATTCGACAATGACTTCTCAGACAACTATCTCGGGGGGGTGGCCCTACGGGAAGCTCAGTCCCCTAGGCGCGCTCCCCATGTGGGACCTCCTCTTTCTGGTTCTTGACTCCCTCAGAAAACCCCCTTTCGAGCCCCTCCGCGCGCTATTCCCTTTGACATTCTCTCCTTCAAGACCACCTTCCTTCTCTCCCTGGCCTCAGCCAGGAGAAGAAGTGGGATTCATGCCCTCAGTGGTGACCCTCGGGACATTGCCTTTCACAGAGACGGCTCGGTCTCGCTTAAGTTCCTGCCGGTTCTTAGCGAAGAACCAGGAACCAGGCACGTCCTCTCTCCTTCCCTGGTTATCCGCTCCCTAGCGGATATCTTAGGCAGCGAAGGCGGCGGGGACATGGACCTGTGTCCCTCTAGGTGCCTCAGATACTACTGGGAGCGTTCCCGCCCCAGGCGTTCCTCTCAGAGAAGCCTCCTTATTTCCATCTACCCCATCAGCAAGAAGAGACATCTCGGCGGGCTCGATTTCTAGGTGGCTATCCAATACTATCAAATCTGCCTATGCCCAGGCCCACAAAGACCT
Organism: Conus betulinus; assembly: GCA_016801955.1. Classification (NCBI taxonomy): domain Eukaryota; kingdom Metazoa; phylum Mollusca; class Gastropoda; order Neogastropoda; family Conidae; genus Conus; species Conus betulinus. The sequence goes on from JADBJO010000387.1 coordinate 5,053, forward strand.
CCCAGCCCTTTCCCCTCGAGCCCACGAGGTCAGAGCGCTGGCCACGTCCACAGCGTTCCAGCACTCTGTCCCCGTGCGCCATCTCCTGGAGGCAGCCTACTGGCGTTCGGAGAACCCTTTCATAAACTTTTATCTAAGGGACATCCGCATGACCAGGGCTGATGGTTCTAAAGGGGTTTCATTTGTGGCGGCCAATGCAGCCATAACAGTTAACCCAGGAACCATAGGGCGCTCAGCCCTCCTCCTATTCCTTTAAATTCTGCTATGGTCTGACATGGTATAGTATACGACGCCAAAATGGGGAGTTTGTATTATACTCCCTGTTTGGCTAAGTATACTTACCATGTCAGACTCTAATGCCCGCCCTACCTTCCCCGCTAGCGCCAAGGTTCCCTGGGGTTGCCTTGCGCGCAGCCTCGTTGAATGACGGGACAGTACACAATCTTCGGCATCTTCCGTAGGCGGAGTAGGGTGGGCGTCACGTGACTATCTTATGACTGCATTTGCCACAAAACTTCGGCCTGACAGAGCTGACTGACAGCCGTTTAATGCTATGGTCTGACATGGTAAGTATACTTAGCCAAACAGGGAGTATAATACAAACTCCCCATATATGTGATGTGCAAACATTACTTTAAGAAGTCCAGTCAGTTGTCATGATTGGTGTCAATGCAGACTACGTGCAGAAGTACGCCACTGCAGAGGCACTGCGAGAAAACGACCAAGACTCCTCGTCCAGCGAATCCTCCATGAGTGACTTTTCCGAGGACGAGGCACAGGACATGGAGCTCTAACCCCGGCCCCGCTAGTGTCCACGGCACTCTCCACCACCCCCTCCAGCCTGTGTCTGTCTGCTGTGCTGCTCCCCCTTCCCGCCTGTCTTCGTCAGTACTTAAGAGACGTCCATCTGAGCTCTTGTGTGCACAGCCGTGGAGATAGGGAGAGAGGAGTCACTGGTTAGTGTGAGGACAGCCAGGCTCTGAGAGGAAATCTGGCTTCATCAGCGTCTTCATGGCAGGGACAGTGCTGATGAGATGGGTTGACCTGATACCTTGGAGAGAGAAAGAGAGAGAGTGAGAATCAGCATTGAAACTTGTTCTAGTGGCAGGGAGAGACAGTTGTTGTTTTTGGATTCAGGTGACAGAGCGATTTGTGCGCATGAGGAGAGAACTGTAGATTGTTGTGCAATGGTGTGGCTTGATGGGAGAGAACTGTTGTTAAGATCACTGGTGACGGAGCCCTGTGTATGTTGATGTTCTGATGCAGTGTCTTGTCCTTGGTACTGGTGACGTCTTGTTTTTCAGCCACGTTTCATTTGGTGAAAGAGACCTTTAAGGAATGTTTCAGACTCTCTCTGTACTGGTGAGGCAGATCTTTAACAGCTGTTCAGCACTTTCTACTGGTGAGGGAGCTCTTTAAAGACTGATTTGGACTGTTTGTGCTGGTGACACAGATTTTTGTTGACGGTTTTGGACTAACTGGTGACACAGACCTTTTAGACTATTCTCTGTACAGGCTTCACAGATCTTTGAAGACTGTTGTGGACTGTCTGTGCACTGAAGACACTGACCTTTAAGGACCTGCTTTGGATCATTGCTTACGATGAAGATCTACACAGACTGTTTGGGACTGACTCTACTGGTGACAACGGATCTTTAAGGATTGTTTTGGACTGATGACAAAGACTTTGAAGGACTTTTTGGCACTGCCAGTACCAGTTAGACAAAATACGAAAGGACTGTTTTGGAATGTGTTATGGTGAGGCAAACATGTAAGAACTATCACTTACTGTCTGTACTGATGACATTGATACTGTTTTGCGGTGTCTGTGTACTGGTGAGATCTTTGAAGACTGTTTTTGGACTGTCCGTACTGGTGAGACAGACTGTTCAGCATTGCCTCTGTACTGGTAACACAGATCTCTCAGACTGTTTTGGACTGTCTTTGCTGGTGACTCAGACCTGTGAGCACTGTTTGACACTGTTTATTTGCTGGTGATGTGAATCGTTCAGGACTGTTTTGGACTGATGGTGTATGGACACCACAGATCTTCATGGACATAGTGAAACTGTCTCTTTACTGTGACTCCGATCTTTAAGGACTGTTTTGGAACCCCGTCTTTTCTCTGGTGACACAGATTTTGAAGGACTGCTTTGAACCATCTGTACAGGAGACACAGACCTTGGACTGTTTGGGACTGAGCGGTAAAAGATGACAGATTGTCTGCTGTACTTATAGGGTAAAGATGGCATTTGGATTGCTGTGTTTATGGGGTAAAGATGGCATGCAGTTTGCCTTGTTTATCTGGTGAAGTTGGCATACAATCTGCTGTGTTTATCTGGTAAAGATGGCATACAGTCTGCTGTGTTTATCTGGTAAAGATGGCATACAGTCTGCTGTGTTTATCTGGTAAAGATGCCATACAGTCTGCTGTGTTTTATCTGGTAAAGACGGCAAACAGTATGCTGTGTTTATCTGGTAAAGACAGCTATGTTTCGCTCTCTTTATGTCAGAAAGATGGTGTACAGTTTGCTCTGTGTATGTGGTAAAGATGTGGTAGAGATGGCATACAGTCTGTTCGCTGTATCTGGTAAAGATGGCATACAGTTTGTTCTCTTCATGTGGTAAAAGTGGCACATGGTTTGTTCTCTTTATGTGGTACAGATGGCTTATGGTTTCTCTGTTTGGTAAAGACAGTACACAGTATGCAGTGTGTACTTGGTAAAGATGGCATACAGTTAGCTGTGTTTTTTTTTGTTTGTTTTTTTTTGGTAAAGATGGTATATAGTTTACTGTGTTTATCTGGTAAAGGTAGCATTGCTGTATTTATCTGATAAAGATGGCATACAGTTAACTGTTTTTTTTTGTGTGTTTTTTGTGGTAAAGATGGTATATAGTTTACTGTGTTTATCTGGTAAAGGTAGCATTGCTGTATTTATCTGATAAAGATGGCATACAGTTAACTGTGTTTGTTGGGTAAAGATAGTATACAGTTTAAAGTGTTTATCTGGTAAAGATGTCATACAGTGGGCTGTGTTTATCTGATATAGATGGCATACAGTTTGCTCTGGTCAGCTGTAAAAGTGGCATACCATTTGCTGTGTACGGCTGGTAAAGATGGTATATGGTTTGCTTTGTGGAGCTGGTTAAAACGATAAACTGTCTAGCCTGTTTACTTGGCATAGATGACAGGCTGTAGTCTGTGTTTATCTGGTTAAGATGACCCCACTGTACACTGCGTTTAGCCGGTAAGGGTGACAGGCTGGACATTCTGTTTAGCTGGTAACGATGATGACAGAATGTCTGGTCTGTTTAGCTGGTAAAGATGATGGACTGTTTGCTTTGTCTGCTAAAAAGATAAAGATGTCTGCTGTGTGTGGGATAAAAACAGACTGAGAGTGTGCTGCAGCTGGTAAAGGTGCTCTGTCAATCTGGTCTGCTCTGCTTGGCTGCTAGAGACAGACAGTCTGACCGCTCAAATTATTTGGGCAGGTGTTGGGATCGTCGAGTCAGTGAGTGTGGACACTGATTGTTGGGGTGTCAGCAAGAACGAAGGAGCGGGAAACTCAGATAATGAGGGGAGGTGGGGAGGGGGGGGATGGAGGATGAAGAAGCAAAGAAACACTCCTGGCATGGATGTCCAAGGCATTAAGAAATGCCAGACTCAGAGTTCAGGATGCTGGAACTTGGTAGAAGGCCATTGGGTTTTATTGGTAACTTTTGGACGAGATGTTTTTAGACATTTTACGGATAAGCTTCCGTTTTTTTGTTTTTCTTTTCCCTTTAATGAGGACCTGAAGATCAAAACTCAAGTGTTCTGTTTTTAAGAGAGAAATTTGGAAGGTTTTTAAGTTGTCATTGAAGGTCAAAACTTCAGTGTGTGATTTTAAAGGGGTTTTTGTTTTGTTTTGTTTGTTTGTTTTTGTTTTAATTATCACTAATGATGGATTGAAACTTTTTAATTAAAAGAGGTTGAGCAAGTTTTGAATATGAGATCATGGGTGATCTGATGTGATAACAACCAAGAAATAATATCTAATGTACCAAATATGACCAGGAGGATGATGATTATTGTCTGGAATGAGGAGTTAATACGTTCCATTGCCCCAAGGGTTGTCCTATAGTGATACGGGTTGCAAGTTGTCCCATACTATTAAGATTGTCCCAGTGTGATAAATTTGCCCCAGGGTGATGGGATTGCCCCCTAGCGATGAGGGTTGTCTGACATATTGATGGGTTGTCCTATAGTATGTCCCAGTGATGAGGGTTGTCTGATATAGTGATGTGGTTGACCTGTAGTATGCCCCAATGATGAGGGTTGTCTGATATAGTGATGTGGTTGCCCTGTAGTATGTCCCAATGATGAGGGTTGTCTGATATAGTGATGGGATTGTCCTATAGTATGTCCCAATGATGAGGGTTGTCTGATATAGTGATGGGATGTCCTATAGTATGTCCCAATGATGAGGGTTGTCTGATACAGTGATAGGATGTCCAATAGTATGTCCATGATGATGAGGGTTGTCCGATATAGTGATGGATTGTCCTGTAGTATGTCCCAATGAGGGTTGTCCGATACAGTGATAGGATTGTCCTATAGTATGTCCATGATGATGAGGGTTGTCCCATACTGATGTCCCTAGTAATGAAGTTTGTTACCTTATGATGTGATGTCATAGTAATGATTGGGATGGTTCCTTGGTCTTGAAGTTAGGTGGTCTTGTAGTGTTGGGGTTGTCTCATTGTGATGACGATGGTACCAAAATGATCAGGTTATCCCTTAGTGATGTTTTATAGTGAGAGGAGCATTGTCCCATGATGATGATGGTTGCTCCGTAGTGATCAGTTGCTCTCTAGTGATGAAGCTGTCCCATAGTGATGTCCCTTAGTGGCAAAGTCCCAAGTGTAAAGGCCCCCTGTGTATCAACCTCATTTCATAGATGCTGTAATAGAAAGATTAGCTTCATGGTGTCAGACCATTTATCATTGAGACAAACGCTGAACAGGACCGTTAATCTGGGGCATTGCACCCAAATTGATAAGGATGATACCATAGTGATGTCGCCTAGTGATGAGTATTGTCCCCATAGTGATGTTCCAGGGTCACGAAGGTTATCTCATGGTGATGAGGGTTGTCCATTAGTGAGGAGGATTGTTCCATAGTGACGTCAGAAAGTAATGAGGGTTGTCCCCACAGTGATGTTCCACAGTGAAGTGGGTGTGTGATGGTGATGAAGGTTTGTCCCATAGTAATGTCCCTACAGTGATGAGGGTTGTCTCATAATGATATCTTATAGTGATGAGGGTTGCCCCATATTGATGTCGCATCTTGATGAAAATTGCCCCATAATGAAGAGGGTTGACTGATAGTGATGATAGGTGCCACATAGGTAAAAGGCTTGTCAGAAGTGATGAGGGTAGTGAAGAGGGTTTTCTGAAGGCGATGATGGTTGTCCTATAGTGACGTCCCATAATGATGAAGGTTGTCCCATAGTGATGACCTATAGTGATGAGGATTATCCCATAGTGCTATCCGACAGTGATGAGAATTATCGCATAGTGATGTGTCCTATAGTGATGAGGATTATCTCATAGTGATGTCCTATAGTGATGTGGATTGTCCCATTGTGATGTCATATAGTAATGAGGGTTGTCCTAAGTGTTGTCCTATAGTGATGAGGGTTGTCACGTAGTGAAGTCCTATAGTGATGAGGATGTGTCCGATTGAGGGTTGTCATAGGATTGTCCCATCATGATGTCCCACAGTGATGAGGGTTGACCCGTAGTAATATTCTATAGTAATGAGGGTTGTCTCATAGTGATGTCCCATAGTTGTGAGGGTTGTCCCATAGTGAGGAGGGTTGTCCATAGTGTCATCCTGTAGTGGTGAGAGTTGTCCTATAGTGATGCTCTATATTGATTAGAGTTGTCCCATGGTGATGTCCTATAGTGATGATGGTTGTCCCATAGTGATGTCCTATATGGATGAGGGTTGTCCCCATAGTGATGTCCTATAGTGATGAGGTTTGTCCCATAGTGATGTTCTATAGTGATCAGGGTTGTCCCATAGTGATGTTCTATAGTGATGAGGGTTGTCCCATAGTGATGTCCTATAGTGATGAGGTTTGCCCCATAGTGATGAGGGTTGCCCCCATAGTGATGTTCTATAGTGTGATGAGGTTGTCCCATAGTGATGCCCTATAGTGATGAGGATTATCCTATAGTGATGGGGGTTGTCTCATAGTGATGTTGGTTGTCCCATATTAATGTCCGATGGTGATGAGGGTTGTCCCCTAATGATGTCCTACAGTGGTGAGGATTGTCCCCTAATGATGTCCCATAGTGATGGAGGTTGTCCACTAATGATGTCGTCCAGTGATGAGGGTTGTCCCATAGTGATGTCCCTATAGTGATGAGGGTTGTCCCATAGTGATGTCCTTTAGTGATGAGGGTTGTCCCCGTAGTGAGTCCCATATTAATGCGTTTGTTCCTTTGTGAAAGGAAAAAGATGTGTTCTTGCAAACCCAGTGATACTCAGAAGCAGTTGGGGGTGGATGGCTTGAGGGTGCCAAGGTCAGGTGCTGGTTCAGCAGGAAGGGAGATTGATCCCAGAGTTGGATGACCTCAGGGGTTCCAAGGTACTGCCCAGGAGGCAGGGAGAAAGTCCCTCCCCCAACCGGTCAGGGGCAGTTCACCAAGGCACAAGACGCTGGGGGGGGGGGGGGGGGGGGGGGGGGGTGGAAAAGAGGGGTGGGCTCTTTCTCAAATACACTGTCAGCTTGTGGGTGACGTGTGCTGATCGAGACCTGTACTAGGACTCTGGACACGAATGGGTGGAATGTGAAGCTGTGAGTGACTGGGAATGAAGGAGTGGGTTGGGGTCGGAAAGTTCAGAGGATGGGCCCAGCAAAACCCTGATCACGTGGACAATGTGCTTTGCATGCGATGCGGTATGTATGAAAAGTGTTGTGTCGACTTTTTGAGCTTAAAGTGCATGCTACTGTGATGGTGTACGTACGCATGTGTGCATGCATGTGGTGTACATGCGTGTGTAAAATGCATTGTGGTGTGTTTTGTGTTTTTTGCTCTCTTAGTGTCTTGATGCATGTGTGTGAATGTGTTTAAGTGTGAACTTACCTGTGTGACACAGAGAGCATTTTGTCAGGGTGTGCGTGTGTGTGAGCATGTGTGTGTGTGCGAGCGCACATCATGTGTGAACATGTACATGCGTACTTGTGTGCACATGTGTGTGCGTGTGTGTGTGTGAGAGAGAGAGAGAAATGGTAATGTGTGTATCCTTGTCCATATTGCAGCAAAAATTCAAGCATTGTATGTGTGATTTCCCATGTTGAAACAAAGATTCAAGCATTGTGCATATGTTTGTCTATGTTATAGCAAGGTTTAAGGGTTGTGTGTGAGAGAATGAACATATGAAAGGAAGGATTCGAGCACTGAGTGTGTGTGAGTGTGTTCAAGTGGTAAGATAGATTCAAATGGTGATGTGTGTTTGTCCATGGGTGGGAATGATTCAAGCATTGTGTATGTGACTGTCCATGTGTTAGGAATGATTCAAGCTCTGTGTTTATGAGAATGGTCATGTGAAAGGAAAGATTCAAGCATTGTGTGTGTATGATTATCCATCTGGTAGAAAAAGATTTGAGCATTGAGTATCTGTTTGTCTGCATGGTAGGAAAGATTTTAGAATTTAGCGTGTGTTTGTCCCGTTACGTAGAAAGATTTTAAGCATTGTGTATACTTACGTCTGAGTGGTAGGAAAAATTCAAGCATGGTGTGTGTGATTTTTCCATGCGTGGGAACGATTCAAGCTTTGTATATGTGCGATTGTCCTCTTGGTAGGAAAGATTCAAGCATGGTATGTGTGGAATTTATGTGTAGGAATGATTGAAGCATGGCGTGTATATGATTTTTCATGTTTTAAAAATGACTCGAGCATTTCATATGTGTAATTGTCCTCTTGGTAGGAAAGATTTCCTTTTACTCCAGTTGATGATTCAATATGAACTGTGTATGACCTTTGTGACCTGCGACTCGACATGACCTGTATTGATGTCATTTTACAGTGTGGCTGTGCATTCTGCTGTTGATTGTGTGTTGTGTTGTAGTTTGTGTGTGGTGTGGTGTGGGTTGTGTGTGTGTTATGTTGTGGATTGTATGCTGTGGAATTAGTTTTGTGTGTTGTTGTGATGTGGGCATGTTGGCTCAATTGATTGGATAATAGTGTTGTTCTATTAGTGTATGAATTACTACTGTTTACCTTTTGGACAATAGTGATCACGGTGCACATTTTGCTAACCTGCTCCATTTGTCATGGGCTATGATTTTCATCATATAACCAAGCTGGTTTTTAAAGCATTCTCCACAAATCTTTTTGACTTTGTGAGTAAACTGTGGCCCTGCATCTGTTCCAAAAATTGTATGTTTTTGTCAGCAAAGGAATAAACCCATTCTCTGAGAGAAGAATTCTTGAGATTATAGAGCGTCAGTTAAAAAAAAAAAAAAAAAAAAAATCCTCGGTGTGATTCCAACCTGTAATGTTGGCATACTATTTCTATGTTGCAACCACTCGATCAGAGTGCGTTTTGGCTGATATGGGAGTCCTTTAGTAGTATTTCTATGGGAACTGCATCACTATCACTTTGATCATGGAAGTTGCTTGTTCCATCCTGCAGCATTTCTATGTGGGTTTGATGGTTCTGTGAAAATATAGAAGAGTCTGGAAGCTGACAGTACTGGACCTCAGTGGATAAATACTAGGAATATGAGCTGACCTTCCTGAGTCCGTATGGTCCAGCAGTAACGACAACCATAGCCGATGAGACACATGCACACAGATCTCTTCTTTGTACGTGTGGTTGTACCATGGTGGACATTATGTGTGGTTGTGCTGTGGTGTGGATTATGTGCGATAGCCTTGGTTATGTATGTGGTGTGATGTGGATCTGTGTGTGGTTTGCGTCGTGATTAGCATTACGTGAGGTTGTGGTGGGTTGTGTGTGACTTGCTGTGTTGTGCAGATCATGTATGACTTGTGGTGTGGATTTATGTGTAGTTGTGCTGTGGTCAGGATTATGTGTAGTTGTGGTGTGAAATGTGTGTGACTGTGTTGTGGTGTAGTTTATGCGAGGCTGAGGTTTGGTAGGGATCATGTGTGATTGTGCTGTAGTGTGGATAATTATGACAATGTGGTGTGAATTATATGTTGTTGTGTCATGTGGATTATGTGTGGTGGTGTGTGGACTATCATTATGAGTGGTCTTGTCATCGTGTGTGTTGTATGAATGGTGTGTGGCTAGTGGTCAGTGTGGATAGCAGTGGATGTGTTTTGTGTGGTGTGATTTAGATTGTGTGAGCTTTTTGTCATGTGAGGGTGGGGTGAATTATGTGCGTATTGTGTGAAGGCATGAACACTAGAATCATGATCGTAGCTTCCATTGTCATGGTCATTAAAAGATTCACAGTGTGTATCAGTTGGCATTTTTTTTCTTTCTTCACACCAGATGAAAGGGAGACTATTCTCCTGATCTCTGCATAATGGATTGTGTTATCTGTGTAGTTTGTCTTGTAAATGATACATACACTATGTCTGTCTCCTGTCTGAGTGTGTATCTGTGACTCTTTCTTCTAAATATCATAGCCATTACGGTATCATGATAAAAGTACTGAATAACTTTCTCATTTACCGTCTGCGTATATTCTGTCTGGATTTTAAAACACATTGCTAAATAAATTCCAAAAAAGAAAACCCCTATTGATGTTTCATGTTGATTTGTATGGCAGACTGTTGGCGTAAAGATTGATGGAAAGCATTTTCAGTGTGTGCAGCGAGATGTGAGGCGGAGATTTTGCACCACCTGTTCTCATGGACAGAAAGGTTCCCTGGCAATTTTCAGTGATAATAATGCAGCCGTAAAGAGCAAGACACTGCAGTATCAACAGTGACTCAGAATGCAGAAGATGACCGGCTATCAGCTACAATACAAAGACAGTTGACGGGCAGTCTCCAGTACCATAAACTAAAGAAAAAAAAAAGCTGATGGGCTATTGTGACAATAATACAGACTTTAACGAAAAGCTCTTGGCAACATTCAGACAAAGGATGGGGTATCAGCAAAAATAAAGACTACAAAAGATGATGGGCTATCAGCAACAATACAGACTATGAAAGATAATGGGCTATCAGCAACAGTACAGACTACGCAAGATAATGGGCTATCAGCAACAGTACAGACTAGGAAAGATGATAGGCTATCAGCAACAATACAGACTATGAAAGATGATGGGCTATCAGCAACAGTACAGACTACGAAAGATGATAGACTATCAGTAACAATACAGACTCCGAAAGATGAAGGGCTGTCAGCAACAATACAGACTATCAATGATGATGGGCTATCAGTAACAGTACAGATTATGAACGATGATGGGCTATCAGCAACAACGCAGACTCAAAAAATGATGGGCTATCAGTGCAATACAGACTCCGAAAGATGATAGGCTATCAGCAACAATACAGACTATGAAAGACGATGGGCTGTCAACAACAATACAGACTCCGAAAGGTGATGGGCTATCAGCAGCAATACAGACTATGAAAGATGATGGGCTGTCATCAACAATACAGACTCTGAAAGATGATGGGCTGTCAGCAACAGTACAGACTGTGAAAGACGATGGGCTGTAAGCAACAATACAGACTCCAAAAGATGATGGGCTATCAGTAACAACACAGACTATGAAAGATGATGGGCTGTCAGCAACAATACAGGCTATGAAAGATGATGGCTATCAGCAACAATACAGGCTATGAAAGATGATGGGCTATCAGCAACAATACAGGCTATGAAAGATGATGGGCTATCAGCAACAATACAGGCTATGAAAGATGATGGGCTGTCAGCAACAGTACAGACTAAAACAACGGTACTGGCTATGAAAGATGATCGGCTATCAACAACAATACAGACCCCGAAAGATGATGGGCTGTCAGCTACAGTACAGACTATGAAAGATGGACTGTCAATAACAATACAGACTACGAAAGATGATGGGCTATCAGCATCAATACAGACTATGAAAGACAATGGGCTATTAGCAACAGTACAGACTTCGAAAGATGATGGGGCTGTCAGCAACAGTACAGACTATGAAAAAATGAGGGGCTATCAGCAACAGTACAGACTATGAAAGATGATGGGCTATCAGCAACACTACAGACTATGAAAGATGATGGGCTGTCAGCAACAATACAGACTATGAAAGATGATGGGCTATCAGCAGCAATACAGACTATGAAAGATGACTGGCTGTAAGCAACAATACAGACTATGAAAGATGACTGGCTGTAAGCAACAATACAGACTATGAAAGATCCTGGGCTGTCAGCAACAATACAAAAGTCTACAGAATCAAATCAACTTTCGAAAGCATATTCGAGTCAATGACGGAGATGGGTATATTGTATTGTCCGCACTTTCATTAATTACTTTTCTTCATGTTACTCGCCCCTGAGTTTGAACGGATTTGTGCTTGTAACCTGCAGTACAACTGCTTCACCGGAAGTGTGGATCTTGCATCCTTGGTGTATAAATCTTTTAGAGCCCTTTGATGATGTGTGCGCCAACACTGGAACTGCTTAACTGCACATTCTGCTTCACTGCACATATCCAGGCCATTTGTAGGAATGCTATTGGATATGTTTGTCACGTGTCTTTGATTTTAGAGAAGAACAGCCAGTATCCAAGGGCCATTCTTGCCAGAACAGATGATAACATCTGCAACAGAACAATAAAAAAAATAAAAACTTCCAACCAAACAAACAACAGCGACAACAACAATCTCTGTTTAAAGCAAAATGGTTGAAATCAGATGGCCCTAAGTGTCCACTCCTGATGTTATGGGTGTTTCAAACCAGATCTGTGGCCTCCAGCCGTGTAAAACGTCGATGCTTGTGGCGCAGTGTTTCCTCTGGCAGCGCAAATCGCTGTCTGTTTAGGCATTTCGTTGTATTCCCATGTGTAACTTCCCTGGATTTAACGCTGATTTGCGTGGAACTGGAAATGCTTCACTGTTTGTTTGCCCTAACAGAGCAGACACTTACGGTCATCTTATTTCAACCATTTCGCTAGGTCGCGGAATACGAGGGCAGGAGTTCATGTGCAGATCTCAGGATAACGATGGTCCTGAGAGGTACCATGCGCTAGATATAAAGCTGGGACGTCTTTGGAATGCGTTTTCCCGTGGAATCGCTACCTGTTCTTGCTGGACTGCTTTCTGCATTCTCTCGAAATCTTCTTCTTTCTCCTTTAGCACTATGCCTCTCTTTGCTTTCTCTTGTACCTGTCACCACCACCTCACTGTTGATCCCGCCCTGTCTGTTGGTTCGCTTGTGTCTAGTTATATCCCTGATATTAAGGTTTTTCTTTGCCTTGTCCATTGCCCCCTAAACTTTCTATCTTCTTCCAGTCTTTAGCTTGGGTGATCTTAATTCACAACCATGTCTCCGGAGTTCTTCACATGGTTAGTAACCTTGCTTTGCCCAACATACTCCTCGGGGATCGATTGATTGGAGGTGCAGCTTCAACTTTGCTTGGTGGCGGCAGAGCACAATGTCAGGGAGACAATGTGGGACACAAAGCTATTTTTGTGCACTTGTTTATTTTGGCCTTCACTGTGCTAGTGCTGATGAAGAATGTCAATGGAGGACAGAGGGGCTTCGCAGTCGGCTGTGACGAGTAGGGGTGGCAGGAGTGGTCCTCTGGGGGAAGAACACAGAATGTTTTCTCTATTAGAATAGAGAGTAGTTTGCATATCAAAATTTCACCGCCACCCTCTCTGTTTACTAGTGATGGAAGGGGCAGCTTTCCAGTACTAGAAATCAAAAGATTTTTTTTTGGTCGGGACTATTAAAATACTCCAGAATGACTCAGGTGTGATTCACCTTAGGTTTACTCGCTCACAAGTGCTTGTGCTCTGAGTGATATACAGAATAACAAGTAAGTTCAAACATGAATGATGTGTGAACGACTGGTAACTGACACAAGCTGAGTGCTATTTCCCACCCAACTTTGCTTGTGTGTACAAGAGTAAAATATACAAATCATAGAACTTCAGTCAAATCAGCCTTTGTATGGTATGACTTTTCCCCACTTTATCTCATAATGAAGAAGGGGTCTGTTTTGATAAACTTGAGTTGATGTCCAGAGGGTTCTTCCTTTACTTAGCCTTACAGCTGGAGAGGTGTGTGGATCTCTCTCCAGTTGCTGGTGACTGGTCCACTCTCTATTCAGGCAGGCTGATCCGTTTTGGTCTGCTTTGCCACGTGCTAGCATGGGTTCTTGCTCCTGTGCTGGGCCAGCCTGTACATAGGACAGAACCTGGTTTGTAGTTAAGTAGCTGAGAGTCTGGCTTGACGAGTCCTCACACTTGCCCTCTGGCTTTTAGTAAATGTGCGAGACCTCGGTCAGTAAAAATTAGACAAACATAAATGTGTCTGTCTTAATTCTCAGTCTGCACTTTAGTTCTTCATTGAATTTTAAGAGGATTTTTATGAGACAGAAACTGCTAAACAACTGAAGGGAAACAACTCTCACAAACACACCTGAAGTAACTAGGTATTGGAATACACTTAGCGCGCGTACACATGTTTATTAGAGTAACCTAGTATCAATTATTCAGACAATCAACAGAATTCATAAATCATTTTATTAGAGTAACCTAGTATCAATTATTCAGACAATCAACAGAATTCATAAATCATCTTAACAGATTTCACTTACAATAGGCATAAAATTGTCCTATTAGAATATATAGTATTCAATAATCATCTTAGCAGATAGTACTAGGTAGCCTACTGTGAAAATAGAGTAAGCTTACTCATTCATCATCTTGACAGATGGCATAAAGTTATATTCTACTGGTAAAACATATTGATATGGATACAACAATGCATTTCCTCATGACTTAGAAAGTTAGTTTCAACTTACAATTCATCTGGGTTGATCAGTAAAAGTTGAGACAGGATCTCAGAGTAAGTAGAAGAGATGAACGTTCCCTCTCTGGCATACACCGGAGTAAGTTGTTGAACTGACTGCGATCAGTCGTACAGCTTTGTTGGAGCAGTGGAATTGGAGGCTTGATCTCCCCTTTTTGTTTGTTAACGTGCCCCATCCTGTCTCTGTTGCCTGTCTGATTGACAGGCTGGTAGAGGAACAGGACAGCCAGCTAAACTTCACGGAATAACAGAGGGTGGTGTTGGTATCTGGGTGGGGGAGGGGGTGATCATCTGGACGGACACAGTCATTCCCCACCACCTGCAGTGAGATAATGTGCAGGCGATTAGAGAGCACAATGTCTTGGATGTTGAAGGTATTTTAAGCCTTTATGCTAATGAACGAAACAATGCTGTCCACTCCAGTGAAAGCAGGCATGGGCTTTCAGCCTGTCCATGGAATTTACATAAGGCATGAGTAGATTGCTTGGCAGCCTATGGCCATCGTATCTGAGAACACAATGAGTGTGGGAAGGAAGGGAGACAGGGAGTTGGCGGCTTCTCTTAAGTCAACAATCCTCTTGTTGAAATTGATGTTTTTGCAATTAAACAAATAAACACTCTGGAAGTGTATGTATCGGACTTTTCAGGATATCTAATAACACCACTTCATGATGATTCATCGTGGGGTTGGAGACGTACCCAGTAGAACTGACAGTCCCTGATTTGCGTGTCATTATGATTAGTGTGCAGCAAATGTTAACTCCAGGGTCTTCTCGTCGTTTGACAGTCACCATAGTTTCCCAGAAAACAAACACATCTATTCAAACTGTTTGGGATATAAGTTATGACATTCCTGTGACTTCTAAGATCTTTCCGACATCACACCTCCAAATCCGAAGGAAAATGGGCATGAAAATATTTTTTTCGGCGTTTCCTAAAAATGCTCAACCTCAGCAGTCTGCTGACGGTGTGTTCAACTGCTCTGTCACTAACTACTACACCTTTCAGCCACACCTGCATTGTAACCTGAAACCAGAGTGTGATGACGGACGGGATGAAACAGAACACTGTCCTTTCAGCAGTGCCGACTGTCAGGGGCTGGTGGCGTCACGTGGAAAGTGTTTCGTGTTGATAACATTTCCCCAAATTATTACACATTTTGCTTTACTGAGTGTCAGAGAATCGGTGGAACGTTGGCCTCCATAAAAACCACACAGGAACACAATGATTCTCTGTCTGTGTTAAAAAGATATCATATTACAAGCATGGCGACAAGCTATATGTTAGGCTGGGCGTCTGGACCGTCTATGTATAGTAAGTTCAGCAAATGGTCTGACAGAACGTTGATCTATGACACAAGTCATTTCAATGTCGTTTATCCATTTCCTCCCTCCAGATTTGTCCGAACTGCAGGTCTGTCATCAATGGAATTGACATCTCACATACCTGTTTCCAAATTCAGGACAAATGCAGTATTATGTGAAGTAAAGGTACAGCCATTCACTCAACAAACCACATTAGTTAAATTTCTGTCCCCTCAGTTTATGTTTAAAGATACATTACAGGTTTTAGTGTGCTGCCCAGATAGGTCTGTGACACACGTATTTATGCATTGTGACTCAAATACTCTCCAAAGAAAAGTGACATTGTCTCCACTAGGTACGTCCATGAACAGGAGTGACAAACATCGCACTATAGGCGGTGGCCTTGGAAGGGCTGCAGATAAAGATCCCATGCTTCCGTGTGGTGAAGGTTCCACAACAGTGCATTACAGTTTCCTGTGTGACTTCAGGAAGGACTGCCTGGATAGCAGTGATGAGTCATTCTGTGAGCATCCTTCATCCAATGGCAAGAAGTGTTCAAATGATCAGTACGTATTACATAGTCAACGATGTAATGAATTCTCGGATTGTCTAGATGATTCTGACGAAAGGAATTGTCCCTCAGAATATGACCATTTTAATGAATGTGAGGGATTTCGATGTTCTGGATTTACACGTCACTGTATATACTTCAGTCAACGTTGTAGTGGCCATTCAGACTCTCCTGATGGTTCTGATTAAGTGGATTGTTACAACGAAGTAAGGTACGAGGTTAATGGCAAACGTCCACCTCCAAATCAACGGTTTTACATCATTCTGGATGGTACTGGCTATTTTTCTCAAAAAGCAATGAACACTGACCATTCCTGTCCTGACAGTCATTATCGCTGCACAGCTGACATAATGCACTGTCTGCCCATCTACACTCGCTGCAATGGATTGTCTGACTGCGTTTATGGAGATGATGAGCATGACTGTGACAGAAGCTCCTGTGCAGGGTTTTATCAGTGTCGGTCCTCCACAGTGTGTGTGCATGGACACCATCTGTGTGATGGCTGGGGTCAGTGTCCACAGCGGGACGATGAACTGATGTGTGACACCAGGTGCCCTGAGGGCTGTCTGTGTCAAGGTCACTCCTTCATGTGCAGTAAACCTTTTCCTGCTCGTCTCTTTCCTCAACTTCGGTATGTCGACGCCACAACGTCAGAAATGATGCTGACTGACTTCATGAGCAATGAATATCTGACTTATTTGAGTCTGTCCTCTTGTCTTTGGATGAATATGTCAGGTCTGAAGCTGGCCAACTTGCTGTTCATTGATCTCACCAACAATCATCTGCAAACAGTCAGTGTGACTGTTTCTATGGAACTGCCACAGTTAAGATCAATGACCTTAGCAAACAACCCCCTGAGACAACTGACAAGTGATTCATTGAAGACACTCCATCATGAACTGAGGCAAATTGACTTATCCAGAACTGCCTTACTGTGCTCAGTAGTGAATGGTCTCTATATTTACCTACCGTAATTCACTTTAACGTGTCATTTTGCGCCATTAAAACCATTGGGTCCACAGGATTTAAACACATGCCAAACCTGGCGTAAGTGGATATAAGAAGGAATGAGGTCATCGACTTCCCTTTCGATCTGTGGTCAAAATCAAATGATTTGAAGACTGTGTTTTCGTCGGATTACAGAATCTGTTGTGACAACTTACTTCCTGGCCAGTCAAATAAGATCCAGTGTGTAGCGCCATACACTGTGCTTCAGTCTTGTAAACTCTGATACCAACTAAACAACACAGACTTTTCTTTCTGCTCATCAGTGTATCTGCCATTGTAGGGAATTTCATTTGCCTCACAATTTTTGTAGCCGTGAAGACAGCAGTATTTGGAAGTCATTTCATGGTGGCGTTTGCTCATTTACAGTTTGGAAACATTTGCATGGGAGTCCATGTCAGCATTGCTTTGGGCAGCGGACGAAATGTTAGGAAACGAAAATGTGCAGCTTGAAAACACGTGGACAAACTGTGTGACATGCAAGTTGAGTGGTTTTCTTTCCCTTCTGTCTAATGTGGTTCCAGCGTTTGTCATCTTGTTCCTCGCTCTGGATCACTTCATCACCCTGTTTTTCCAGACACAACATTCGCAGAAGTTCAGTAAACTGCCAGTGACATCAAGCTGCGTAATCCCATGGTGTGTTGGAATCCTGATGGCGCTGATACCTTTCTTTCTGGTCTGTCTCACTGGGGTCTCTGTGGTCAGTCTGGTTTGTGTCGCCTGGCTTTATTCCGTCGATACCAAGCAAGAGAAACGTTCAGGTGGTTTGCAGTAATCATAGCAGTCAACTTCACTTTATTCTCAATAATTGTGGCTGGAGGACTTATCATCAAGAAGAAAACACCAAGACTCAGACTGGTGCTTGACCCTGTGAAGAGGTCAGTGTATTCCTCCTACCTCCTGACCAGATCAGTGGCTGTCACAGATGCTGTCGGCTGGTTAAACGGCTGTCAGTCAGCTCCGTCAGGCCGAAGTTTTGTGGCCAATGCAGTAATAAGATAGTCACGTGACGCCCACCCTACTTCCGCCGCCTACGGAAGATGCCGAAGTTCGTGTACTGTACGTCATTCTTCTTCGGCCTGTCACCCAAGCAAGATAAGTCTTGTGCTCTGTCTCGCCTATACTTTGCCTTTGTGTAAAGATTGCTGTGTTCGCATTCTGAACATTTATTTGTGGCTTGTGCTTATCCCTCAGAGTATCTTGACGTGTGAGGTTATCGCTGGGCTAGCATTCTAACCTTATTTTCGAATTTTTCGCGATTGTGCTCCCGGTTCTGCTTTCCGCGTCACCGGTTCAGCTTGATTGGCATTTTCCATCGCCGCGTTCATCGCTGGTTCGGTGCCTCTCTTTATCCATCGGCCTCCCTTTTCAATCGCCTTCGGCCCAGTCGCCACTAAATTCCGTTTTCTCCCTCGCCGTCCCTCGCCGTCATTTATTCCACAACCTCCTGTGCGACGATCGTGAGCCAGTCTCGTCGTCGCCATCTTCCAGTCTCGTCGCCATTTTGTTTTGCGCCGGTCTCCCCCTCTTGTCACCAACTTATACCCCAGTATTTTACAGGGGGTTGTTTTCGTCCACAATTTAATTCCTTTGCCCCCTTCCCTCATTTGCCAGAAATTCTCGCTCGCCTTCGTGTCCTCAACGATCGCGATCGACCGTTGTCCTGGTATTTACACGTGGCGTTACTCAGCACTTTGCGCCACGCCACGGTCGCTTCTCACGCGCAGTTTTCGCCTTTTCTGCTGCGCTTTGTGTCCCTGTACGGACTTGTTTTCCTTATTTTCCATTGTGTACGTTGTTCATTTTATTTTGTGTGTGCGCACGGTCGATCGATTGCCCTAGTTATTCCCCTCGATCGACCGTCGTGACTTTCTCGCTTACGATCGTGTGCTCCGGTTTCGCTCGGCGCCATCGCCCAATATGGTGAAGGACTCGGCTGGGTCGAGCAACAACTCTGACGTGCAGGGTTCGCGCTCTTTCCCGAGGACCCACGAGTTGGTTCAACCCCCGAGCGAACCGTTCTCTCTCCTTGGGAGAACGGACGGCCGCGGTAGTTGGAGATGACCCTCCCGCGGAGGGGACGCGGGAATCTCCCTCCTCTACCCGACCGACGGACGCACGACGACGACCGTTGCGTTCGAAAGCTAGAAGGCAACCGGCGGCTATTGCTAAGTGCCTTTCATTCGACATGCCCAGGAAATCTAAGGGCAAGGCCCCACTTAAGGGGACCCCCCCTAGCCAAAACCCCAGCGGGAGTCCGCTTCGCCCCCAGCCACCCTGCCTTCTAGCTTTCCTGCGCTTACACACTCATCACCTTACTATGCCGAGTCACGCGACCCCCGGCCCCCGGGGACCCTTGCCGGGCCGCGGACAGGCACGGGTGACGGCCTTGGGCTGGAACCCCCACCCGTCACTCGCATGTATGAGACAGGCGGGTCCACTTCTTCCCCCCATCTGGACTCGCCGTCTCACGACGCTCTCCCCCTCCGTGCACAGGTGCAGCCAACACCCCTGCACGAGGAGCGTCCCCTTTAGCTCCGGATGCAGTTATGGCCACGTCTTGGCACGACCATGCACATGTCCATAACTCTGGGCGTATGGAACACCGAGTGCATCCACCGTTTGTGATCATACACAAAGACGGCCGACCAACCCCGCTCGCCCCCGTCGCAGGTTCCCCTAGGGGTTCAGGACGTTGGGGGGCCCGCCGACCTACTCGGCCCCCCACTTGGGCAACGTCCTCGGTCCCGTTCCTCCGGGGGGAGGATCTACCAGCGGGACCACGGGTAACCTGCCCCATTCCTCTGGGGCCCGGCATGCTCCCGGGGGGGGACCACATACTACGGTCGATTATTATTCCCCCCCTGCTGCCCCAGGTTACCCCGGTCCCCGGCGAGTCCCTGCACAGTACTCTGGGCCGCCACAGCCCGCTTATCTCCCCGGGGACCAGTGGCTCTATGCCCCCGAGAGGGACCAGTGGCTTAATACCCACACCCAACCTGAACAACTATTTTTGGTCGATTGTGGCACCCAACCTCACAGACTTGGGTCGACCTGGGTCTCCCACCTCGGGCGCTGTCCGATCGGCAGTCCGGGCTCTCCCACCCTAGCCCGTCTGCCGAGTATAGAGCCACGAGGGTCCCGCCCTCCCCCCCCCCCCCCCACCACCACCCTACCAGGGCGGGACCCTCGCGCACCCGCGCACTTTGCCTCCTGAGGAAGACCTCCCTTCCCAGGAATTAGACTCCCCACAGCCTGAGGAGGACTACGATGAGGACCTCTTCTCATCACTTTATGACATCAACACCATTGAACGGTTCGACCGGACTTGGTGTCGAGGGACGCCCCTCCCTCTGCCGATATCTTGGCCTTTCCTGAGATCGTTGGGCCGCCCCCAGCCCAACACTCAAGACTCAGGATTGTAGCTCCTCAGTCCCTCACTTCACTGTGGGAGAGTCCGGCGAAACGCGCCAGGGGTGCAGACGCCGTCCCCACGCGCCGGGTCAAGACCTTCCCCCGCACACCCAATGCGGCGCCCCTTTCGGCGCCCTACTTGGGACCCGCAGGAAGCACCCTGTTACCTCCCTCTTTGCTGACAATCCGGCCACCAGGGAGTGGGCCATCTCCCAATCGGATTGTCGCCTGATACCCAACGGGCCCCCCCTACTTCGGCCACTGTCTCCTTTAAGGCGTTAAAGGACTGGGACCGAGTAGCCCGGATGGGCATCTTACACACCACTGCAGGGCATGCCTACCTTAGCATGCTCTTGCAGAGGGCGGAGGTACTCTGGCCTGGGGATGACGGCGCCGTCCCAGGGCCTTCGGATACAAACTCCGAACCCCACCAGGACGAACTTCGCTTGTTCAGCGATCCCTTCATGCGACACCTAGTCAACAGGATATCGCATCACTTGTCGGCTGCGGCGGACAGCGCAGCAACGACCCATTTTAATTGTCTGCTTGTGGCTAGAGACGCGGTGCTTGCACGCTCCTCGCTCTCCCCGGCACTCAGGGCATCCTACGATGTGTCCCGGGCCAGGATCACTCGCCTTTGGCGAGTACTCCACCTCGGCTATGTCTCTCTCTCTCGAGGAACGCAAGCAGGCGGCGTCCTTCGCCCCCCGGCCTCAGCCACGCCCTTCCAGACCCCCCCTTTCGGTCTTACCCCAGGGCCAACAGGCCCACTCCGTACCCCCGTCAAGCCGCATTTCACACCGCCGGGCCCGGCCAAGCGCCCACTTAACTCGCAGAGCCTAAACTAAACCAAAACCTCGCCAGAATTTTTCGGTTCGGCCAGCAAGCACGGCCCCGCAGGTGACTGGAGGACACTCCCGTAGGGGGCATGGAACTGGCACAACCTGCCCAGCAAGACACCGGCCCACTGTACCCCTTCCCCCCCCGGGACCATCGGCTCCCCTGGCGGGCAACCTCTCCCGGCATGCCCGCCAGTGGCGACGTATGGGCCTCAGCCCCTGGGTAGTGTCGGTGCTTCAGGATGGGTTTCGCCTACCCTGGGCGCACGGTCGCCCTCCCCTCATGCGTTTTCCCTCCTCCGTCCCCCACGACCCCCCACCTGCCCAGGCGGAGGCCCTCCGCCTGGAAGTCCTCGAACTCCTACAGAAGGGGGCCATCGCAGAAGTTTTCCAGCCCAACCCCGGGTTTTACTCCCACCTGTTCGTGATCCCCAAACCTTCGGGGGGATGGAGGCCCATCCTCGACCTTTCTCCCCTCAACAAGTTCCTAAGACATACCAAGTTCAAGATGGACACACCCTTCCAGATCAGAGACTCCATTCACCATTTAGATTGGGCGACCTCCATAGATCTGAAAGATGCGTATTTCCAAATCCTTATCCACCCGGCGCACAGACGTTACCTCCGGTTTGTCTGGCAAGCTCGGGTGTTCCAGTTCAAAGCTCTCCCCTTTGGCCTCTCCCTGGCACCCTTCCTCTTCACGAAGGTTGTCAAGGAGATGGCCGCCCTGGCCAGGCAGGAGGACATTCGCCTCCTGGTTTACCTCGACGACTGGCTTGTCCTAGCCTCCTCCCAGTCTCAGTGCCAGGCCCACACCACCCCTCCTCAGCCTTGTTTCCACCTTGGGGTTTGTAATCAACCCCCTCAAGTGCGAACTTATTCCCAGTCAGAGGTTCTCTTTCCTGGGCATGAGTTTCGACACGATTACCATGAAGGTCGCCCCGACCCCCCGGAGAGGTCCGCCCGGATTGTGGACCTCATCGTGCGCCTCCGAGAAGCCTCGCACACCTCGGCCAGAACTCTGTCCTCCCTCTTAGGGATGATGGAGTCCCTTTCTGCCCTCATTCCGCTGGGTCGGGTCCCCAAACGCCAGCTGCAGAGGGAGTTCCGTCGTCGTTGGTCCCAGACCTCGGACCGCTGGGACCTGACCATTCCCCTCGGCCCCTGGTTCTCGGGTGCCACGGAGGAATGGCTCAATCCGTCCACCCTGATCACCGGCGTTCCGATCTCTCTCCCAACTCAGTCCCTCGAGCTATACACGGACGCCTCCAACTCGGGCTGGGGGGGGGCCACTTGGGGGACAGTCATGCCTCGGGGATGTGGGACACACAGATGGCTCGCCTCCACATCAACATATTAGAGTTGGAAGCGGTCAGACTGGCCCTCCTCCACTTCCAGCATCTAATCTCGCACCGACTGGTTCTCCTCCTCACGGACACACGTCGGTAGCCCATTACGTCAACAAGGGGGGGGGGGGGGGCTCACTCCATCGGCCTCTCTCTCAGGACAGAGGCCCTCCTTCGCTGGTGCCACGCACGGGGAACCACCCTCCGTGCGAGACACATAGCGGGGACACGGAACATCCTGGGCAGACACACTCTCAGCCGGTCAGGGACCCTTCTGCACACAGAGTGGACCCTGAACAAGCTGACACTAACCACTGTCTGGGATCACTGGTTCAAGCCCATGGTCGACCTATTTGCGACACGGTTCAACCATCGACGACTCCCCCATGTATGTCTCTCTCCAGTCCCGGACCCCCGAGCGTACGCGGTCGATGCGCTCTCCCTCCCCTGGACGGGACTTGTCGCCTACGCCTTTCCCCCCCCCTTCCCATACTTCACAAAGTGATCAGGAAGGCCAGGCTGGAGAGACCCAAACTCATCCTCATAACCCCATGGTGGCCGACTCAGTCGTGGTTCCCGGACCTCAGGTCCCTAACTCACGTTCCCCCTCTCCAGCTAGCCCCTCGGTGGGACTTGCTCAGACAACCTCGCTCGGGCCTCCCTCACTCCAATCCCCTGATGCTTCGCCTACACGCTTGGCTTCTATGCCAGCCAAATTGCGACCACCGGTCCCCGCCGCCCCCGCCGACCGACAGACCCCGTCTGTCCTAGAGACCCTGACAGAAGCGGGAGCATCGCAGGGACTACGAGACTTGGCCTCGGCCTCTCGTAGGGCTAGCACAGAGTCCCTCTATAATTACAGATGGGAGAGATGGGTCACGTGGTGCACGGCTAACTCGGTCCCCTACCTACACCCCTCCAACATCCAGCTAGGCAATTTCCTATCCCACCTTTCGTCCTCCTTAAAAAACTCTCGGCTAGCTCCATTCGGGGCTACCGATCGGCCGTATGCACCACCATCCGACAGCTCGGCGGCCCATCTTTCGACAATGACTTTCTACTCAGAGAACTATCACGGGGGGTTGCCCTACGGGAAGCTCAATCCCCTAGGCGCGCCCCCCTTGTGGGACCTCTTTCTGGTGTTAGGCGCCCTCAGAAAACCCCCTTTCGAGCCCCTCCGCTCCATTCCCTTTGACCTCCTCTCCTTCAAGACCACCTTCCTTCTCTCCCTGGCCTCAGCCAGAAGGCGAAGTGAGATTCATGCCCTCAGCGGGGACCCTCGGACATCGCCTTTCACAGAGACGGCTCGGTCTCACTTAAGTTCCTACCTGAGTTCCTAGCGAAGAACCAGGAACCGGGCACAGCCTCTCCTTCCCTCCTGATCCGCTCTCTAGCGGATATCTTAGGCAACGAGCGGGGTGGGGACATGGACCTGTGCCCCTCTAGGTGCCTCAGATACTACTGGGAGCGTTCCCGCCCCAGGCGTTCCTCGCAGCGACGCCTTCTTATCTCCATCAACCCCACAACACAAGAGGACATATCGGCGGGCACTATCTCTAGGTGGCTATCCAATACTATCAGATCTGCCTATGCCCAGGCGTACAAAGACCTCCCAGCCCTGTCACCCCGAGCCCATGAGGTCAGAGCGCTGGCCACGTCCTCAGCGTTCCAGCACTCTGTCCCCGTGCGCCATCTCCTGGAGGCAGCCTACTGGCGTTCGGAGAACCCTTTCATAAACTTTTATTTAAGGGACATCCGCATGACCAGGGCTGATGGTTCTAAAGGGATTTCATTTGTGGCGGCCAATGCAGCCATATCGGTCTACCCCAGGAACCATTAGGGCGCTCGGCCCTCCTCCTATTACTTTAAATTCTGCTATGGTCTGACATGGTATAGTATACGACGCCAAAATGGGGAGTTTGTGTTATACTCCCTGTTTGGCTAAGTATACTTACCATGTCAGACTCTAATGCCCCCTACCTTCCCCTCTAGCGCCAAAGTTCCCTGGGGGTTTGCCTTGCGCGCAGGCCTCATTGAATGACGTACAGTACACGAACTTCGGCATCTTCCGTAGGCGGAAGTAGGGTGGGCGTCACGTGACTATCTTATTACTGCATTGGCCACAAAACTTCGGCCTGACGGAGCTGACTGACAGCCGTTTAATGCTATGGTCTGACATGGTAAGTATACTTAACCAAACAGGGAGTATAACACAAACTCCCCACACTGCTGTGGACTGCTGTAACATTGTTCACTGCCGTGGACTGTTGTAACATCGTACACTGCTGTGGACTGCTGTAACATTGTTCACTGATGTGGACTGTTGTAACATCGTACACTGCTGTAACATTGTTCACTGATGTGGACTGTTGTAATATTGTGCACTGTTGTGGACTGTTGTAACACTGCATCCTGCTGTGGACTGTTGTAAACATTGTGCATTGCTGTGGACTGTTGTAACATTGTGCACTGCTGTGGACTGTTGTAACACATTGTGCATTGCTGTGGACTGTTGTAACATTGTGCATTGCTGTGGACTGTTGTAACATTGTGCACTGCTGTGGACTGTTGTAACATTGCATGCATTGCTGTGGACTGTTGTAACATTGTGCATTGCTGTGGACTGTTGTAACATTTGTACTGCTGTGGACTGTTGTACCATTTGCACTGCTGTGGACTGTTGTAACATTGTACACTGCTGTGGACTGTGTAACATTGTACACTGTTGTAAAATTGCATCCCGCTGTGGACTGTTGTAATATCGTGCAATGCTGTGGACTGTTGTAGCATTGTGTACTGTTGTGGACTGTTGTAACATTTTATACTGCTGAGGACTATTGTAACACTGTTGACTGTTATGGACTGTTGCAACATTTTATCCTGCTGTGGACTATTGTAACATTGTACATTGCTGTGGATTGTTGCAACATTGCCCCTGCTGTGGGCTGTTGTAACATTGTACACTGCAGTGGACTGTTTGTAACATTGCGCAGCACAACATGTGGATTGTTGTAACATTGTGCACTGCTGTGGACTGTTATAATGTTTCTTACCACAGAATGATACTGTTCTCACATCTGTAGATTTTCTGGGCTTGAACCATTGAGGGCTGACCTAGCGTTTGATACGGCAGGCTGACATAGTGTTTAATAGAGCAGAGAAGCATTGTGGTCGCCAGTAAAATTTGACACGCTGTCCATCGGAACCTGCTGAAACAGCAGTCACTGCTGCAGGCTACCGCATTGTTCACTGTTCCAGGGAAAGGCAGCTGTCACAACTCTCAGCTGGCATAGTGTATGCTGCCTCAGACTGACATGTAGCATCACTTCAGCATGCTGGTAAGCATTCATTACAGACTGACGTGCGTTCACTACTATGGCTGACACGGTGCAGGAGAATACAGCATTCATTGCTGCAGACTGAGAGCTAGCATTTACTGCTGCGGTGTGGTACAATCTCCACTGCAGCAGACTGATGTACACCTATTATCGGTGCAGGGCAACACGTCGTTTAAGGACTGATGGTTGTTGTCAGCTTTTGCTATTGTGTGAGCTGACATACTGGTCATAGCCTGCGACTGAGAGTCAACTGCAGCAAAACAACACCGTTGTTCACGGCTGCAGGCTATCATGATGTTCACCATCACAGGATGGTGATAGTGTTTATTACTGTCAGCTGACATGGTGATCTTCGTTGTCAGCAAAAAATACTGCGTGTTGCAGTGTACAGTAATGTGTGTTCATGATTTGGAACTGCTCCAAGCAGACATAATGTCACATGTCACGGGCTGACATATTGTTTATGACTTGGAACTGACACAGTGTTCGCTCCCGCAGGCTGACTTAGTGTTTATCGAACACAGTACTGTAAATGAACACACTGTTTATCACTGCAGTCTGACGTAATGTTCACTGTCGCTGGCTGACGAACTGTTTAATGCTGTGAGCTAGCAGGCGGTGTTTATTGCTGCAGACTGGCGTGAAATTTATTGCTGTGAACTTACACATTGATTATTGCTGCAGGCTGGCGTGAAATTTATTGCTGTGAACTTACACATTGATTATTGCTGCAGGCTGACGCTCTGTTTCTTGCTGTGAACTAACACAGCATCTATTGCTGCAGGCTGTGAAAGGCTGACACGCTGTTTGTCGCTGTGAATTAATGTAGTGTTCACTGCTGCAGGCAGACATATGATGTTTACTGTTACAGTTCAACGCATTATACGTTGAAGTGAACTAACATTGTTCATTGATGCAAGTTGACATAGTGTTCACTGCTGCATACTGACGTAGTGTTTATTACTGTAAAGTGATACAGTGTTCACTGCTGCGGGCCGAAACAATGTTCACAGTGACAAGCTGACACTCTGTCTGTCGCCGTGAACTAACATGGTGTTCACTGCTGCAAGATGGCGCACAGTTTACTGCTGCAGGCTGACATCGCATCGTTTACAGATGCAGGCTGACGTAGTGTTCACTGCTGCTGGCTGGCTACAGACTGACATAGCAAGAACTGCAGCAGACATTGTAGTCATTATTGCTGTCTACAGTCTTTTTTCAGTGCTGCAGGTTGACATTGTTTCCTGCTAAAAGCTAAAGTAACATTTCTAGTGCAAAATGATACACTCTCTTGTGCGTTAGTTTCCTTAAAAGCCTGTACACTACATAATGGGTTTTCACCACGTTCAACTTGATATTTAAGTTTTCATCGCGGGCCGAAAAAAAAAACCCAAAAAATCAAACACGGTGAAGAATATCAACAAGACGTCTTTGTAATGTTGTTGTTTGTTTAGAATAGGCTATTATTTCATTGAAAGCGTTCTGGCTGATAGGCAATTTGATATCTTAGATCTGTTTGATGGGTCGTAAAGTAATGTACGAAATCACTGGTGTAGATTGTACAGCTGCTCATTGTCTAACATCGTCTGTGATGGACAGACGTAAAACAAACCACTTTACGAACTTTCTCGTTCAGGAAATCACAGGGTTGCTGTTGGTTTTTGTGGATTTCTTCTTCCTTTTTTTTTTTTGTTTTGTTTTTTTTTTTTTGTTTGTTTTTTGAGTATTAATGTAGATGTATTGCTGCTTATTGCCTAATGTTATCTATGATGAACAGACATAAAATAAACCACTGAACTGAACTTCTTAATTTCTCCAAATCACCGAGATATTTTAAGAGACAGAGAGAGAGAGACGGGGGGGGGGGGGGGGGGGGGGGGGGGGTCTGCAACTGTAAAAGGTAAATGAATATATATATAAACGTATGAATCAATTAGAAATAAAACTGAAAGATATTGTGGCATTGTCACAGGTACTTAAACACATTTTAAATTAATATAGTCGTTAAACGCGAGTTGTGACCTATTTAGGCATATCAGCATGCCCATGCGAATGACCTATACACGCATGGCAGTTGATGTGACGTAGAAAAAAAAATTAATTGAATGAAAATGCTGGCTAGTAGTGTTGTATCCACATGTGAGAGACAACCTAAAAGGATGATACCTGTAGTAAAATCTTACAAACTGGGCACCATATATTTTAAATTCAGATTGATCAGTTAAAATTACTGTACAATACAGTTTGTCATGCAGACATTGTGCAAAGTGAACAATGTAAAACCAAAGTTCTGTCTTTTTCTTAAGTAGCAAAATTCTACTAGAACGAACAAAAAAGGGTACAATATTCAAATTAAGCTTTTATTTTCAATTTTTGTCCAGTCAGTATGCCATTTTGATGCCAAAGAATGTTTTCACATCACATTTCTCAAAATTGATTTTCTTATAAATCGCTCATGATCAATTTTCTCTCTAATGGCAAATTCTGTGTGTGGCTCGAGAAAGCTGAACTTCCAACACACCGTCGGGATACAAGAGTTTTGTCCACCAAAAAATTTCCGCACCACCTAAGCTTTTTATCATTTTCACAGCCTACCATGACTCCAAGCCTTTTTTTTTTTTTTTTTAAAAATCAGATCGCCAAATTCAAAATGCCCTGTTCCTCCAGTCATCACGGAATATCTTTCATTTGCCGTTTTAGCGCACCATCTGGGCAGTGCTTTATGTACACCTTTTGGTTAATTTTAAAGCGTCATTTTTTGTATGTGCATGGCAATATGATTTTTAATGGTAGCCATAGGCACACCACCGGTGGTTAGTGGGAGGGGGGGGGGGGGGGGGGGGGGGGGGGGGGGGGTGGTTGTGCTGCTGCTACAGCTGCTGCTGTTGTTCATGTTGTTCCTGCTGTTTGTGATGTCTAAAGGGTGTTGGTCTAAAATAGGTTACTTTAAATCTGGTTTTGAGCGCTCTCTCTCTCTCTCTCTGAAAAAGTTCTGTTCTCCCAAGGGTAAGGGGGCCTTTCCACGGCAAAGGGTCAAACAACCCGTCGCACACAGGACAACAAAATTAATAACAATAGGATTCATGAGTTTGACTGGCTTCGCCACCCAAGGACTGTACTCCAAAGCTTTGGCCTTTTGGGTTGAACATGGTCGGTGTGTCCAGTCGTTCGAACAAACAAAATACAGCAAGATAAAACAAAAACAAAAAAAAGGAAGACTTGCATTACTCTCCCATAGTAAAAAGCTTCAGAGGAAAGTCCCTGGGTAGAGGAGCCAGTCAAACACATGGATCCTGTTGTTATAGATAGATAGAGAAAAGACAAACAGGTTGATATGTGTGTGTGCCTCTGTATGTGTGTGTGTGCCTGTGTGTGTTGTGCGTGCATGCATGCTTGCATGCATATCTGCGTGCATGTACACACGTTTGTATGTATGGTAGGGGTGTGAGGGAGGGGTCAGTGTTCGTGTGCGCATGAGCGTGTGTACGTGTGCATGCGCGTGCGTGTGTGTACGAGTGTGTGCACGCACACGCATGAAAATGAATATAGCAAAAGAGAACAGAGAGAGATGGAGGGGACAGGAACTGACAGACCAACAACACATAGGTGTGTGCATGCTTTCTATGTGTGCATGTGTGTGTGTGTGCATGCGTGCACGCACTCGTATGTGTGTGTGTGCACGTGCGTTTGTCTGTGTGTTGGTAGCTGGGGTGATAGTGTCTATGTTGTGTATGTGCATGCATATATCTATACAAGGAGGGCGAAAGGGGTAGACTGAGAAGAGAGACAGTTTAACAGCACATGCACAAGCACATGCTTCCTCTGTGAGTGCACTTCTACCTATGTATGTTTTGTGTGGGTGCGCGTGCGTGTGTGTGTTCCTCCTTCTATTTACTGTCATGTTAATGTTAGGTCAAAGGGGGAGTGGGTGGAGGGGGGGAAAATGTGTGTGTGCGTGTGTGTGCACATGCGCGTGTGTGTGTGTGTGTGTGTGCCTCTGTTAACGAGTGTGCGGGTGAGGGGAACGGGTAGACTGTGAAGAGAGACAGTGCATGGGTGTTTGTAAACGTGTGTGTGTATGTGTGTGGTGCATGCTTACTGAGACAGAGAGACAGAAGAATGGGGCAGCAGAGTGCTTTCGCCCTTTGGTGAGCCGAGGTTAAGGTTGTATTGAAACTGTCACCCTTGGAAGAGTACAGGTGAGGTTGTATCACAACTGTCCCCTTGGGATAGTAGAGGTGGGGTTGTATTAGAACTGTTGCCCTCTGGAGAGCTGGAGGTGAGGCTGCACCAGAAGTGTGAACCTTCAATGGTGTTGGGACCTCAGGAGGGGTTGGGATTTGGGAGAGAAGCTGCACTAGAAAATGGTTGTGGAAAATATCGTTGGGGGGGGGGGGGGGGGGGGGTGTCTACAGAACCTAACACAGACAAAAATATAGGGCTGGTACAGAGAGACAGAAGACCGAAGTTCACACAGAGAATTTGGATGTGACAAGAACACAATGTTTTCTTTTTTTTTTTTTTTTTCTTTACTGGATGACGAACAATACTCTCATATACATTTTTCAACGTCAAAGTATTACACAGAGTTTGTAAGATAAAAGTTCTACACAATATCCCTGTTTTGCATGCTGTCAAGACTGCTGCCAGCATAACACCCCCCTTCCCCCTCCCATCCGTTGCTCTCCTGGCTAAAGGTTGCAGCCAACACAGTACAAGCCTCACAGGACCCATGATCACCTTTGCATTTCTTTTCCCTTTTCAGTTGACACATCTCTGTTCTTTTGAAGGTGACTGTTGAACTTTCATCGCAATGGTTTTGCTTCTTTTTCCATGTTTTTTTTGATACATGGTTCACTCTGCAGACAAGCAAAACAAGGCTGAGTTGTTAGAGGGGTCACATGGGCAATCTCCTCCCCCAAAAAACAAGCATTTGATAAAACATCCTTCAGAATGATGAAATCTTATGCCACTTTGCACATTGAGTGGTGTACCTCCATCTGCCAGTCCAACTAATCCAGGACCATTTGTTCTATGTCAGTCTCTTCCATTTTTCTAATCCAGGACCATTTGTTCTATGTCAGTCTCTTCCATTTTTCTGCAGCATCTTGGTGAAAAAAACACCACAGCATGACATTCTAGTACAGTCAGGTAGACAAAATGGCAACTGCTCACTCTCCTCAGAAAGAAGTTATATCACATCAGTGATATCTGTTAGCATGCCAAAAATGTCACCAGCATTCCGCAGATCCTACTGTCACTTTTGTCTTTGAACCCTTCTTTTTTTTTCCTTTTTGTTTCCTTTATGTTGTTGTTGCTAGAATGTTTTTTTTGTCACAGTTTCTCATGATGTCATTAAGCCAAAATCTGCAAATTCATAGCATATGTGGGAACCCTGTTGGACCATAGCAAATGCACACACACACAACATTCGTCAGCTTAAACGCATGTGTAAACACACACACACACACACACACACACACTGCACTGCACAAACTTTCCCTCACAAGCTCTGCTTCTCAGTTGCACAGGCCTACACAGAGATATACATACACATGCACATTTCTTTCAAGAAAATGTCTTTCTAGAAAATCAAAACAGTTATTGGCCCCTAAAGTACAGATCAAGGAACCCCCTCCCCACTTCCTGCCCAGTACAAAATGTCAACAAAAAGTATTCACAAATCAGAGGGCCTTTCCACTTCTGACACTTCTAAAAGAAAATCAATTTATAACTTAAAAACATTTTGTTCTTAACCACGGTCATAAAGCCAACATTTGCCTCGTTTCAAATGAAGATCTGGGCAGTTTTAAACAGTATAGTTGTAGTGTATTGTATGTTTGTAGTAAAGACATTTTAGTTAGAGAGTAAGGTCAGAAATGAGAGTGAGAGTTGGAGAGTAAAGGGGAAGTATGTAGAGGCTGGGACGGAATAAATGCATGTTTGAACTTGGAGTTTGGTATCGTGCTGTGAGGTGCCTGGGAGCATGTGCTAGAATCGCACTCAGTAAGAAGAGGCGATTCTACAACTGGCAACGAGGAGAAAAAAGCAGAAGAAGAAGAAGTGAGCGCTGATCTTCAATCATCGATTCAACTGAAAAACACTTAAGTGCCAGTGCCAGAGAGGTCTGCAAGTGCAATGGCGGACATTCCGTGTGTGTCGACGTTTGTGCCAGAGGGTGAACCGAGCCAAGTTGCAGGAAGGTGGAAGAAATGGAAGAGAGGCTTCGAAGTTTATGTGACAGCAAGAGGATAGATGCAGGAGGGGCAGAAAAGAGCTCTACTGCTACATTGTGCCGGGTCCGAGGTACAGGACATTTTTTATACATTTTCTGATCAGCAGAAGGGGGAACGACATTCCAGCATGCGATGGACGCTCTATCAAATTATTTCACCCCTCAACAGAACCCCGTCTTTGAGCGTCATGTGTTTCACCAACTGAGGATGAATGAGGGGTGAAACAACATTGCAGTTTGTGACGAAGACTGCGTCAACAGGCCCAGCATTGTGATTTTCATGACCCAGACCAACAAATCAGGGACCACGTCACTGATCAACCAAGGGACAGACGTTTAAGAGGCAAGTTGTTGGAAAAAGGGGCTCTCACCCTGACCCAACTCCTTGACACTGCACGTGCACACGAGGCTGCAGCATCGCAAGTCAGCGCCATGGAGCAGTCTGCCAGTCAGGTGACCAGAGACGACACCCGATGGTTGGTGGTGCTGTGGATAGCAGACAATCGACAGATGCGCGCAGCAGTTTAAAGGGGCTACACAGACGCCAGCCAGGCAGTGGGGCCCAAACAGGGTTCACATGCTTCCGTTGTGGAAAAACTGGCCACTTGGCAAAAGACAAGACCTGTCCCGCCAAAGGAAAGAAGTGCAACAAGTGCAACAAACTTGATCATTTTGCATCTGTGTGCAAGTCAAAGACTGGGGGAAGAAAAAACGGAAGACTGAATTTTTTGCGCGAGACTGGGAGTGAGGATGAAGGGCAGATGAGTGCACATCTTGTGTCGGATGTGTCCAACTTTTCTTTTGCAGCTGTGGGGAACAGGAAGAAATTAGAAATGATTGACATTGTTGTGGGAGGGGTGGAAATATCTGCGTGCATTGACTCTGTGGCAAGTGCCCACATCATAGACAAGGACACGTGCGAAAGGATGAAAGGCAGGAACATTGTATGCAGTTCTCTCATGTCAACAAAAAAGGGGAAAGTGTTTGTTTGCATATGGGTCTTCGAGGCCGTTGAAAGTACTCGGTACTTTCGAAGCTCAGGTGGATCTGTCAGCACAGCCAAACAAAAATAAGCATGGCGCCGCGTTCGTTGTAATCAATGGAAAAGGGATTTCTTTGTGGGCAAGGAAACGGCAGAAAAACTGGGTGTTTTGAAAGTGGCTTACCTACATTGGTGCATGATGTAGGCGTTGTGCAGACAGAGAAACCTGAGTTGAAATACAAGAGCCTGTATGATGGTTTGGGGAAACTGAAGAATCACACAGTGAAATTGCATGTGAAATCGGATGTTAAACCTGTCGTTCAGGCAGCACGCCAGATTCCGTTCAGTCTGCGAAAAAAAAGTCAAAGAGAAAATTGAAGAGCTTGAAAAGCTCGACATTATTGAAAAAAACAGAAGGGCCGACATCGTTTGTCAGCCGGATGTTGTGGCTTCCCCAAATCAAGCGGAAAAGATATCCGCATTTGTGTGGATATGCGACAGGCGAATGAAGCGATCGAAAGAGAAAGATACCCAATTCCAACCACTAAAGAAAGCCTGCATGACATGAACGGCAGCAAAGTGTTCTCCAAACTTGATTTAAACATGGGTTTTCACCAACTAGAGCTGGATGAAGACTCGCGTCATGTCACAACATTTGCGACACACACTGGAATCTTTCGGTACAAAAGACTCATGTTTGGAGTCACAAGTGCGCCGGAAATCTATCAGTACATGATACAGAATGTCCTCTGCAAGTGCCAGGGACTGATGACATCATTATTTACGCTGACAGTGTGGAAGAACACGATAGGCATTTGAAAAAAGTTGTAAAAAAACGTTGCAAGAAGCTGGTCTGACAATGAACAGAGAAAAGTGCGTTTTTTGCATGTCTGAACTTCAGTTCATGGGTTTTCTACTGTCTGAAAAAGGGATTGGCCCAACATCGGCAAAAGTTAAGGCAGTAAAGAATGCACAACCCGCCCAAAAGTGCAGCTGAAGTGAGAAGTTTTTCTGGGACTAGTCAATTTCAGCGCTCGTTTTATCAAAGATCTCGCAACAAAATCCGAGCCTCTACGAAAATTGACTAGAAAAAGATACAGGGTATCAATGGGGTAAAGAGCAGCAGAAAGCGTTCGATCAGCTGAAAACGGACCTTTCAAATGCGGACACATTGGCCTTTTTTGATCCAAAAGCTGAAACGCGCGTCATCGCTGATGCAAGCCCAGTTGGACTAGGCGTGGTACTGGTGCAGACAAAGAAAGGAATCCGCCGCGCAGTCTACTACGCGAGCAAACGACTCACTAGCATTGAACGGCGCTACTCACAGACTGAGAAAGAGGCGTTAGTGCTTGTGTGGGCGTGTGAGAGATTTCATCAGTATTTGTTTGGCATAGACTTTGTCTTGGAGACAGATCACAAACCTCTTGAATACATTTACTCAAAGAGATCAAAGCCATCTGCACGCATTGAACGGTGGGTCCTTAGGTTACAGAACTACCACTTCACCTTTCAATACAGACCTGGATCACACAAACATAGCTGATCCACTGTCACATCTTGTCGGCAGTGACGACACAGAGCACGCACATACGGCGATGGGACTGCCCATAGCTCAGCAGCAAAAGAATACATTTGTTTTGTTGCCAACGCTGCTGTTCCATCTGCCATGACACTGCAGGAAATTGAAAGTGTGGCAGATACAGACCCGGAGATGACTGCGTTGAGGCAGTGCATCCAAACTGACAACTGGAATGATTGTCCAAACCAAACCTTCAAAGTGCTGAGAGCAGAGTTGTCATGTTGGGGAAAGATTGCTCTTAGAGGGAACAGAATTGTTGTGCCAAGCAAACTGAGAAAAAGGGTGATACATATCGCCCATGAAGGGCACCAGGGAATAGTGAAAACAAAAGAAAGGTTGAGAACAAAAGTGTGGTGGCCAGGGATGGATAGGGAAACGGAACACATTGTCAGAGCATGTCATGATTGTCAGATTGTTAGCCAACCATCCCCACCTGAACCAGTTAGTGTTAGGAAATTTCCGGAGGGCCCATGGCAAGATCTTGCTATTGATCTTCTTGGACCACTCCCAACAGGAGAGACCATACTTGTGGTGGTGGACTACTATAGTCGATTCTTTGAGATTGCAATTCTCAGGGCCACACAAACCAAGCACATTGTGCAAGCGATGGAGGGAATGTTTGCAACACATGGTTTGCCAATGTCTGTAACGTCAGACAATGGACCACAGTTCGTTTCAGAAGAGAGTCTGAAGCATTCATGCAGACAAACAACATGAACACAGGCACACAACACCGCTTTGGCCGCAAGCCAACGGCGAAGTTGAACGTCAGAATAGAACACTTTTGAAGGTTATCAAAATAGCACATGCACAAGGGAAAGACTGGAAAAAGGAGCTGAATGCATTCCTACTGGCATACCGCAGCACTCCGCATCAAACCACTGGTGTCAGTCCTGCTGAACTGTTGTTCAAGCGGAAGATTCGAACCAAATTGCCTGAGGTAGATTCGAACACACAGAGCCTCGCTCGATGAAGAAGCAATCAGAGATAGAGATCAGGTGAAAAAAGAACAGAGGAAAGAATATGCAGACATGAAGCGCCATGCGCAGAACTCGGAAGTCAGTGTAGGTGATGAAGTGTTGGTTCAGCAGCACAGACAACAAACTGACCACACAGTTTGATCCAGAACCATACAGAGTGGTGGAAAAGGGACAAACACACAGGTCACTGTACAATCTCCAGCAGGGGTTAGGTACAGGCGGAACCTTGCGCACACACAAAGCCTACATTCGACAGGATGAGGAACTGGACATAAGTCACACACAGGACATAAGCCACACCCCCCCTCCACAGAACAACCAGCACTGAAGCCAGAAAGACGGATATCACAAACTCTGAACCTGAAGCTAGAAGGTCAGGTCGAGTGACCCGCATGCCAAAGAAACTGAATGACTATGTGGTGGGCTAAGTTAGTATTATGTATTGATTATAATGTTGTAATAGAGAGATTACCTGTTGGTCCATGTTTCAGTCTGAAGGAAGAAAGGGAATGTAATGTCTTACTTGTTAATATTAGAGGCATTATGTCAGATATCTAGTCTGAAGGAAGAAAGGGAATGTAGTGTAATGTATGTTGTAGTAGTAAAGACATTTTAGTTAGAGAGTAAGGTCAGAGAATGAGAGTGAGAGTTGGAGAGTAAAGGGGAAGTATGTAGAAGCTGGGACGGAATAAATGCATGTTTGAACTTAGTGTTCGTATCGTGCTGTGAGTGTGCCTGTGAGTATGTGCTAGAATCGTACTCAGTAAGAAGAGGCGATTCTACAATAGTGAGGCTGGATTCTTCTTCACAACCAATCAATTAGCCACAAGACAATAGCTGTAAAACCTAATAACGAACATGGCAAACACATTGTAAACAAAGCTGCTGTATTTTGAGATATAACTATCACAAACTGGCAAGCAAATAGGACAGGCAATATATACAATGACTAAAAAAAAAAAAAAATTATCAATTAAGATTCTTGTTCATAGCTGTTGAGAGCCGCTCTTAAGCTAATGCAGGACTCATCTTCAGTGTCAGACACGAAGAGTTAATAAAACTCTTCATCAATATCAGCCATGTTGTCCGTGGACTTCCTCGACTCTCACCTCCATGCTTGTTCATTGTCTGCTGT
Source organism: Conus betulinus (assembly GCA_016801955.1). Classification (NCBI taxonomy): domain Eukaryota; kingdom Metazoa; phylum Mollusca; class Gastropoda; order Neogastropoda; family Conidae; genus Conus; species Conus betulinus. Next base: position 41,792 of record JADBJO010000387.1, read on the forward strand.
TAAGACTAAGCCTGCTTCTTTTTTTTAAACATGAATAATCGCGGGCTGCAGCTATTTTTTGCATTGGCATAGTTCGCCATGCTGAAAACAACGCCATTAGACTTGAGCTGAGCTGCTGTGCAATTGCCCTTTTGATGATGCAGATCCATTAGCTTTCAATTTACTCAACATCCACATTGCAGACCTGGCTTCTCAATTTTTATCATTTTTGTGGGGATAACTCCTTGTTTGTTCTGTGTGTTCTGTGTTGTCATTTCTGCTTGCCCATTCAGTGTCGTAAGCAGCATGCGTTTGGAATTGTGGGCATGTATTTATTTTATCATAGGAGCAAGAGTTAACCTACTTGTTTGTTGTTTATTATTTTTGTTTGATCATAAGATGCTGACGAGAGACTGATCAAACAAATTTACTTTGCATGTCACTCATGCTGGAATCGATTTTTCTTTTCAGAAGTGAAATTTGATTTCTGCAAACATTGCTTTTAAGTTTGTAAGATCAACTGCAGATGAAGATATCTCTATAGCGAGTTATGAACAGAATCAGAAAAACTCCACAAGCAGGCTGCTGCCAGTGCAGTAGTCGCAGGCATTGAGTTTGGGAGAAAACTAGCAGCTTGTAGCTTGAGAAGTATGGCAATCGGAATCATATATTGCTATACACTCACTTGGCAATAACCATGTGGGTTTTTTTCCCCCTTTTTTCTACTTCTAAGCAAAAAGTTTCTGAGATAACAGAGTTTACATAAAGTATCCCTACCATTCAAGCAGATCAGGTAGACTTACAGAAACATGCAGTGCTAGTCAGAAAGATCATCAGAGACGCATCCATTAATGGCTTAAACTCTGCTCTATAATCTGGTCTTCCCATTAGAACCCATAGCACACACAACTCTGGGCAGAAACCAGCTGGGACTGACAAATCCCCACAGATTCCATCTGATCATTTCAAACTTACAACCTCTCTGCCCACATGCTAACCACTGTACCTTTGCAGCTGGTTACAACTATTAAAAACTACTCAAAGTTCACAGCCTCGCTTTCAGATCAGTGCCAATCAAACGCATCTGTAAGTCATAAGTGGATACATCTCGACACAAAGAAGCCAGTTGATGAATCCAATCAATCAATAAAGGTGAGCTAGCACACACGTGGACTAGAGTTCATCCATGAGTTTCACCAGCATGTGAAGAGCCGATTCAATGCCAAACTTGGTCAACATCATCTGGAACACCTCAGGGGCTGTCTTCAGTACACCCTTCTTGTCTCTCTCTACCACTGCCCACAAACATCATCATCATTTGCTACATTTGTGTATCATCTGAAAACTTCTTCTTTGGTACCAATTTATTGCTAGTGTTGATTTTCTTTTGGATAGTTGACTTTTTTATTCACTTCTTTCAAAAATTTGTGTACACAACTTCGTGGTTTTACAAAATTTTGACTTTAGTCTTAAATGTTATAGTTTGGATGTAATTGGGTGGGATTCCTTTAATTTTAGTACATTTTATTCTAGATTAAATGAGTTACAGTCCACTGTTTTAAAAGTGTGTGTGGAAAGGGAATATAATCTTCTGTCTCCTCCACACTGAAATAATATAATCACCTTACCTGTGGATGACTGTCTCTTACATGCAACTATTAGTCCAGTTTGCTGGTATTTGAAGATCGTGCCGGACATTTCATGCATCCTTCTAGCATATACACATACACACCTGTCATACAACCACATTGAAATCCTTTTGAATTAGTAGAATTAGACATTCAAATAAAGAAAAAACCCAAGCCATACGAGGCAGACAAGGGAAGTTACCCACAGACTTATCTTGGCCTGGTGCTAACGTTTCCTCACAGTATAGCTGCTTTTTGAGGCCCAGAGCTCATCACTACAGCACTTCTAGTGCCTGCTGCCAGCCTGTCAACACCAGTGCCCTGCCTATAACAAGCAGCACAGAGGGGCCCTGCTTCACCACACAGGGGCAGTCTCCGGCCTGTGGACGCTGGCTGTAAGAATCATCTGTTACACGCTCACACTTTGGGCATGAATATCACTGTGTGTATGCGTACTTCTGTGGATGCATGCATCCCAGTGTGTGTGTAGATGTACGGCATATGTCTATGTGGATCACAGTTTTGTGTGTATGCGTGTGTACGTGTGTATGCATGCGTGCATGTGCATGCGCGGACGCATGCGCACACATGTGCAAGTGTGTCCCCAATGTGATTGTGGACAGAGTCCATTCCTCTTCAGTTCTGCTGTTGCCATCCTTGCCTTGTGAGCCCTGAGGTCACATCATGAGTAATGTCAGCTGAATGACCACAGGATCAACCAGACACAAAGCAACACAAATGCACAAATTTAACACATGGGCCTGTCTTCTTTGGTGCTCTTCTCTTCTACAGGACATGGGCCATCCTTCAGTTTAAGTAATAATTTTCTCTTCTGCAGAACACAGGCCCTTGTGTCTGATATCACTGAGTTTAACACGTAACAGTATGCTAATGTATAAAACACAAGTGTCCTTGTCGCCCACAAGATGGATCAGAAAACACAGCAATATTCCTATGTGATAAGCATCGGCACCCTCAGCACCAATGGTAAAGATCAGTTTACATGATAATTTCCTACATGAAAAGCCCAGCGTTGCTACTGCTTATGAAAACAGCTACTTGGAGCCACACATCAGAGCTGGTTACTGGATGGAAACCAAAGTGGGGGAACATCCTCCCCCCCCCCCCAAACTTCCCCCAAAAGGGCATGATGTGTTCGCCAGTCATCATCTGTCGCTTTCTGCCAACCCCCCTCCATCCAGTGCAGTATGTCTGTGATGAAAGCATGCCAGTGCATGTTGTGAACACAGTGCAAATCAGACAGTGTTAAGTATCGAACCTTAATGGTTAAAATATGAACAGAATTGGAAACGAGAGAGAGTGTGTAGTGTGCATGCCTGTGTGCTTAAATGCGTTATGTATGTGCATGCATGTGCGCGAGTTTGTGCATATATGTGGGTGTGGGATTATGACAGATGCATGTGCAAGTCTTTATGAGTGATGATGTCGGGTGAGGCGTTATGAGTGTGTATGTGTTCTGCAAGGATCTATGTTTTGTGTGTGTGCGTGCGTGTGTGTGTGTGTGTGTGTGTGTGTGTGTGTGTGTGTGTGTGTGTGTGTGTGCGCACACTGTGCTGACACTTATGTGTGTCAGTCAATCCCGTACTTTGCAGTGATGTGTGTAGGTGCATGCACACATGTTGCATTTTGCACTGCATCTAGAGCCCTTGCACATATCAGAGTTGTACTGAGGCACATGCATATCCACGTGTTCCCCATTCCACATTAATCAGTGAGTGAACAGTGTGCTTTTTTTTTTTTCTTTTTCAACATTTCTTCACCTTGTGGAGAAGCATCCACCTGGAGCTGAAGATGAGGCAGCACGCTTCTCATGGGCAGGACCTTCAGCCCCCAGATCACCTGGAAGGTCACCCTGGACAAGCACCATTCACCACCTGTCACCTACTGCACTGTCCAGCACTGTATCTCAGTCCACAGTACTGTAGTGTACAGCACTGGACAAGCACCATACACCACCTGTCACCTACTGCTGCTGTCCGGCACTGTATCTCAGTCCACAGTACTGTAGTGTACAGCACTGGACAAGCACCATACACCACCTGTCACCTACTGCACTGTCCAGCACTGTATCTCAGTCCACAGTACTGTAGTGTACAGCACTGGACAAGCACCATACACCACCTGTCACCTACTGCACTGTCCAGCACTGTATCTCAGTCCACAGTACTGTAGTGTACAGCACTGGACAAGCACCATACACCACCTGTCACCTACTGCACTGTCCGGCACTGTATCTCAGTCCACAGTACTGTAGTGTGCAGCACTGGACAAGCACCATACACCACCTGTCACCTACTGCACTGTCCGGCACTGTATCTCAGTCCACAGTACTGTAGTGTACAGCACTGGACAAGCACCATACACCACCTGTCACCTACTGCACTGTCCGGCACTGTATCTCAGTCCACAGTACTGTAGTGTACAGCACTGGACAAGCACCATACACCACCTGTCACCTACTGCACTGTCCGCACACTGTATCTCAGTCCAAAGTACTGTAGTGTACAGCACTGGACAAGCACCATACACCACCTGTCACCTACTGCACTGTCCAGCACTGTATCTCAGTCCACAGTACTGTAGTGTACAGCACTGGACAAGCACCATACACCACCTGTCACCTACTGCACTGTCCAGCACTGTATTTCAGTCCACCATACTGCAGTGTACAGCACTGTATTTCAGTCCACTGTACTGCAGTGTACAGCACTGTATTTCAGTCCACCATACTGTACTGTCCAGCACTGTATTTCAGTCCACTGTACTGTACTGCCCAGCACTGTATTTCAGTCCACCATACTGTACTGCCCAGCACTGTATTTCAGTCCACCATACTGCAGTGTACAGCACTGTATTTCAGTCCACCATACTGTACTGTCCGGCACTGTATTTCAGTCCACCATACTGCACTGTGTCAAGCACTGTATTTCAATCCACCATACTGCACTGTCCAGCACTGTATTTCAGTCCACCATACTGCAGTGTACAGCACTGTATTTCAGTCCACCAACTGTACTGTCCAGCACTGTATTTCAGTCCACCATACTGCACTGTCCAGCACTGTATTTCAGTCCACCATACTGCAGTGTACAGCACTGTATTTCAGTCCACCATACTGTAATGTACAGCACTGTATTTCAGTCTACTGTACTGTACTGCCCAGCACTGTATTTCAGTCCACTGTATTGTAGTGTACAGCACTGCACTGTCCAGCACTGTATTTCAGTCCACCATACTGCAGTGTACCGCACTGTATTTCAGCCCACTGTACTGCAGTGTACAGCACTGTATTTCAGTCCACCATACTGTACTGTCAGCAGTGTATTTCAGCCCACTGTACTGCAGTGTACAGCACTGTATTTCAGTCCACCATTCTGTAGTGTACAGCACTGTATTTCAGTCCACACTGTACTGTACTGTCCAGCACTGTACTGTCCAGCACTGTATTTCAGTCCACTGTATTGTAGTGCACAGCACTGCACTGTCCAGCACTGTATTTTAGTCCATCATACTGCAGTGTACAGCACTGTATTTCAGTCCACTGTACTGCAGTGTACAGCACTGTACTGTCCAGCACTGTATTTCAGTCCACTGTACTGTAGTGTACAGCACTGTACTGTCCAGCACTGTATTTCAGTCCACTGTACTGCAGTGTATAGCACTGTATTTCAGTCCACTGTACTGCAGTGTACAGCACTGTATTTCAGTCCACTGTACTGCAATGTACAGCACTGTATTTCAGTCCACTGTACTGCAATGTACAGCACTGTATTTCAGTCCACATACTGTAGTGTACAGCACTGTACTGTCCAGCACTGTATTTCAGTCCCACTGTACTGTAGTGTACAGCACTGTACTGTCTAGAACTGTATTTCAGTCCACCATACTGCAGTGTACAGCACTGTACTGTCCAGCACTGTATTTCAGTCCACTGTACTGTAGTGTACAGCACTGTACTGTCCAGCACTGTATTTCAGTCCACTGTACTGCAGTGTGTACAGCACTGTACTGTCCAGCGCTGTATTTCAGCCCACTGTACTGCAGTGTACAGCACTGCACTGTCCAGCACTGTATTTCAGTCCACCGTATTGCAGTGTACAGCACTGTATTTCAGTCCACCGTACTGCAATGTACAGTACTGTATTTCAGTCTACCGTACTGCAATGTACAGCACTGTATTTCAGTCCACCGTACTGCAATGTACAGCACTGTACTGTCCAACACTGTATTCAGTCCACCATACTGCAGTGTTCAGCACTGTATTTCAGTCCACGTACTGCAATGTACAGCACTGTATTTCAGTCACCATACTGCAGTGTACAGCACTGTATTTCAGTCCACCGTACTGTAATGTACAGCTCTGTATTTCAGTCCACTGTACTGCAATGTACAGCTCTGTATTTCAGTCCACTGTACTGTAGTGTACAGCACAGTATTTCAGTCCACTATACTGTAGTGTAGAGCACTGTACTGTCCAGCACTGTATTTCAGTCCACTGTACTGTAGTGTAGAGCACTGTATTTCAGTCCACTGTACTGTAGTGTAGAGCACTGTACTGTCCAGCTCTGTATTTCAGTCCACTGTACTGTAGTGTACAGCTCTGTATTTCAGTCCACTATACTGTAGTGTAGAGCACTGTACTGTCCAGCTCTGTATTTCAGTCTACTGTACTGTAGTGTACAGCACTGTAGTGTTCAGCACTGTATTTCAGTCACTGTACTGCAGTATACAGCACTGTACTGTACAGCACTGTATTTCAGTCACCGTACTGCAGTATACAGCACTGTACTGTACAGCTCTGTATTTTAGTCCACTGTACTGCAGTGTTCAGCACTGTACTGTCCAGCACTGTATTTCAGTCACCGTACTGCAGTATACAGCACTGTACTGTACAGCACTGTATTTTAGTCCACTGTAGTGTAGTGTACTGTCCAGCACTGTATTTCAGTCCACCATACTGCAGTGTACAACACTGTACTGTCCAGCACTGTATTTTAGCCCACTGTACTGCAGCATAGAGTACACTATGTCCAGCACTGTATTTTAATCCACTGTACTGTAGTGTAGTGTACTGTACTGTCCAACACTGTATTTTAGTCCACTGTACTGTAGTGTACAGCACTGTACTGTCCAGCACTGTATTTCAGTCCACTGTACTGTATGTACAGCACTGTACTGTCCAGCACTGTATTTCAGTCCACTGTACTGTATTGTCCAGCACTGTGCTTCAGTCCACTGTACTGCAGCACAGAGCTCTGTACTGTCCAGTGCTTGTATTTCAGTCCCCATGCTGCAGTGTAGACATACATATGGTCAGTTATAAGCACCAACAACACACAGACAGACATGTGATCTGTTACAAACATCAACAGCACACAGACCATGGTCAGTTACAAACGTTAAGAACACACAGACACATGCGCTACGAACGACATCAAATGCAAGATTCTGAAACTAATTTGGGTGCAGTTTGGACTTACATGACTTTTAGGCTAGTGTGTGTTTGTTTTTTATATATTAATAACGGTGCTTTCAGTATGCACTTATCTGAGCTTAGTTACACCGAAAACCGTCGGCAAGGTAAGTAACTCCGTAATTTGAACATGGTTACCCAAATAAAAAATTATTTTTAAAGAGAGGAAAGGAAATAACGAAATGAAAATAATTTTAAAATTCTACTAATATATATATGTTGCTATATCCTAAGTTTGAAGAATGTCACACATGAGCCATTTACTCGGGGGGGGGGGGAAAAAAAATCTTCTTCAGAACTTTCTTCCGAATTGTTGTTCATCATACCTGGAACTTCATCCCAGTCGAAATCTAGGTCACTCTAAGCTTCATTACCCAGCACTTTCACTAAGTCTTATGCCGTAAATCCTACAAAACACAGTATCTCCATCACTAAATCTCATTATAGAACGGCAGAACTCAAGGTTAGCCACGGTGAAAAAAACGGCATTTCGACCTCAAAAACTTTAAAAATTCGTAACTCTCGAGAACACGGCACGTATCGACTCGCGGTTTTTTGCAAACGGAAGTAAATGGCTACAGGAAGAAGGAAGTCACGTTCTCGCGAGACTTCCTTTTCTACGAGAAACATGGCGGCGCCCATTGTTGCCACGTGTTTTTTTACGGGCGCTGGTGGGCGCTCAGCGTTTTGGCTGTGTGATTTCCGGCCGGACTACACACACACACACCGACACACGCACACCTTGTTCATAATATATATGTCCCTCTAAGCATCCCTACAATACACCTGCAAATGATCTTAAAGTAAATGCTTAACTGGACTACAAATTTAAAGAGAAAACAACATTGAAGGCAAGCTTTAAATCTGAAAAACACATCACACAATGACATGCCTAATAAAGGTGGTAGGTGAGCTTGAAGAGGTAAACAGTCAAACAGCAGATGCTTGCTGGTTATTCTCTGTTCTCCACAAATACATCTTGCTTCGTTTGTATATTTAGTTTTTAAGGCATCAAGTTTTAATTTATGAAATACTGAAATTAAATTTCTGTACAGGTACATATTTTTCACTTTTAAAAATAGATACCAACATTATGCATACACTTACATAGTCACAGACATTTATGCATCTCTCTCTCTCTCTCTCTCTTTTTGTCTAATATCACATATGTGAAAAGACGTAAAACTGAAGTACTACTACGACTACACACCTGTTCACTGACTAACATTACTGGAAACTGCTCTCATGCTTACTCCAGATGCCAGCACGAGAGCAGTTTCCAGACCGAGAGTACAGCATTCCCAGACATTCAACTTGAACTTCTTTTCACCTTTTTTCCTTCTTTGAGAGAGACACAGAAGAGGGAAGGAAGTGGAGAGAAAGAGCATTGCCATGCCAGGGCGTACACACACTTTGATTCAACATAAAACAAATTTGTTAACTGGTGAGCTTTCTCTGCTTTTTTTTGCTTTTTTTTGTTTGTTTGTTTGTTATATCCCCCCCCCCCCCCCCCCCCCAAAAAAATCAAATATATAAAATGAGTACAGTAAGAAATATTTGTGACAGATTCATTTTGCAAATCAAACATCAAAACATTAAAAAAAACAACAAAAAAAAAAATTTCCCACTACGAAGGTTATTTCCATACAGTAGAAATACACTGCTACCATAAATTACACACACACACACACACACACACACACACACACACACACACACACTACAGTGACCCTTCACGTTAACTACAATAACAACAGTAAAAAAAACATGCAAGGTTCACTGTAGCAGCAGCTGTAATTAACCAATCATAAACCAATCATCATTATATATTTTTTTCATAGTCTCGTACGATGCTGATTCAAATGCTATTGCCGTTATCGTGGGACATTCTTCATGCGACCTTCTCCCAGACACCATCTTGTACTGAAGCGACAGTTCTCTAGCCAAAATGGTTCTTTGGGAATCCCCCTTCACCCAATATTGTCTCAGCAACATAACTGCACGGTAAAGCTGTGATAGTGCTATGCCATTCTGAGCAGATTCAACTGCAATAGGTGTTACTGCATCGAACAAGACACTTGTACAATAACTCCATGAAATCTTGGAAGTGGCTCTTTGTAACTTTAGCAATCTCTTGCAGTGGACTAGAATACAGAATACAAAAAAATTAAGTGTCATGATGGAATGAGGCTTAAAAAAAAAAAAAAAGCAACAACACCCAAAGTGGGCATAAAAAGGTTTGGGTCAATGGCTAAGCAAAGCAGAAAATTAATGCTGTGCATGCACGGTGCATGTGTGCGTGCAGTGTATGTGTGAATGCATGAGTGTGTGTGTGTGTGTGAGACAAAGAAAAAGCAAATTCAATGCCTTTCTGCGTAGTTTTTAAATTCCTGATGGTCGGCTGCTCTGTGTCTGACATCACTGAACAGCAGACATGAATGATGGCACTCCTACAGACATCCATTCATAGCATCATCAGCACCATGAATGGGGAAACAGTGTAAGCTCCTGACCTGTAAAGCTGAGACTTGAGCAGTGCCACCATGTCGTCCCTGACGTCCATCTCCAGCGTCATCACCTCTGCTCCTGGCCTGTCCACCGCTCCCTGAACGACAGCACAACATCAGGACACCTGACAGGTTTATTACAGACTGGGAACTTCTCTGTCCCTGTTCCATTACCCCTGTACCCTCGCCTGACAGATTTTACTGACTGTGAACTTCTCCCCATCTCATTACCCCTGGACTCTCACCTGACAGGTTTATTATGGACTGTGAACTTCTCCCCTATTTCATTACCCCTGTCCCCTCACCTGACAGGTTAATTATTGACTGCAAACTTCTCCCCATCTCATTACCCCTGTCCCCTCACCTGACAGGTTAATTATTGATTGCAAACTTCTCCCCATCTCCCATTACCCCCTGTCCCCTCACCTGACAGGTTAATTATGACTGCAAACTTCTCCCCATCTCATTACCCCTGTCCCCTCACCTGACAGGTTAATTATTGACTGCAAACTTCTCCCCATCTCATTACCCCTGTCCCTCACCTGACAGGTTATTATTGACTGCAAACTTGCTCCCCATTCATTACCCTGTCCCTCACCTGACAAGTTTATTATTGACTGCGAACTTCTCCCCATCTCATTACCCCCTCCCCTCACCTGACAGGTTTGTTATCGACTGATAACTTTTCCCTCCTATCTCCTTAACCCTGTACTGTGGCCTGACAGTTATGATAAATGACTTTCAGCATCTCCCTGTCTAGTCATCGTTTGTGTCTCATGAACACGATTCTCTCCTGGACAGATAACTCTCGCCCTCTTTCTAGCACTGTTCTTTCTGCCAGCTTTCTGCCTGCAGAAATGCTCTCTCTCTCTCTCTCTGTGTTAACACTGTTCTCTGCAGGCGAAGTAGAGAGAGAGACCCCACCTTTTCAAACTGTTCACGAACATCGTACTGAAGCTTGAACTGCATTCCACCACCTGCCTCCCCACACACACTGTGCCGTCTCGCAGACGATGTGTCATCTGTGGGAAGATCACCTTGGTCAGTGCCAAACAAACGCACAACCCTATCGACCACCACCTCCCCGAACCCTGGAAAAATCTGGTGTGAACTGTTTTAAGTCTGTTTTCCTTCACAGGAAAATCGATGTATTGACACAGAGGTATAAAGTGGGGGGAGGGGGTTCTTATAAAGTATTCTAGGAAGAAACATTTCTTTCCAGGAAGGCGCTTAGCATACAGGGACAACAGGAATTGGATGGGGGGGGGGGGGGGGGGGGAGGATGAGAGGATTGGGAATTGGGGAGCGAGTGGAGAGGAGGATGCCTTGTTGGGAAGTTTTACCGTTGTTCCCCTAGTGCTTGTTCCCGGGAAACTGGTGAAATGTTGGCCGGTAACTGACTTGATAATCAACAAAACAACTCACAGAAAAATGTGGATGCCGTTGATCGTTTTTATTTACATGTTATGCTTTTGATAAAATAAAAGAACTTTGCAAAATACTGGTGGGTTTTTGTGAATTTTATATTATTTCTTTTAAGTTGAAACATCCACTTAAATGGCGCCCCAAAATAGGACTTTTTTCACTGGCATGGTTTCTGTGCAAAGTTCTTCAGTGCTAAAAAAAGTCCAGGCACTTTAATTCAGCCAGAAAATGAAAGTTAGTAAATAAATAAGATTCTATTGAATAAACTGAAAGGAATGAAAAAAAATGTGTCTTTTGGAGTTCTGAAGCAATCAAAAGTAGTCCTGTCATAAGTTACTTTCGTTTCTGTTTTCAACTACTGGGGTAAAAAAATTACCTACTGAGCATACATGCTTTTGAGAACACAATACATCATTTATTAGTGGCAATACACTAATTAGTCAGAATTACCATAATATGTTTGAAAATACCAAATCTAAACCAGTAAACAGAAGGATTCTTTTTTTTTTTTTTTTAACTGCAAATGGCTTTGTCTCCGTGTGTAACATACGGAATGGCAGCCAACTGAAAACATGCAAGTTAACTCAAAACACTTGAAATCACGTTTCAGGCACAACATAAAGTAAAAAATTCCATGCATGTGACCTTCACCCCCCATCATGAGAACCCATCATATTTTATTTGAGAGAAAGTGGTCTTTGTTTCCCGTTCCTTTGAATGTAATGCAACACAAGACTATGCTCCAGTTCACTGCACACAAACGTAGTTTCATTATTTACTCTGGGGGCTCCTTCGTCTTTAAAAACGATAAATTTACTATTGTCAATCATTACTGCACACCATTTCTTGTGACTGGGAACTGGTGTGACTGTATCGACAATCAGCTTAAATAAGCAGACTGAAAGCAAGTGTCCATGTCCCAAAGCCATTTCCCAGCATCCTGGACATACACCTTACTTTTATTTCCCACACATTCATCAAACTCCACTTTGCAATTCCAGGTTTCACTATCGCTCCTTTACTTTTATTTCCCACACATTCATTGTCTATTTTCTAAATCTTCCATGTTTCACACATTCATTGGTCTATTTTCCTAAATCTTCATATTTTATTTGACAGAATTGGTCTATTTTTCCTAAATCTTCCATGTTTCACACATTCATTGGTCTATTTTCCTAAACACAACGTAGTTTCACACATTCACTGGTCTATTTTCCTAAATCTTCCATTGTCCCACACATCACTGGTCTATTTTCCTAAATCTTTACATGTCCCACACATTCACTGGTCTATTTTCCTAAATCTTCCATGTCCCACACATTCACTGGTCTATTTTCCTAAAATTCCATGTCCCATACATTCACTGGTCTATTTTCCTAAATCTTCCATGTCCCACACATTCATTGGTCTATTTTCCTAAATCTTCCATGTCCCACACATTCATCATGGTCTATTTTCTTAAATCTTCCATGTTTCACACATCATTGGTCTATTTTCCTAAATCTTCCATGTTTCACACATTCATTGGTCTATTTTCCTAAATCTTCCATGTTTCACAGCAGTTCCGTCACTTTGTTTCTTTTCACCAACATACACCAGTCTCCGCTCCGAAATCTTCAAGGTTTCACTATCATTTCTTTCCTTTTATTTCCCACACATAGATCAGTCTCTTTTCTAACATCTTCCCGAGTTTCACTGCAATTCCCTTACTTTACTTCCCACACAGTCTCCGTTCCGACATCTTTCCCATTTTTCTTTAGTTTGTTTGTCATACAGCTAATGCGTTTGCAAACAAGACCACCATACCCTTTGACTTAAAGAAAACTTTATATACAAAACGTTGCACTAACACTGATATGCGTAACCAAGTTAAATATGCCCGAGTTTGACTTTCCGACAGTTCTTGAGTTTTTCTTTTTTTTCTTTTTTTTAGCTGTAAGTTGGTAACAACGTTAAAATTTCTCAATTATTTTTTTTCTTGGTAAATGTGTTTGTTCAGCTTTGTTCAAGCAAACTATTCCATTAATACTTTTTCATTTCAAACTCACCAATAGTCGAAATTCAAGATAGAATTGTGAGGCATTTAACAAATTCAGGGCTTTCATTAACACATAATGATGTGCATCTCTGTCTCTCTTAAAACTGAAAAAAAAAAAAAAAAAAAAGCACAAAAAGGTCTGTTCATAAGTCCACTTGATGCGCTGTCCCAGATAAATTAACTGATGTTGATTGAAACTGAAACTAGTTTTGTTTACCAGTTTTGACACTGCACTGTAAATGTGTAACTAAAGCTCAGTTTCCCATTCCACATTTATCTTCTTCACAAAAAAGGTGGGCTATAAGGCAATTTGTGACAGACCAAGCTGCTTTTGTCCACCCCGTAAAATCCCATGAAAACTCCTAAAAATCCACAAGTTTAGGATTCTAAGGCCTCCTGAAATAAACCATCGATAATAAGTCCTGTATATACCCCAGATATAAAAAGCCTGTAAACTATGTCACTACAACCTTTTTTTTTATCTTGGTCCCTTCTAACCCACACACAGAAATGAACCAGACATTGAAAGTGACTACATAAGTGATGCACATGTATTTCTCATGTCCTAAATTAGGAAATGCAAAACAAAACTGATGGGAAAAAAAGAACAGGTTATTCCTATCTGGCAATCAGTCATTTACAATGCTCAATACATGAGCTATACTGACTGTTTTGCAAATATCCACCCTACTCAATGGTGAACGTTCATTATTTTTACAAACATTATCAAAATTAGAAAACATTATTTTTTGCACCGAACTTTTCTGTTTTTGACTCTAATTGTATACCATACCTTGCTGGAGCACACAGAATGGGCTGTCTCTGATATGGGTAAGGCCTGACAGGATTTCATTCTCCTTCACCTGCCACACAGTGACAATCTGCAGCATCTCAGCCAGCATACCAACGAGCATGTATCACACTGTGGGAGTGTGTGTGTGTGTCTGTGTGTGTGCGCGCATGCGCCCATTCATGTGTGTGTGTGTGTGTGTGTGTGTGTGTGTGTGTGTGTGTGTGTTTCTGTGCATCTGTATGTTTCTGTGTGCATGTGGAAATTTTGCAGAGGTGAGGGGTAGGTGGGTGGGGATGGGGTGTGGCTGGGGATTTTGTACTACTGCTTGCTGGTCCTAGCATTCTAATCAGACTCTTCTTCGTGCTTTCCTGTCCAGCAAAATGACTTATCTCCAGTTAACGCCATTCATCATATTTCCAATAACAATATAAACAGACATAAGACCTTAGGAAGGAGCCAGAAAATTTTCAGAGGGTCCAGAGAAGCCGACGTTGTACCCCCACATGGACTCCAGAGGCAATGGGCTCGAGGGGTCATGGGATGAAGTCCTCTGAAGCAAAAGCTTTCTTTCCAAAACTATTTTTAGTCTGACGGTACTTGGAATAAATTAATGGACTGAATAGCTATCCGATGGTCTCAATCTCACGTGACATATCCTCCACAGTTTTCTCCAAAGATTTATGCAAAGCTAAAGAATGGCCCTGAGAACTTTTAAACATCCTCACACGGGATAAAGCATGAAAATTCTCATGTCTGATAGAAGAAAGAGAGCGGGAAGCTAACTCTTCCCTTAAACCAACAAGCCAACAGGAGTAACCCCCCCCCCCCCCCCCCACCCTTAGTACGTTCATAGTATCACACCCTGAGTGATCGAATTCAGTTTTCTCCTTTTCCTCAAAGAGGAAACACACCCTCAAATGAACTTCTCAAGTTCGCTTTCCATCATGGATTCTCAAAAGCAGTCATTTGAATAGGCCTTCACCACTCAGAAGGAAAACATTTCGTCTTGCAAATGAAGAAAATACAAGAAAACCTGCGCTTGACCTCATCATTACAGTCGCTGTCATCACAAAGTGCTCTGGGGTCCCCAAAGTCAACTGGCGTTTCTCCTCCTCCTCGTTTACAGAGCCTGCTTGTCTGAAAGCTGTCTCCAACCTTGAACTTCATGAAGCCCCCATCAGCTGTCTCGGCTCTTATCCATTCATTCCATGCAGGTTGTACGAGAGTTGGACCAGTTCAATGTGGTGCATAATTTTTGGCTCTTGTCTCTAACGTCTCGATGGTCCGCCAGTTTTGGCAAGGTCAGTGACCAACGCTACCTGCTCTACCATCCACCAGACCATCCCAGGTCCAGTGGATATTGGCCAGTACCTCCCCCAAAATGTTCTGCACACGGACACCTGGTGTAAAGGAACAGCCAATGTCTAAACATTTTCCAAAAGTGTGTGTGTGTGTGTGTGTGTAGTGTGTGTGTGTGTGTGTGTGTGTGTGTGTGTGTGTGTGTGTGTGTGTGTGTGTGTGTGTGTGTGTGTGTGTGTGTGTGTGTGTGTGTGTGTGTGTGTGTGTGTGTGTGTGTGTGTGTGTGTGTGCACATGTTTTTCTGCATGTCTGGGTGTTTGTGTGCATGTCATTCTGGATTCGTTGCCCTTTTGCCTTAAAAAATCAAAAGTCGTTTGAGTCACAGAGTGTGCATGTCCATGTGTGTGTGTGTGTGTGTGTGTGTGTGTGTGTGTGTGTGTGTGTGTGTGTGTGTGTGTGTGTGTGTGTGTGTGAGTGAGTCAGTGCAACACTATGTTAATCTGACAGTAAATGATTTCAGTCAGTCATTCATTCAGTGTGTGTGTGTGTGTGTGTGTGTGTGTGAGAGAGAGAGTGAGAGTGAGAGAGTGAGAGTGTGTGTGTGTGTGTGTGTGTGTGTGAGAGTGTGTGTGTGTGTGTGTGTGTGTGTACGCGCGCATGAGTGTGTGCTTATGAATGTGTGTACGTATGAATGTGTGTGTGTGTATGTGTAAACGTGTGTGTGTGTGTGTGTGTGTGTGTGTGTGTGTGTGTGTGTGTGTGTGTGTGTGTGTGTGTGTGTGTGTGTGTGTGTTGCATGTGTGTGTGTGTGTGTGTGTGTGAAAGAGAGTATGGATGAATGAAAATCAGTTGTAAGTGAGGAAGGGTTATTATCATCGTGTATAACTTTGGAAAGTTTGAAAAAAAAAAAAAAAAAAAAAAAAAAAAATCTTGTTTAACATCTAATGACCAGTCTGTGATTCTGCTGGTTTCCACTTTGCCTTCGGTAACACTTCCTAACTGCCAATGGCAGAGTACAAAGAATACATCCTTTAGGGAGCCGCTATTACTAGTAAAGCAAAGGTACCTCACTCTATTCTTTCTCGAGTCTGGAGACAAGTCCTGTCACTTCTTTTGATTCAAAATTGATGGAAAGATGATCACCCACATCTGTGAATTAACTGTGGTGGCACGGACAGGCTCAAAAAGCCCATCTAGGCACAACTAACACAAGTCATGTGAGAGCCTGACACAGTGACACATCATTTCAAAATTTCACTTGAAAATCTCCCTGGCACGTTGACAGTCTGAAGCTCTGCAGGCATATATATATACACACACACAAAGTCACACACAACACACACACACACACACACACACACACACACACACACACACACACACACAAAGCAGAGACCTACCAGCTGCTCCAGTTCATGGATTTGCTCTGTAACTGATTCCAGAGTTGGCGGTGGTAGTCTGGCATCCACTGACGACCTCCCATCATGTCTTTACAGAATCAAACAAACAGCAACAAAAGAACTTGCAATGTGTATCAGCAAGTCACTGTAAAAAGTGTAAACACACAGAAATCAAACTGCAATGCTCTCTCTCTCCCCTCCCCCCCCCTCTCCCCCTCTGCTCAAGCATGTGTGTGTGTGTGTGTGTGTGTGTGTGTGTGTGTGTGTGTGTGTGTGTGTGTGAGAGAGTGTCAGTACAACTTTGAGTTAATCTGACAATAAATTGGTTTCAGTCAGTCAGTCAGTGTGAGAGAGAGTGTGTGTGTGTAATTTATTTAATGTGTGATATTAGACGTGAGAGAGTGTGTATGTGTGTGTATGTGTGTGTGTGTGAATGTGTATGATGAGTGTGTGTGTGTGTGTGTGTGTGTACATTTGTGTAAATATGCAGGATATCATCTGCTAAGCCCCTACTGATGACAATGACTGCTCAGTTACAAAGCCAGCATGAGTGAGCTCTGCCTCCACAAGGTACCAGCAGTCCCCACAAATTTGCTGATACTAGTGACCCTGACAGAATCAAGCCAAGGCCACAGACAGAGAAGCAATCGAAAATGTGGTCCCCATGTGAACTGGGCCTACAGGACAACAGAATTCCACAACATTCTTCTTAATGCTGATTGATGAGGATGAGGATGGAGTACAGATTTACATTCTGACACAGCATGACACAGCTGTACTCTATGCTTACTTTTATAATATATCCCAGTGTAAACCAGGTCGGATATACAGACATCTCATTCTTGGGCAGTAAAATTGAGCAACACCCTAAGAAATGCATGCATTAAACGGATAAAACTCAACTGTATGGTCCCAGTCTTCCAAACTGAGCCTGTTACAAACTCAACTCTGGGAAGAAGCCCTCTGGGCAGAAAAATCCTACAAATAAATGGCTCTGATGGGAGTCGAACCCATAACCTCTCAGCTGGGTAGCTATGACAATAATCGCTTCACCATGGTGGCTAGTAATGTTTGTCTATGATGCATGAGTAAGCATCTGACAAATAACAAGTGTTGGGATCATAGAATAGTAATAAGAAGAAAAAATAAATAGTACTACTAATAATAATGATGATAGCAGAAGAAAATGAAGAAGGGAAAGAAGAGGAGGTGGAGAAGGGAGAAGGAAAATAGTTTCATTTACTACAAACATTTCATTTACTGCTATTACTATTACAACTGCTACCAGCACTACAAATAAAATCAATAGGACAATAGTAATAGCAATAATAATGATTAGGTACAAAGGAATGAGACTAATACTAATAGTAATAGGTCAGTGAAAAGCAAGGAGTACAACTGAAACAGAAAAATATGGGAGAAAAACAGGAAGGAAGTCAGAGGTGTAAAAAAAAGTACATGTATCTGAAAGCAAATCAGACTAAGTAAGGATGCTGAATAGATAAGTGTGTAAAGAACTGACTGATAAAGAAATTAAGATAGTAAATGAAGGGCAGAAGAGAGATATCTGTAAGTGTAACATATACGAAAGTGAATGAATTAAGATTGTAAATAAAAGGGCAGAAGAGAGTATATGTAAGTGTAAT
>JADBJO010000387.1:65000-95000 GCA_016801955.1 Conus betulinus
TAGGTAATTTTGAGTCTCATTTCATCGTAGGATTGTTTGTACAACTTCTGTCAAACTCTTCAACTTTTGCAGTGTCTTGCAGACGCTGTCAGAACATGGCATTAGCACACCTTCCAGGCCGTCAATCAGTTGGACAAAGTGGCAACTGCTGCTCTCATGAAGAACCAAAATCTCATAGCTTCAGTGTCGTCTTCTAGTATACCAAGCATGTAACCTGAACTCTTAAGAATTCCACTGCCACTTTAAAAAAAAAAAAAAAAAAAACCTGTCCCTGATTTTGTTGGGTTTTTTTTTTCTTAATGGAAAAAAAAATCTAGAAAAATTTTCTGTCCCCAGTTTTATTTTTTCTTGGGAAAGAAATTATCTGATTTCCAGTTCCAGTTTTCACTGAAATCCCTTTTTCATGGAGAAGTGGGAACCCTGCTATATATCATGTACACACTTTGTTTTTCATACAGAGCCCGATTAACTTCATCTAAACTATTCTTTCTCTTGACCCAACACTTTTGGATTCCCTTCCCATAAAAGACCGCCTATGCCATCTTTTTTTTTTTTTTCCGATTCAACATCTAGTTCAAAGCAGATTGCAGACTTCTCCATTTCCTTCACAGAGATTTTAGTGTCATACATGCATTTTCAAAATTAAAGCTTGCACCAATACAAGCCAGTGATAAATTACAAACAAAGCAAAAAAAAGCAGATGCATTCCGATATCATCTTTAGACATCATTTCTGAAGCCAGAATGCAACAATCTTAATAATGTGATTAAAAATGGCACACATGCACAAAACCCTCCGATGGTGGGTTTTGAAATTCCAGCCAATGAAGGAGAAAGAAGAAGAAAAATGTTAGCAGAACTAGATGAAGAAAAGGGAAATATAGAAAAAAAGAAAAAGTGAAGAAAAAAAAAAGGGAGGAATAATACTTGATCCTGTCTGTCTATCTATCCATCCACATGGTGAATTGAAAACAAAAGGGTGGGTTCCCTTTCAAGTGTACAAGTGTGTTTGTTTGGATTAGCATTTCCTTCTCTTTCTAATCATACAAACATGCCATTCACAGAATTATATGAAGTGAGCTCAAAACTTGCAACACAGATTACAAAGGCCATTGCAGATCTAAACTGTCTGCAATACATTCCCATTGTGATAGAACGGAGCAAGTTGGAATGCTTGTTATTCCAAAAACTATTTAACTGTTGCACACCTTATGTCAGTATGATACTCTGTTCTTTGTGCAGCTGGGTGTTGGGCACCAATGAATGTACATTAATTTTTGCACCCAATCTGAAGTTGGTCATCCACTCGTGAGTGGCAACAATGCTTTTCACCACCTTTCTGGCATGCATAGAACGTCCAACATGGTAGGGGAGACAATGTCCATGAACTTCTGTGAATACATGTGAGCACAGTTCAAGATTGATGTTTTTAGGGGAAAAGGTACGTAATGTTTTTCATACATGACCAAAAGGCAAGTCTCACAATATAGCAGGCAGGAGCTGAAAGTTCTAAGAATGATGCATACCATAATTGTGATCAAATTTACAACTGAGAGATGTGATTGACATGTGAACACACCATCAGTCTAAAAATGTTGCCAAGTGGGCATTTCAAACATCTGCAAGGCAAGAGCTCCAAAGTGAAAACCTAGTCAAGTCAAGCATAGCGTCTCTTCATGCTGAAAGGGACGATGATGGTTCCAATCTGCAAACATCAAAGCAGTATTGCTGAAAAATCTGCAAATTGTCAGCATTCTGAAGCTTTCCTTGCTACACCAAGTTGTGTGGGTCAGTAAGTGTGCTATGGACACGTATTCAGCCATGATTCCCTGAGCCCAAACCATTCCATAGCGCACAGTGGCATGTGGGTGTCCTGAAGGCAGATGGATGGATACTTGTTGTGACAGTGGAGATCCCTAGGTGCCCTAGCAGCTATCACATCATCCCTACTGTCAAGAGATTTCAAGGGTGATCCACACCTACCAATTCTAACTCTTCAGCTGGAGTTTTATTTCCAAGATTCTGGCATATCCAAGAAAAAAATTGACATAGGTAACTTTGTGTGTAACTATATCAGGATAATTCAAAATTTTGGTAATAATGATCATCAGTCACACCATCACAAGGAACTCCCTTCGTGGTTTCGAATAGTATGATCACTTTTTACAAGACCAACTATTTATGTTTAGATCAAGCAAGCACAATATGCATCAAACATTCAGAGAGCCAACTGCACAGAAAGAGAGTATTTCATGTTTTCCATAGTATAATCTTGTTCTTTTCTTCCTTCTCTTTTCCTCTTTAACTTATTTTTGTCTTACCTAAAACAAGATTTCTGTTTTCTACTTCGCATTCGCAGTCACGGATGCTTCCACTATGGCAATCAGAAATTCCTGACTAGCTGTCAAATACTAGTTAATGACCATACACATAACAGCTATGCAAATTTTTTTTGTTGGACATTTTTCTTTTTTTTTTTTTATCCACTCAATGCACTGATTGTATGACAGTCAATCAGCATACAAAGTACATCAATACCCTATTGGTTCCAAGGTTTAGAGAACATGCATGGGTCCTGAAAAAAACAGTGAACCAATGCTGACTGAGTGATGTGTTTCTGATGTGAAAAAAGGTCAACCGATGCTGAGTAAGTAATGTGTTCTGATGTGAAAAGTCAACATGTGCTGAGTGAGTGATGTGTTCTGATGCAAAAGTCAACATGTGCTGAGTGAGTGATGTGTTCTGATGTGAAAAAAAAGTCAACCGATGCTGAGTAAGTAATGTATTCTGATGTGAAAAGTCAACATGTGCTGAGTGAGTGATGTGTTCTGATGTGAAAAAAAGTCAACCGATGCTGAGTAAGTAATGTATTCTGATGTGAAAAGTCAACATGTGCTGAGTGAGTGATGTGTTCTGATGTGGAAAAAGTCAACTGATGCTGAACAAGTAATGCATTCTGATGTGAAAAGAAGTCAACTGATGTTGAGAGCAATGTGTTCAGTCAGATATGAAAAAAGTCAACCAATGCTGAGTGAGCAATGTGTTCTGATGTGAAAAAAAAGTCAACTGATGACATATGAGCAATGTGTTCTGGTGTGAAAAAAGTCAACTGATGCTGTGCAAGTAATGCGTTCTGATGTGAAGAAAGTCAAACCAATTACAGACAACAGTAACATGTCTGCTGAAATGGAAAATACAATGGTAATAGGTCTACAATTTCTGTTAAATTGCTTGTAAACCTGACTCACTAACAAGTATCTGCTGTCAGATTGCTTTGCATGTGTTCGTCAATGACAGCATAACTGCAGATCTGTTCTCTGGTTGCTGAGGTCATAGTGCATTCTTCCATTCATTTGTAAAAATTTCAGTGAATTCATCTGACAATTCTCCATAAAATTTATTCCATTTTACAACTAGACACACATCGTATATTCCAACACTGTGTCATGCAGTAACAAACACTGCCTGAAAAAATAAATCAACGTCACACTGAACCTACACACAAGGACTGATTGACCACGCCCACAATTCCTTGACCCTCACACAATCCCTGACACTGTAATAGTACTGGGTGGAAAAATGAAGAGAGGGAGTCTGACTGGAATAATAATAAAATCCTACTGACAGCGCCATGCTTATAAAGCAGCAGCACCAGAGATGATTTCAATGAGCTCCTTGGTGATAACGGCCTGTCTGGTTCGGTTGAATGTCAGCGTCAGCTTCTCAATCATCTCACCTGCACGCATAGTTCACACCACTGTCATATACAATCATTTCACCTGTAGATACAATTCAATGGTATCATTTGGGATTTTTTCACTGGCACAAACACATCATCAAAATTAAAAGTCATTTTACTTATGTAAAACAATGCTACACGGGCTAATGAATCATCGCTCCTATGATTTCCTTTCGCTATATAATTCACAAATTTACAAAAATCCAAAAGCTACCAAAGTTACTTTCAGTGGAAAAGGGTTAAGGTGAGTAAAGGAATCTACTGAGTCAGACTATACTGGGCAGAGAGCAGCTTTAGTACTACCCTGTCCGATCAGCTGTGATCATTAGTTGCTGTCTAATAATAATAATGTATAATACTTATATAGCGCATTTCTTGTTATACAACTCAATGCGCTTACATCCACCATTTGCACTTATTCATACAATATTCATGCACACAGCAAAAAGAAAATACACAATGGCAAACGCACTTACATGCATAAGCTGCCTCACTGGACTAGTTGTGGAGGAATTTACACGATGTCTGGACGTTCATACATTACAATACCCTTCTATAAACATTGTATCTCTGCTACTGTCAACGCCAATACAATTTTTTTTAATCAGTATGGAAATTCAGGGAAGAAAAAATATGTCACTAATCCAATGGTGACTCGTTAAGTTCACTAGGAAAAAAATCAGCAGGGTTTTTCCTCCCACTTTCGTTGACATGACAAGTCTAAGGATTCCAGGGTCAGCAGTCATGACAAATACACAAAATCAACATCCAACACACACACACACACACACACACACACACACACACACACACACACACACACACACACACACACACACACACACACACACACACATACACACACACACACACTCACACACACACACACACACACACACACACATACACACTCATACATACACACATTCATATACGCACACACGCATGCACACGTGCACACAGTTGCTCACGCACCTGCATTCTTGCTGGCAGCATCCATGGCAGTCATACGAGAGCTTTGCTCGCTGCACGCTCCCTCCTTCATGGCGAAGTACACCAGGGAAGCAAGAGCAAACTCGTTGTAGCTGCGTAGGACTTCATCGTCGATGCTGTCATACAAGTTGATCTTGTCTGAACCAGCAATCTGGTCCTGGTTGAAGATGGGCAGCTCCGTCACACGATAGGACACCACCGACCTGACCACACAACACATTTGATACATCAGCTACAGATCACACAATAGGCACAAATAATCTCACCGTATAACATGTGCTAACGCATCAGCCACACAGATCACATGACAGGACATCAATGACCTGACCGCAGACACACTGATGTCTAAGCCACAGTTCACCTGGCAAGACACCAACAATCTGACCAGTTCTTACTTTCAAAATTAGTACATGACAGTTACATCCACCTACAATCTTCTTTCAAGACTTTTTTTAATATCTACCTATAATCTTCTTTCAAGACTTTTTTTTTTTTTTATTTAATGAAGTCAAAAAACAAAGTACACAAGATGAATTAAAGAGAAAATATCACTCTTCGAAAATAATTGGGGATCAGAAAGTGCCACAACAAAATCTCACCAACCTGGTGAGCAAAAAAAAAACATAATCTTACTGGTCCGGAGACAGTTTGTATACAATATCTTTCATCCTAATTGTGTAGTTTCATCCAGAAGACTTGAACCCTTGCTATTAAACGGACTTCTTAGAAGTCATACACCAGGCCGAATCTGCCCCCAACTGTTCTCAGCAACTGGTACAAACTGCAGCCATCAGACAACCACACTCCAAATGCCATTAGCAGGAAGCAAGAGCCCAGTTTGAGGAAATAAGTGACTGTGTATTTCATTTTCACTGTCTTGAATGTTGTTGTCTTGCCTGAGAAGACCAAAGAGGTCGAAATTTGTCATGTTTATCTTGTAATTTGTTTCTTTTGCTTGGCGGCATGGTAATTCTTTCTTTTTATTTTGTTCCGTTTCTGCCTACAGTCCCCTCACTTTGAAACTAGCTAATCCTATGCTGTTCATCTACGAGAAGAGATACCTGAAAGTGTTGAAATACAGGGAGGCGCTATCAAACTTGTAGTCCGCATCCAACACAGCGTTGGCCACCAGAGCAGCGTCAGCAAACACCGGAGGCTTGCGGCCATACTCATTGAAGGTCATGAGGAAGTTGTCCTTGTACGTCCTACAGCGACATGATAGAACATCCGCAATGACAGTCATCAGATGACATGATAGAACATCAACAAGGACAGTCATCAGATGACATGATAGAACATCAACAATGACAGTCATCGGATGACATGATAGAACATCAACAAGGACACTCATCAGATGACATGATAGAACATCAACAATGACGACTGATCACATGGCATAATAGAACAATCATCACCAATGACATTGATCAGATGGCATAATAGAACATCAACAATGACATTGATTAGATGGCATAATAGAACATGACATTGATCAGATGACATAATAGAACATCAACAATGACATTGATCAGATGATATAACAGAACATCAACAATGACATTGATCAGATGACATAACAGAACATAAACAATGACATTGATCAGATGACATAACAGAACATCAACAATGACATTGATCAGATGATATAACAGAACATCAACAATGACACTGATCAGATGATATAACAGAACATCAACAATGATACTGATCAGATGATATAACAGAACATCAACAATGCCACTGATCAGATGACATAATAGAACACCAACAATGACATTGATCAGATGATATAACAGAACATCAACAATGACATTGATCAGATGATATAACAGAACATCAACAATGACACTGATCAGATGACATAATAGAAGATCAACAATGACACTGATCAGATGATATAACAGAACATCAACAATGGCAATAATCAGATGATATAACAGAACATCAACAATGGCACTGACCAAATAAAATAACAGGAAATCAACAATGGCACTGATCAGCTGATACTGTAATACATCAACGATCACACTAATCAGGTGATATAAAGGGACATGAACAGTGAAACTGATAAGAAGACCAAATGGGACATCAACACTGATGATCAAATGACAAAGGGGGACATCAACAAAGATACTTGTCAGATGATATAATAGGACATCAACACTGAAACTGATCAGATGCCCACAACAGGACATCAACAATGACACTGACCACATGGATAAGACTGATACCATAGGACATCAACAATGACACTGACCACATGACTGATATGATAGGACATCAACAATGACACTGACCACATGACTACTAAGACTGATACGATAGGACATCAACAATGACACTGACCACAAGACTAAGACTGATATGATAGGACATCAACAATGACAATGACCACATGACTAAGACTGATATGATAGGACATCAACAAGGACACTGACACATGACTAAGACTGATATGATAGGACATCAACAAGGACACTGACCACATGACTAAGACTGATATGATAGGACATCAACAAGGACACTGACCACACATGACTAAGACTGATATGATAGGACATCAACAATGACACTGACCACATGACTAAGACTGATATGATAGACATCAACAATGACACTGACCACATGACTGATATGATAGGACATCAACAATGACACTGACCACATGACTAAGACTGATATGATAGGACATTAACAAGGACACTGATCAGATGGCATAATAGGATATGAATAATGACACCAAGGGAAAACAATCATGATCCATCATCATCCTGCAGGAAAACAATCATTATCCCAAAAGAAAACAATCATCATCCCAAAGGAAAACAATCATCATCCCAAAGGAAAACAATCATCATCCATCATCACCCTGAGGGAAAACAATCATCATCCCAAAGGAAAACAATCATCATCCATCATCATCCTAAAGGAAAACAATCATCATCCCAAAGGAAAACATCATCATCCATCATCATCCTAAGGGAAAACAATCATCATCCATCATCATCTCAAAGGAAGACAATCATCATCTCAAAGGAAAACAATCATCATCCATCACCATCCTGAGGGAAAAACAATCATCATCCCAAAGGAAAACAATCATTATCCATCATCATCCTGAGGGAAAATAATCATCATCCATCCATCATCATCTGAGGGAAAACAATCATCATCCATCTTCATCCTGAGGGAAAACAATCATCATCCTGAGGGAACGCAATCATCGTCCTGAGGGAATGCAATCATCATCTTGAGGAAGAGTAATCATCATCTTGAGGGAACACAGTTTATCATCCCGAGGGATGGCAATCATCTTCCTAAGGGATGGCAATCATCTTCCTAAGGATGGCAATCATCATCCAGAGGGATGGCAATCATCATCCTTATGGAGAACAATCATCATACTGAGGGAACAGAATCATCATCCAGAGGGATAGCAATAATCATCCTAACAGAGAACAATCATCATACTGAGGGAACACAATCATCATCCAGAGGAATGACAATCATCATCCTAACGGAGAAACAATCATCATACTGAGGGAACACAATCATCATCCAGAGGGATGACAATCATCATCCTGATGGAGACAAATCATCATACTGAGGGAACACAATCATCATCCAGAGGGATGACAATCATCATCCTGATGGAGAACAATCATCATACTGAGGGAACACAATCATCATCCTGAGGGATGGCAATCATCATCCTGAGGGAATGCAATCATCATCCCAAAGGAAACTGGGAATACAGCTGTGGTCTTAAACACAAAAAAGTTGTGATTCTAACAAAAAGTTGTGATCCTAGCAAAAACAGCTGTGATCCTATTAAAAATGGAGCTTCTGAGATAACCATGATCATCATTTTCCTTATTTTCAATGCTGTCCTCAAGGATAACACTCGTTTTCCTGAGGAAAACAATTACTGCCTTCAGAAATACTATGCTCACATAACAACGTCTAATTATTAACATCAGCTTCACAGAAAGAGACACAAACATCACAACCTGCATCCACTACCAGAGTTTTGTCACAAAATTTGGTGCAATTTTGACTTGCAGGATTTGATTAGTCTTTTTTTTTTTCACAGTCACCCAGATTCCACAGTTCAATTTCAGTTCACTTGGTGATCTACAAAATTAATCTGTAAGTTTGGGGACCACTACATCAAGCAGAAAAGGCTGGCAGTGAAACAGTTCACACAAATACTGCCATCAAAGCGTACCTCTGTAAGATGCCACGAGCTTATCCCCAACGACAACCAGTTTGGTGTCCACACCCGGCCCCCGCTCTCCCAAGATGCCTCGCAGCTCACGGCAGATACCGGAATGGATACCACCGCACAGGCCACGGTCAGAGGACATTACCATGATCATCTGATTGGGCTGGGTCTTGTCTTGCTCCAGCTCAGCACTCTCAAAAAATGCTGCCCAGTCAAACAACAGGGTGAAATGAATAAAATGGTTCCAGGCACAACACACGCACATGTATCAAATAAAAAAATGAATAAATAAATAAGAATGAAGTCTGAGAGTGTCACTGTGGCAGAGGGCAG
Source organism: Conus betulinus (assembly GCA_016801955.1). Lineage (NCBI taxonomy): Eukaryota > Metazoa > Mollusca > Gastropoda > Neogastropoda > Conidae > Conus > Conus betulinus. Next base: position 74,290 of record JADBJO010000387.1, read on the forward strand.
TTCAGCTGGCAGGGGAAGGAGAAGTCACGATACCAAGGGTAGGCAAACCAGTTTTGTCTAAACACAGATGTGTGAATGTGCATTTACTCGATACTTAAAAGGGCTTTGAAGTGTCCTACAATATTACACTCATCCTATGATAACAAAATGGAAATTATCATTTTTTTATTTTTCAACTTATAGTATGTTTCGTTTCTTTTTTTTTTTCTTTATTGTATTGGGGGAGGGGGGAGGGGAGGCGCGGCAGACATTTGCAAACACACACATACACACACACGAACTGTTATGACAGCTACTGTTGTTCTCACTGACAAAATTCATGACTTACAAAACAAGAAAAGCATATGACAGACGGCAGAGCTGCTACGGCCTCAAAGGCACAGAGTGTAGCATTTTGACGTTCTATAACAGATAGCAGAGCTGCCAAAGCTTAAAAGGCACATAGTGTAGCATTTTGATTTTCAGTGTAACATTCCAAAATTTAAGTATAGCACTCATGTGCAGCATCACAAGCCAGATTCAACAGCACATTCAGTCATACTTTGCTTTGCACACAACATGATGGCAGAATAAATCCTGGAAGTGGTTTTGACTTAACTTACGATGAATCAAAATGGCTGACAACAAAACCACTCGATAAGGTGGCTAAGTCGCAATCATCTATAGCAATTTTTCCCTGCTTTTTCTTCAGCTTACTTTTTTGGCCACTTTCTGGCAAACTGGTCTTGAATCTAAAGATCTACATCATCTCAGTTCCATTTTAAGCAGCTGCTATGTCCCTGTAGAGGGCTTTTTTGTTTTGTTTTTTTCTTTTTCATTTTTGTTTTTGGCATTGCATTTCATCACAAAGTGTAGCAGCGTAGCATTAACAATAAAAGTGTAGCATTTGACAGCTCTGAGATACATATATAGATATTGATAGATAACGCAAACCCTATTTCACAGTTGATTCTCTCTATAAAAGTCTGGAAATCTTTTTTCAAAAGTCAAAAAAAAAGGGAAGAGGGTCTCAAATGGGAGAGGATCTGAACTAATGGATACACAATGGACTAAAAAATAAACATCTGAACTAATGGATACACAATGGACTAAAAAATAAACAAACAAATAAACAAAACAAAGAAACAAAAATTCCTCTTCCATCCATCCATCCATAACACACACAGACATCTGTAAGACTTTCCCATATCTCACACACCTTTTGCCCCTGCTCCATAGGCACGAGCTGGTTTGAGCTCACGTTCGGCTCGGGCATATTTTGCTGCAGACACCATCTTCATGGACTTGGTAATCTTCTGAATATTGGTCACTGATTTCAGTCGAAGGCGAACTGCACAGTACATTGTACATATATCCCTGTGATGCTACCACTCCTCAAGAGATAGAAACCAAACACTTAACAGGCTCTGTGTGTGTGTGTGTGTGGGGGGGGGGGGGGGTGCATGCCTTACATGTGGAAGAGAGAAAGAGATATGAAGAGAGTGAGAAAGATAGTGAGAGAAAAAGAGACGGAGAGAGAGAGAGAGAATACTAATAATGATAAATCTTGGCTCTTGAGCACTAAAATAATTATCAACAATAAATCAAATAACTAATACGTTAAAATGTGTGCATGAAAGAACAAATACAAGTATTGTGGGAATTCCTGCCTCTCCCTATCATACACACACACACACACACACACACACACACACACACACACACACACACACACACACACACACACACACGCACACCCATGCACAATACATTCACAACACCAAAACTGGGTGTTTCAAATTTCCAAATATACTGTAAGAATGTTACCATTTTCAGAAAGACTACAAAGTTTATATGCCAATTGTCATTTTGACACTAAATCCCTTATGAAAGCGAAGCTAGAATCAATGTTCTATGAAACCTTTCTGCCTTTTTTCTAACACTTTTTTTGTAGAATCAAATGTTCTATGAAAACTTTCTGCCTTTTTCTAACACTTTAAACAGTCTGTTTTCAGAAATTTGCATGTGCAAAGTTGACCTTTACTTCATAAATCAACAACTGAAGTGGTCTACATTATTTCAAAAAACCTTTCCAACAATAAACTACCCTGGGATCTAAGCGAAACCAAACAGGGTTTACACAAAAATGTGGATTCACAAACAAGAACTCATTTTCTGGGTTTTCCACCAGTTAGTAAACCTGCTTCATCGGTTAGGAAAGTACACACATACATACAAACCAGCACTTTCTCTCTCACACACACAATACATGTGCACACACATGCATCTGCATGTGCACAGACACATACACTCATTTTTGATTAAAAATCACCTGTGCCTGCACCTCAAGAAAATAATATATAATGAAGGACCGACAATTCAACTGTCTGATTTGTCCAGCATTTCAGAAATAGTTGTGAAAATATTTGAACAAAAACATAGACGTTTTACAGCTGGGTTATGAAAGAGTTCAAGGCCTTTCTAATGGCATATTCTGCACTCATTCTCTGTTTCTAATCTCAGTCACATATATCTGACTTTCCATCTTTGTTTATGTTTCTCACGCAAACACACTTGTCTAGAGAAAATTTTACTTACTATCTTTTAAGTGGCCATCCCTCTGACCTGAGTCCTGGAATGAAAAAAAAACAAACAGATTTAAGAGATCTAAAACAATCTACACATTCATTTGATGCATGTCACATTACAACTGCACATTATAACATGTCCACAGAGTTCAGATAGCCTTTTGTACCCCTGTCATATTAGTTATTACATCAGCATTTTCCAATCAAAATTATCAAACTTGTATTGAGTTTTAAAAATTGACTGGCTGTCCTTTCTCACTGACAAAACAAGCTGTCACAGTGTTTCCCACGGGATGGTGATCACAGGATTTCACATCAGTTAAAGAAGAAAAATGTATGTGGGTTTTCATACCCCTAAGTTAATTTTACTAAGGGGAGGGGGGGTGGGGTCATACCCCCAACAAAAAAAAGGAAGGAGAGAGGGGACATGATTCACACAAAAAGCATTCTGCCATACTTTATTTAAAAGGTAACTTTCATCAATAAAATGTGATATGATTTGTATCACATGTGTTTTGTCCATGAGCGTCACTATTCAGTATAAAAAGTTATTTGTTGTTGCTGCTGTTGTTTTAACCATGAAATGGGCTTTTTATGGTTTCCATCATGGAATTGGATACTTCACTGGCAATTACTGGATTAGCACAGTGGATTTACTGGTAACATGTGTTGATTTGAGACATAAAGATAGATGGTGTTCCTTGGACTTTTAATGGTATACAAACAATGATCTCTGAAAGTTTTCACACAAAAGTACAAGCTTTCTATTGTATGTAAATATGACATAACATTAACTTTGAAAAGCTCAACATCTGCCACTGGAACCCAGTCAACTACAGTTTTTTTTACCTACACTTTGAGAGAAGTTTGTTTATGTACTTAAGCACTTACACATTCACATACATACACTCTACATTACCAGGTCTATCCAGATTCTGGCCTGGAATATTTTTGTTAAGATTCTTCCCAAGCCCTTCGATAGCACCAACTACTAAGTCCCAGTCGGGGTCTGTCACCATATTCGCGTCTCCCGATCTAGGCATAGTAGAATTAGTACAGTCCAAAGCCATCACAACTGTCTATGGCTGTCCAGTTCTGTCGCAATGCTTGGGCAAGACTGTGTCCCCTATAAACTGGAGGCCCTGCAGAAGCCTACGTGTCATACTGCCAGAGTTCTGTTTGTTTACCTGACCGTCAGAGGACACTTCTAAAGAGAAGGCGCACATATGCCAAGCTCATCTATATGTACAGCAATTGTGCATCACTACACAAATATCACTGCTAAAAACCTTTATTGTCAGACTGCTCTATTGGATGTCATGTCAGCACTGGTGTTTTTTGTCAGGCTCTTTGGGCACTGTTTCTGGTTCCAGTGACTTGGGAAAAAATTTGCCTGTATTCTAACTCATTTTGGTTGCTTTTGCCATTTTCACTTACGGCTGACTTGCAATTCATTTCTTTGCATTTCACTTCTGTCATGTTGACAGCTAAGGAGAGCAGACTGCAAAAACCAGTCAGCATTTTGCCTTTGACCAACTGGATGTATAGCCTCTGCTGACTGACCAACTCATAAATAAAATGCATAAAAGGGGAAAACACTTTTCTTAGAACTATGTGCAACTTCTTGCTCACATGCACTAATCCATTCAGTTCTTCACTAAACTCACTGTCTGTAACATGACCCTTTTTAGTAAAATCAATACACGTCCGCACCACTGTTTCATTTTCTTCCTGCATTCACACCATCTTGCCTTTAGTGTATGTGTAATTTTCAGTATCAGAACCTGATTTTGGCCTATTCCCCACTTGTACGCAATGTGAAATCGTTGGGACCGAAAGGATATCTTGACCTCTTAAGTTTTACTGGATCAAGTTGATTATTAAGTACAAGTTTCAGCAAAGTCCTGCAGTAATTTGCCTCTCTAGTCGAGTTAATGTTACGGTTTAACGGGATGGGAAAATGATGGTAAAGTTTTACCCAATAATACAAAAATGCAACAAGGAATATGGATGAGATCTTCTTCTTTCTTAACTGTCAACCTTCACCCAGTTGAAGATTCATTACTGCAAGGCTGAAGACCAGCGTTGGGGAAGGGGGGTGGGGTCGCTGAATAGTGACACAAATTTAGGAGAGGTGATAGCAGACGTCTCTGACCCTCTGGTCTTCAAGATCGTGTCGAGTCTATGGTGACGGCCATCGTCCTCTACGACCTCTGCAACTTCAACTTCCATGCAAGTTTTCAGACATGTATTATGCGAACATAAAAATGGAGTTAACTGTTGTTCACAAGTTTGCATTTGTAGATTAGTGAACTGATTAACTCAAAATGACACAATAAACTTACAGCTGGGGAGTGAACAGACACACTGATCTTGACATGATGGCCTCCATCTTGCCGGTCAACCAGATCGAGGCTTGACATGGCACAGGAAGAGTCACTCCTTGGCGTTGAATCGGCTTAGTTACTGGACCTGATAGATGGGTTGTCGTCTGCTCTTGCTACATTTGTAATTCATGTTTTCCAGCTGATGAGTGTAGAATAAACTGACTCTGTTTTTAAATCTGTTCGTCCTCTAATGTTGAAGATATGGGGAGAATGGGCGTGTTGGCAATTAAAAACTGTTCAACCGATCGAAGAATTAGAATTTCAGTCATTTTTTTTTTATCACTTTATGTAAACAACGCGACATTCTCTCTCTCTCTCTCTCTCTCTCTCTCTCTCTCTCTCTCTCTCTCTCTCTCTCTCTCTCTCTCCTCTCTCTCTCTTCTGGCGGACAAGCGTTAGATGGAAGGAAAAAAGCAAGTCATAATAATTGGCATATTACGTGATCATATAGTGTTCGCCTATTAGTAGCCTTCGCCCCTTCTCCAAACCCCGATGGAAAAAGAACGTGGAAGGAGGGAGCACGCATAATTATATTCTTGACAAGCCTTTGAACCCGGCTTCGCCCGGGGTCCCATCCCCCTTCCGTCACCCTCATGTTCAACCCCCCCCCCCCCCCCCCCCCCCCCCCCCACTTTCACAGGTCGCATTCTGTGTGTTTTTACGATCGGAATCTCTCCCCTCCCCCCCCCCCCCCCCCCCCCCCCCCCCTTCCATGAAATCTCTCCATCTCCCCCATCCCTTTTCTACCACCACCAGCCTTTACCTGCCAAATTTCGCTTTCAAATCTCTCTGTACACACACACACACACACACACACACACACACACACACACACACAGAGAGAGAGAGAGAGAGAGAGAGAGAGAGAGAGAGAGGACAGACAGACAGACAGACAGACAGACAGACAGACAGACAGAGAGAGAGAGAGAGAGACAGACAGAGAGAGAGAGAGAGAGAGAGAGAGAGAGATCCAAAGCATACGTATTCTTTGAATTCTCGCTCATATCAGACCATCAGGGGAGTCAGCCAGGCCACCACAGCAGTTCTCAAAGGTACACCTCAACCTTTTATTGGGCTTGCAGGGCAAGCAGGCTTACGTCAAGTTTCGGGGGTAGGCCTGAGAGGGAGGAGAGGGGACCAGAAGTTGAAGGATCTGAGCCAGCTCTACAGGCATCACTTGTAAGTCTTGGAGGAGCTGGAGCTGAATGCCGCATGAACAGAACAGAGTACCAGACTCAGATGATAGATTTGTGTGCACCTCCGAGAACGGGACCTGGAGCTTTTAGGCCTGATTTGGAGAAGATTTTTGGAGGGTAATGACAAATGCTCGTGGATTTGTGCATCATGATGGCCTCTGTAGGAGTTTGTAGGAACCCGAGAGAGTCCAGGTCCACTAGAAGACCGGTCTGAAAAAGCATTTTTGGTCAGGTTTAAGTCTCTTTAAAACACCTCTCTACTCAGTGTTTGTGGCCGACCTTCTCGTCTTGCTGCTGTGCCTCCAACTACATCCTAACGGACTGACTTGAAACAACCTCCGGTCTGGACTCTTAGACCAATGTGCTCCTCTTCCAAGATATCAAGTTACGACCTTCATCTTGGTTCTTGTCCGTCGGGTCACAGTTGTTAACAGACCTAGTGTGAGAAGCGTTGAGCTGAAAGACATGTGTAATGTCTGGCTTAACCATACATATGGCATATTCTATTATTTTAACAAGTGAAAAACTTCAAAACATCAGGAACATACTCCAATGAAAAGCTGATTCTTCTCCGCCGCCTAATAACCTATCATTGTCGAAGTTTCAACCGGCATTTTTTTTTTTTCGTTTTTTTTCCCATCGGCAAAGTCGCCAACCGGACTACATCGTTAGACTCCCAGACTAACATCCACACATCATTTCCTGCTCCCTGCCCTCTAGAACTCGTTTGCTTTTTCTTTTTTTTTTCTTTTTCTTTTTTTTTTTTCTTGTATCTGAAAGATTGTTAGAAAGGTCATTATGAAATCTGGTATAAAGATTATGGTTTTTTTCTTCTTCGCATGTTTCCATAGTGGTACAGGGTTAACTTGTGAGTGGGTTTGGTCTGTTTCCAGTCAGTGAATGGATACGAGTGGATTTTAGTGTACCGGACCTCGCGGACAGCCACATTTTCCAAATCCATACGCTAAATTGATTGTATGTGTTAGATTGTCTGAAACCAGTAACCCACTTTAGCGAAGTAGTAGCGATTTTGATGCTTTTGCCGATATCATGAATACGATGGTAAGGTCGAACGGGCATTACTTAATTCAAGTTCTGGTGTGGCGGATATGTGCTGCATAATTACGTAAGACGAAATGTCGATACAAAATGTAAAATTTCTTGTGTCCATGGTGGGATATGTGGGAGCGGATCAGAGGATACATTTCGTATGGTAGGGCTGTTCTGCCGTCACGCCTGTCACGTCACAGATGAAAATTAGACCAGCGACGGCGGTCTATACATGAATTAGGCATCAATTTGAATAAGAGGCGGGAGCTGTAACTCAAGGAAATGATAATATTACAAGGATGGCTTTGTTAGTACAAGTTGGAAAAGGAGAGGTGATTAGTAATGTATGGCTAGGGGATTAGTGTAACAAGTAGAGTCTTGTACACCTAGCTGGGTGTGCATCATGGACATTAGTTTATTTTTCCCTCCGTTTCCCCGGCCTTTGCCTTCTTCCCCTACCGCTTTCTTTACCTCGCTGTACTCCTTTATTTCCTCCCTACGGCCTCCTCTCCGTCTCCATTTTTAACGTCCTACCTTTGCTTTCATCGCACCAGTTACATCTTCTTTAGTTTTTTTTTCTCCTTTTCTCTCTTCTCTGTCAGTCCTCTGCATAACTCTAATCCTTCCTTCCAACCTCCATGGCTATCATTTGTATCTAACTCTACTATGTTGCGATTTTTATGCTTTGTGCACTCTCGTTTGTCGTAGACATTCGCCTCTCCCAGAGCTCCTACTTGTCTTTTCACTGCGCCCCATGCTCGCCCCTTCACTCTCTTGTTACCCCCCTACCCGAGTGTCTCAAAGCCCTGCGTACTACTTTTCGAAGCTCTGACCACTTTCCGTGGTTGCTCTTATACTGTCCATCCTGTTTTCCGTGTCTTTATTTTCTCTCATCAGACCCGCCCTGTATTATTGTCTATGACATCCTCGTCCGTTCCACCTGGGCGCTCTGCCTCCCTCTTAGTGTACTCCACATTGACGCAAATGACAAACGAGATTTGCCACCCCCTGATGCCTGGGTTCCTATCTGTATTTCTCGTAGTATAGTCTGCAATATTCTCCAGAGCCGGAGTCCGCCTCTAATTGACCACTAATTAGGCCTTCCCGTTGCCTTGGTTCGATTTTTTTTATGTCATATGCTTAACTAGACTCTCTCGACCCTAAGGACGTGGAGTGGAATTTCCTATGAGATACGCTATTACCTGAGTCCTTTTTCTCTTCCCTCTAGAACCTATGAGTTCTTGTTTTATTGGTCGACCACGTTTAAGTTTACTAGAATAAGGGGGATTACGTGGATGAAGTGGTGTGTCCAATATAATTTAACGCACTGTGTACCTAGGTCATTTGGTAAAATACTGTGCGAATGCCCTTGGTGCGTTGTTAGCGGATCAGGTCTCCCACATGGGACCGTCACAGTCCACGTATCGGGATAATTCGGTGCCTTCGAAGAACTTTGTACATTCGAGTAAGGCTCAGTTTAATCCAGTTCTGGTTAGACTTAAGAGGTTAGCGAGAGTCCACTAATACGTTTCCATTATTGTACTTGTGTTATTGCTTGGCTCCACATCCACTCATCCGTGTTTCGGGCAATTAACGAGATCGATTCAGTCTTGCTCGACTCTTCCGAAACACTTGATATTGACTTCTCGCATTCTATCATCTGCATAGAGTTCCACTATTGATCGCACATCTTATCAGGCGAGCGCATTGCTGCCTCACACGCAATTGCATGCTGCACATGTACTTCCCTTACTATTGCATTATAGCTGAGCCTCTTGCTGATCCTAAGGCCCCTGATGTCATTCGGCGTTACCTTAGTGGTATACTGCGCGTATCACTGGTATGACGAGTCGTTTATCGAAAGGTGATCGCACCACCATCACTTATTACTCATCGTGCCAGTCATTGCCATATACTGTATGCACTTGAATTCAAAGAGTTTGGTCATTTCTTATCTTATATCTGGGATGGTGGTTCATAATTACATCTCGTTAGGCACTTATTCAAGCATCCTTCACCTGTACAGTTAGCGGTGTTGCTTTGATAATACAATTCCTTCAAAACTTCCTGGTGACGAATGAGAGTATTTTTATACTACCGACTAAACGTTGTAGGCTTCGTTTGGGGTGTGCGATGGTTATACTGTGGGTTTCGACGACTGTTGATCTTTTCCCTTAGTAGTGTCTGTATGTACAGTGTTCAGATGAGGACTGTGTGCCCCTTGTGGCTGTGTTGGTGCGCAGGGGCGGTGGACCGATGGTCCTGCTCTGGTCGTGTGCTGTTTTGGCTCTCTTTGGTGTTGAGGAAAGGCAGCAGGTAGTTGTTCGTTCCACATGCACACGTACGAATTTGGGACACATTGGATGTTTTTCATCTGTGTGGTTGGTTTTTGCGACAAGGTGGGTACGTACAGTTAGTATTGGATGATGTCTTATCCATCATCCGTGACAATTCAATTGCATACAAGCATGCACCTGTCGACTTTAGGTCGTTGCCTTGATTGTGCTACAGCATTCACATTGGCACTACTAATCACTACCCGCTCGGATTGACTACAACCTCATCTTCCCGTGGCATGACCGTTCACGCATTTACTTATCGACAGCATTTTGAGTGTTTTCGCATTCCCAGCCCGGTTCAGGTGCATATGCCCATCTGAGCACGCGACACTGGCAGACCGCGGAAAACGGGGAGGGGCATAGGACCCTTGGGCTGTCAATTAGGCTGGTCGGGGGGGGGGTCATTTTTTCATGAACTTTTTCCTACTTGTTCCTGCTCAGGAGTAAGAGCCCCACTCTGGCAGAGGTCGGGGCGGAGAAGAGGGGCAGTATAGCGGATTGACGGAGGGGAGCAGGAGTTGAGGGCGGGTGATAGTGATGGTTATATCAGGTGAGTGGAAGCATAGTCGAGTATGTGACTCCAACGCATAATTCCAGTTTCTGTAGCTTTCAACTATCTCGTTCCATGCCATTGTCTCTGTACATATATGACTCGTCTGTGGAGTGCCGATTAAGAAAGGCAGCTAGTTTCTTGTGCTTGCCCTTTCCACAACAAAAAAAAACATAAAACATTAATTATAAGCAGTTAGTCACCACCCGCTTATGTTAAAAGGGATTCATTGCTATATTGCTCTCTACTCTGTTCTGAGACATTACGAGTAGCCCTGCTCAACAGTAGTCTTGCTATTGTAATATCTTACCCCCAGATACCTCTTACATTGTTCCAAGGATGTACTAGCACCTAGCAGAGGCCACAAGCCAGAATGCGTCACAGCGATGACAGTTGTATCATAACCATTCGAGCCCACCTCGCTTTTTCCGTTCTAACATTGTTTTCTCCCTTCGCTCCTTTTCTGTGCATCAGATTATTTCTTGTCGTTAGTCCTGTGTAGTTCGGGTGAGCTCTGATTCGCCTTGCCCTCCTCTTTTGTCCTTCTTGTTCCTCGGTTTCGTCTGTTCCCGCGTGTTGCTCATCTTTTCTTGTGTCAGTGCCGTGCACGTTGTCGGTGTATCCTCAATCCTAGTATAATTTTCTGTTTGTGTGCACGCTGGGCCCCACATGGTTATTTATAGGCCCTCCTGCTGGGGTGCAATCCTCGCACATCACACTTCCCCATCGCTTCCTCCGATTGCCCACTAATTGGTAGATGTGATCAGTGGTGGTGTTCATAGTGTGCAATGGCGCGATCACATTTGCGTTGGTTCTACCACTTCAATGTTATTCCGTTCCCTATTAAATGCTATGATCCATGCTAATTATACTGGGCTCGTGTCAGTGACAGTTGTAGGCTCTCCCTGTGCCCGTGATTATGGTCACTGAATTTGTGGGCAGAGACACTCTATATATCGGTTTTGCACTCTGCTATAAGTGTATGTACCAATTGTCCATTGGGGATATAACTGACCACCAAGTTAGCTTAGAACTTTCATTTCTTATTGCTACTGATATTGTAGTAGTAAACAGCAATAATGTTCGTGTACTACTCGCTATACAACCCCTAACCCCCCCCCTTCTTGCCTGACTATCTTTCCCATCACGCTATGAACCTCCCTACGTACCTATACCGTTATTTCCACCCCTCATGGTCCATATTGACAAAACATTGTCATATGTTCGCTCCATACACGCTATCAACAATGGGGTATACCCCATGGAACTTTTGCGATGTGGAACGTTTGGGGGTCTATGCAAGTGTGTTAGGTGGGTGGAATACGGTGTGAATTCGGACTTCATGCGTCAAGTATAATCATCTGTGCATATGGTTGCAGTGTGAGACCACAGTTGCTGTGTGTCGATCGCTAGGTCGTGTATTCTTAGAACTTAGTCTGTGCCCGTTTACCAGCGCTCCCTTTCTTAGACACATTGCAGGGATGCACTTTTCTCGACCACTTTTTTAATTTGTTAGTGCTCCTGCGGAAACTTCATGGACCGAGACGCATACGATTGTAGGCTTTTCCTGGGTCGCACGTTTTGAAGCTGAGCTCTGGGACATCATAAGAGCAGGGACTGTATCGTTTCTGACCTGACGGCTGGATGTTGGTGTTTTGTATTTCACTGGTCTATCTTTGTACATCTGTTGTCTTGTATTTAGCGCCCTCACACTGATCTGTCGCATTTTCTTAAATGCACTGTCTATTCCACCTATATCACCACTTGAGGGGACTTTCCATACCCAACGCCCACCCACTGATGCCTCAAAGCATGGGCCCATGTATTCGATTTGCTGGAATAGATGTGATCATTTTGGGAATGATTCCAGGAGTGAGTGTATTGTATCCTTTGTCCACAGTGTTGATGCTCCTACTATGCACTCCTTATTGTGAGATGCAGCACTGTGGTTAGGTCACTTATGTTCACTTAAGTATTTCTGTATTACTATCATGCGCTGGGCTAGGTGACTCGTCGCATTCAGAATGTGTTGGGTCTACGTTCTATCGCTAACGAGCGTTCATTAGGAGTGGGGTTATGATCTGTGAGTTGTATAGTATGGGAAACCATTTAAGGAATTCACATGGTGGTAGAATGCTGGACTGATGTTGGAAAGATCATCTATGGAACACTACGAATGTCAAATTAGGGGAACTGATTAACTGATGCAATGGAAATAGATGGAGGACTCATGGCAATCCCAAGGGAAGGGATTAATTGGCATCCTAGATTGCAATTGCGATGCACACATTTCCATTCAATTATATGTGTATCTCTATCCATACAAAAAGGGAGCCCTTTTCCTACCCCCCCGCTCCCTCCTACCTTATTTTTTCCTCCAGAACACAGAACAAAGCCAGGCATTGGTCTGTTAGTCATGTTTATTCAATTGAAAATGAAATTATGCAGCCATAGACAATCTTGGGGAAAGAAAACAAGAACCTACCACAGCAACACAAAAGCAGCACTCATCCCCCCACCTTCCCCTGCTTCCACTACTACAAAGACAAAGCCTCTGATCTCCTGGCACATATCTCTACCCACACACATCTGTTGAAAGCCCCGGTCAAATCACTGTTGAAGACAAAGAAAATAAAACTGTGCAGCTCAAGCTTCACACAAGGGTTAATTGTCCACACTTTGTTATCCATTTACAAACATAGACATTTATATGATTTTACCTGCCCCCAAAGTCAATAGTAGACATTCGTACGTTCATTTAACTTGCACATCATTATCATTGTAACTGTTTTCGAAACACTGAATGAAAACAGGAAGATGCAGCTATTAAAGGGACAAACAACCTAAGACAGTGTGGCTGAATTTATCATAATTACAATGTGTGCAGACTTCAGTCATTATCTTCATAGGGTACAAAGCCAAGAGTCACAGATTCATGGCCACTTTACCCTCACACACTGCAAGGGCCATCAGAAACATCCAATCCTCTTGGGCCACAGATTCTGGGTGATGTTGGGCCGAGGCAGCTAATTGTACTGAAGAGAGATCACCAGCACCAGCACAACACCTCAAAACAGCTGGGCAGTCCTGCTGACACAACTTGAGGCCCTGCTTCACCAGTCATTCCAACCCTAGGTAGTCTGGTCGGGCCCACACTCAAATGGATTACCTATCACGTTATCGTAACTTTGAAACAATATAACTGACACAGGGTGTTCAGTTCGACCTGTCTAATGAAGAGCCTGCAGGCTATATTCCAAATAGATGGTGTTCCACCATTTGGGATTGTACCAAAAAGAAAAAGTTCACAAAATGTACAAAAATGTTTTTCAAACTGTTAGAATCAAAGTGGGCTAAATTTCAAACTGAAGTACACTGGAGATTTCTTATCAGCCACACTTAAAACAATCACCTCCCTTTGTTTAACGTACCTCTATCTCAGAGTATGGGATATACACTCTGAGCAGTAAAAGCAGGATTCACTGACCATTATACTACTACGTGAAGGGTCCAATTCCTTAGTATCCCCAATGTCCTTGGCATCTCTTGATAATTCAAAAGTTCCCATAGTCTTTGATCCATGTTGGAATCTTACAACAATCACAAATCCTTTTTCTTTCTTGTTTTCTTGAAAGGACATTTACAAACTTTTGCAAAACCAAGCAGTTTTTACAGACTAATATGGCCTATCAACAGGCATGTATCAGCAAGTGCCTCAGCTGCATCCTCAACATCAGATGGCCAGAAGTCACCTCCAACAAAACCATCTGTGAGAGATCCAAGCAAAATTCTAGAGAAATGGGGCTGGGTTGTTGATGCACTATGAAAGCCTCCTACCAACATCTCAAGACAAGCACTCAAATGGAACCCACAGAGGAAAAGGAAGGTGGGACAACCTCAGAAAACTTGGCACCAGTGAAAGGCTTCCAAAGTAAAGACAGCGGAATGACAAGGGCCTAGATGAAGAGGTCAGCCTAGAACCGAGTCTACTGGAGGACCACTGACACAGCCCTGTGTTCCTCTGGGAACTCACAGGATTAAATCCATTTTGCAAAAGTGAGGCAACTGTAGCCGGAAATCTAAACAAATTTTTAAAAGTATTTTTAAGGCTCTGCTGAAAAATGTAGACAAACGAATCACAAGACAAAATACAATGCATTTCGACCTCTTAGGTCTTCTTCAGGCAAGATACTCAGGACAATGAAAATGAACAAGCATGACTTATCTTCATCCAATTAGGTGCAAGATGGCATTGAATGAATGAAAACAAGCGATTGCTGGTTTGTTTTCGTTGTCCTGAGTGTTGTGTATCTTGCCTGAAGAAGACCTGAGTGGACGAAATACGTAATTCGTTTGTCAACGTTTTTTTGGCGGAGCCTTACAAACAATTTTCAAAATTCACAGGAATAAGTCAAGTCAGTCAAGGCCTTAAAAAGGATACCTCTGTTCTCTGCAACCTTTTCCAAGCCTTAGGGCTGTAAAAACCCTGCTTTGCCACCACCTCTCATGGCTTCAGCTGATCTGGAGAGGTTACTCTGCCCTATCTGTTCCAAACCCAGCTACCTATCTTTATTCCTAACAGATCAATTCCATCTTCCAACCAATCAACTCCTATTTCAATCCTCATCCCTATTTTGCAAACAGCAACAAAGGCATACACTGAGCGATCCAAACTGAAACAAAACATCCGCAGAACTTTACCTTGGCTCAAAGAAAAATCTTCCAAACAATGACCAGGCTTTGCTGTCCAGATGAACACTGAACATAAAAGCAAGATTCCTGTGAGTCGCATGACTGCACCATGGAAGAGACCATGGATACAGGTAGGTCAGGAAACAAAAAAAAAAAAAAAAAAAAAAAAAAAAAAAAAATCTTCAAAGGTCATGGGAAACATGATGTACGATTTTAAGTCAGGCAGGAAAAGGAATGTGCAAGCTAAACATTCCTCTCAGGCTGTTGGTGTCAATCCCATGGAGTAACAATCACAGCTCCTTATCTGGACAGTTCTGGCCGCATGAGATTCCAACATTTGCTTTGATCATGAATGTCAATCAGCTTGTGTACCATGGCCTTCAGAGTACAGCACAGAACCAGTTGGGAAGACGGCACAGAAAATTGAATCAATTTTACACGTAGTTCACAGCATACTTCAACATCAAGTACTATCAATATAGTTCCTTTTTTATGTAGATACCACTTATTGCCTTCTGTCGAACAAGATTTTGTTTTGCTTTTTTTTTTTTTTCTTTTTCTTAGTTCATTTAGCAGTTTCATATACAAGACTGAACTGATCACAGATTTGCTAAGCGAGCTTGGAAGTTGGGTTTGAATTCAAAATGCAGCACACTATTAAGACATTTCATATTTAAAATAAAAATAAAAGAAGGAAAAAACACAACATTGTGCAACACAGATAAGCAGTGCGTAAAATCGAGTAGAAAAAGGGTACAGAAAAAAAAGCCCATCAATTACGGTGTGCATCTATGTGATATAACTACAAAAAAAAGAGAGATAGGATACCACAATCCATGAAGTGACCATTCATTATTGTCACTAGAGGGATTGATGACTGCAAAAACAGAACAAACATTATCGAAAACCCACAGAAAGTATAAACTACTACTTGAATCATACAATTTTTTCCAACCAACACCAAGAAATGTCTTGTGTAATGTTAATGGGTTAATCTATCGTCAAGTACAATTTCATGAGAAATGTTATCAACCCCTCCAACAGGAATACATTTCGAATAGGTAAATTACACATGGGAATAAATGAACAGCACACACACACACACACACACACACACACACACACACTTCAAAGTCCTAGCTTTTACAGTGATGCATATCCCTGCTTGCATTAAACATCACCTACCATTCCAGTTCCTGTAGAAACCCGACAGGTGACAAACCAAACAACCACTACAAAAATACCTACAACAATTCAAACACCACACTGAACGGCAGCAATAATCCAGACTGTCAGAAAGCCCAACAAAGATTGTGGACACTTAGAGGTATTTACACCTTTAAGTAAAAAAAACAAAACAAAAAAAAAACAGTGAAACCTCTTAACGACAATTTTTTTTAATAATCGTAAGAAATAGAGTGTCAACAGTGAAGAGAGTCTTTGCAGGGGAATCTAGTACAAAGACAAAATAATTCTTTTTCAAGTCTCAAAAAATTTCGTTTTGGGAGTCACTACTAGAGAAATGAAGCAGTCTGCAGCATTACTGAAAACAAGGTGAAATACAAATGCGGACACAATTTCAGATTATACATCGTTCTCAAGACGACCGCTATCAGGAAAGTATTGCTTAGTGCTTTTTTTAGTCTGCTGTTTCTAACATCTCAAGGAGATATATCTGTTGGAAATTTACTACTCTGTTTTGCATTGCATCTTGTTTTGTATGTTCATTTGAATTTTATCTCTCTTTTTTCTTGCCATGTTGCCCCAGTGACTGTTCTTCCACACTGCTCAAACTGTCTCCTCCACATGCGCCACTCAGCTTTGTCCTGTCACAGCCCAAGCGCTGCAGAAATTTGGGAGTGATCACTGTCAAGCCATCATCAGACAGCCTGCCAGGGTAGACTCTGCACCACCCAATTTACTTTGGTGGAGTTTGGCATTGCCTGTTTCGATCCAGCATACTTTGAATCACCACCTGGCTCTCATCTTATGCTGACAGATAGTGAACTGCTCATTAACAGACTGAACGAGTAAGCCCATGAGAGAAAGTGGCAATCACATTAACCATGCATACACCACTCTGCAGCCTTACTGGGCGTGTTCCTTGGTCATGGGGAATATTATGTGTATTTTGTGTAAAGTTGGGTCAAAGGCAAAAAAAAAAAGTGCTTCAACCCAAGCGAGGACTGCAAGTTTCCTTCTCCTATCAACTTCCCATAAACCAGCTGCATCTGACCTGACTCCCTGTCTGTTCCACCATGGCTACACAACCTTAAGTCATCTGTGCACAAGCCTAACAACAGCAACAACGCCAACTGTCTGGCCTTCCTTTTGTGCACCATCTCTAGGAATGTTCACGACGATATTCCCACCATAATGAAGAGGCAACCATTCAAAAACAAAACAAAAGAAAAAAAGGCTAAAAAGGAATGGCTACGAATGACTACTATCAGACCAAAACTGTTTAGCTGTTGCACATACACCATGCAAGAAACGGTGTCTCTTCACACCAGGTAGACACAGAAAGTGGCAGTCACAACTCTCCAATAGCATATAATGTACCGATTCTCTTGCCTGTCTGAACGTCACACCCTGGTCAGTCACACACGCTAACAGTTTATGTCCACATCCGCATTATGAGGAATATGCACAAGACCTTCAGGATTGGTAATGGTACAGTAACGTTGACAACTCTGGTTTGGGAGAGAAGAGATGGGGGACAAAGCTTCGAACCCGACTCAACAGAGGAAGAGAAATGAACAAAGCTTTAGACCTGGTACTGCAGAGAAAGAGACATGAACACAGCTCTGAACCTGACATTACAAATAATGAGACAGGAACAAAGCTCTGAATCTGATATTACAAATAATACGAAAGGAACACAGCTCTGAACCTGACATTACAAATAATGAGACATAACAAATGTTTGAACCTGACATTACAAACGATAAGACAAGAACAAAAACTCTGAACCTGACATTACAAATGATAAGACAGGAACAAAGCTCTGAACCTGACATTACAAATGATAAGACAAGAACAAAACTCTGAACCTGACATTACAAGTGATAAGACAAGAACAAAGCTCTGAACCTGACATTACAAACGATAAGACAGGAACAAAGCTCTGAACCTGACATTACAAACGATAAGACATGAACAAATGTTTGAACCTGATAGTACAAATGATAAGACAAGAAAAGCTCTGAACCTGACATTACAAACGATAAGACAGGAACAAATGTTTGAACCTGACATTACAAATGATGAGACAGGAACAAAGCTCTGAACCTGACATTACAAATGATGAGACAAGAACAAAGCTCTGAACCTGACATTACAAATGATGAGACAAGAACAAAGCTCTGAACCTGACATTACAAATGATGAGACAAGAACAAAGCTCTGAACCTGACATTACAAATGATGAGATAAGAACAAAGCTCTGAACCTGACATTACAAATGATGACATATGAACAAAGCTTTGAACCTGACATTACAAATAATGAGACAGGACCAAAGCTTTGAATCTGACGTTACAGAGGAAGAGAACTGAACTGAACCTTAAATGTCATACTGCAGAAGAAAAAGATAAAAAACAAAGCTTAGAACCTGGCATTACAGAGGAAAGGAAATGAACGTAGCCTTAAACCCGATATTACAGAAGAAAAGACAAAAACAAAGCTTTGAACTTGGCTAAAAGAGAACTGAACAAAACTGTGAACCTGGTATTTTAGAAGAAAAAAATAAGAACAAAACTTTGAACATTTCATTGTTCACATATACAGAGAACAAAAAGTACTAAGAAAGCTTATGATCTGACAATTCATGTTCTTTTGCATTTAACACTCCTCATTTTCTATTCAAAATCAACCTACCAATCAACAAACACCTAATGATGACCTTTAAAGGCTTTATGTCCACACATGAATAAAGTCTACAAAAACAGATTATTAATCCTTGGAGATCATAAAGCTCACAAGAAGAATAAAATCTCATAAATTGCATATATACAAAACAAACAAACTAAAATACAAATCGATACAATTTCCACTGAGCAAATCAAAGGACACAGAATCCAAACTTGCCCCCACATGCACACCAACCTTTTATCTCCTTTCTCTCTCTGAAACTCAAACCCAACTCTCTGCCTTAGGCCCACACCACACCAGACATGAGCCATTCTCTCACAATCCACATCGTTTTGTCAGTTTGCTCAGTATTTTTTTTTCTGTTTTTTTTTTCTTTAATGTGTGAATCAGTTTACAAGAGACAAGAAACAATACAGACATAAAAATCTAACACACTTTACGTAAAGAGCGAGAGAGAGAGAGAGAGAGAAGAGGGGAGAGAGAGAGAGAATGGTGAACAATAGTATGAAAAAGTGCAGGTTCTCCTCAATGAGAATGTCATAGGTGTGTTTTCATCTGCTGGTTTTCAGACCTCATAGGGGCTCTGCAGTTGACAAATCAATGTTCATGTCCATCTTGAAAGCACTAACACCCCCCCCCCCCCCCCCCAAGGACATAAAAGTCAACATGGCAAACCGCAACATCAGGGCAATAAATAGACAGTAGCTGCTACGCCACCAGACAGTCAGCAAATGTTTGCATATTTCTCATAAATTAACCAAACAATGCGACATCTGTAACAGCATCTATACTGATCCAAAGCATGCCAAACTGGCGATACACACAAAGTAAACATGCACTTGACAAATCCCAGCAGCTCAGGTCAGTCTGTTGGGTACACGTGTAGTAAAAGATTTTCAAAAAAATTAAAGAATAACACACGCCAAATGTTGACAGCTCATATACTCTAAGTATCTATCCAACTAAAGTAAAAGATCTCAGGGTAGACATAACTGATTGCAATCACTGATTTTTCCATGTGTAACTGAAACATTAACCCTACTGGTTAATTCATGGTGTATTCTAAAACCTCTCACTGTGGATAAAAAGCAACCCCTAACTCCCAGAAGTCCTCTCATCCAAAGGGGAGTTTTATAGTGCTGGTGATTACAACCGAATGCTCCATGCAATATGTGCTGTTGATCACAAACGGTTGCACATCACAGGCAATCTAAATGCCTTTCTAGCAATGCCTAAGGTTGAACGGTACAAGGACATACATAATGCACAGCCACAGAGCCCTGAAGGGGGGTTAACACTGATGCTTAAACATCCACCTATCACTGAAAGAGCTAAATAAATCATCCCAATCATCACATTCTCTACATCCTAGACTTTTTCCAAATATCAACTACCAGAAACTCTGTATGACTAAAAAAAAAAAAAGACACCATCAAACAAAACACCCCCTAATCAATATGAAAATGAAACCAGCACTTAAGAATAATGTTTGCCGTGGTCTCTCGTGGACCGACCTGCTCCAGGAAGAACTCGAGCAGGTCTAAAGAATGAGGAAAAAAAGGTGACCAATATACAGGTGACGGGACTCCATGAGGATGGTACAGCCAGATCTGTGGTGATGACTACCAGTGGACCACCAGGGCGCAGCACTGGAGGAGGGAAGGGGGTTGGGGAGGTGGGGGTGGGTGTGTGTATGTGTGTGTGTGTGTGAAAGAGTGGAATGGTGTCATCATGGTTGACAGTGCAGCCCCAGCTCCACCTTCAGTCCAGCATGTCCTGAAACCATCACAAACCAACTTCACAGCAGCAGTTTCCATCAAATATGTCACAGGAAGGGATGAGGGGGGTTCCCTATCCCAAGATCAAATTTTACGGGGGAAGGATGTGGGGCTATACGCTTAAGGTCAAATTCTAGATGTCCAACCCCACTAGTTGAACTTTAGTCTTTTAACATCCCCAGGTGAAGTTTTAGGACTTTCCCATACCCCATGTCAGTTTTTTTAAAAAACTTTTACATAGAAAAGGGCAAACTCTATGGGTTTTGATACCCTGGAGTG
>JADBJO010000387.1:100000-147500 GCA_016801955.1 Conus betulinus
TACAGACTTCAACGTAAGTTAAGGACCACACCGCAGAATGCCTTAGGAGCTTTCAAAATCAAATATCAAATAAAGGTTAGTAATTGCCAAGGTTTCTGAACGCGACAGTCGTCAGGCCTTCTCAATAAATACTGCCAAGCATGCAACAGCTGCACTGACTCCCCTTGAGCGTGCAGAAAAGTGCTCTTGTTTGGCAAAACAAGCTGTTTGTCAGCAATCCGTGCACACTGACTCGAACTGTCTACAGGTGAAAATCCTGATGCATGTGACAGCATGAAGGTATGGGAGTGCGTTGTGCTCATCACATGGCCATAAAAACCGTCGAATACCCGTTCTGAAGCATAACACCAATATGCCAGCGAGACGAAAGTTGAGAAATTTCGATCGTGCCCGAGCTATCACCTGGCTGCAGGACGGGGCAGGCATCCCGAGAGGTGGCCAGAAGGCTGCAAGTGTCACACTCGGTCATCATCTGTCTGAGACAGTGCCATCAAACCACAGGTAACATCCAGGAACGGCCCAGGGCGTCCCAAGAAAACCACACAACGTGAGGAACGGTACCTCTGCAGACAGGCCCTTCGGGAGAGGACAACCACTGCCAATGCCTTGAGTCAGCAACTGCGTGCTTCCACCAACACAGCAGTAAGCGGGCAGACACTCTCGGCGTCGCCTACATGCCGCCACCTGCATTCCAGGCGTCCGGTGAAGAAGCCCATGCTGACTGCAGGTCACAGGGCATGCCGACTTGCTTGGTGGCAGGACCATTTGAGGTGGACTCGTGCTCATTGGGACCATGTCCTGTTCACCGACGAATCGTGCTTCATGGTGAGCCCCCTAAACGGCCGCATCAGGGTGTGGCGGCGCCCACAGGAGCAGCTGCAAGATGATGCTATCCAGGAAGCGGCTGCTTTTGGAGGTGGCTCCATTATGGTTTGGAAAGGCATCAGCCGACACTACAGGACTCCTCTCTACCATGTGGAGGGCATGCTCAATGGGCAGTGCTACCTGCAGGAGATCTTACAGCCTCTGGTCAAAGCGACCCTCCAGCAGATCGGACCCCAAGCTGTCCTTCAGGATGACAACCACACACCACACCGCTGCAGGGCTGTCAACACTTTCATTCAGGAAACTGGGATCACCAGGATGGCATGGCCTGCGAACAGTCCAGATCTCAATCCAATCAAGAACATCTGGGGAGAACTTGGCGGCGAGTCCATACAAAAACCGCCCACGTCCAACTAATCGGGAACAGCTGCTGCACGTCCTGCAACAGGAGTGGGAAAACATCCCCCAGGCCGTCATCGCAAACACCATCAACTCCATGAGGCAGCACTGTCTCGACTGTGTTGCTGCGCGGGGTGGACACATCCATTTTTGAACAGATTAAGAAACATGTTTGTGGATTTTCTTTTCCCAGGGTGGGTCTCTCTACATTGCTTTATCATTGCAAACACATTACGCAATCCAAATGAAATTGCTTTAATTTGATTCACAAGGGTTGCAATTAAATATCTGTACACATGAAACATTTTTGGTTTTGCGTGTGTTGCATTTGTCAGACAGATTGCAAGTGGTCCTTAACTTATGTTGAACAACTGTCTGAAGCATCTGCTGGGAAGTCTGAATCTTTAACTTCAAATCTGAAGTCATTACCCAGCTCAGCATCCAGCACTAGCACTACCACTGAAGGATGACAGTGACTTGTCCATGGGACCTTCACTGAAAAGTTACGATAAGATCAAGAAAATAGTCCCATTCAAACAGCTGAAAACATATGAACAGGGAAAGGAATGGTTAGAGGAAAGTAATTCATTTCTGAGAGCTGAAAACACTTATCTAAAGATATAAATGTTTAAATGTTAATCTACCACTTTCCTGCAGTAAATGAACTTTATGCACAACAAGTGTTTAGTGAATATGCAATCACAGTAAATTTACTTTAGACAGACCATAGCAATTATTTTATTTCTGTACACTGACATGAGCATCCTTAATACACAGGCTGTTATTTCAGCCCGTCAGTAGAAAGTAGAGTGACATCAGTCACGAGATGAAGTTGTATTACTAGATCACTAGGTGATTGGAAGCAATGAATCACAAGACACTGGCAATGTGTTTCAATCCTTAGGACTTCCACAGACAAAACAAACTGAGACGAACCAAAACAAAGAAAAAAAGAACAAGTTGTTCTGAAGGACAAAGATGCCATCCTAACACAGCAAAGTCACTGGCTCTGAGTAGTGGTGGCTTGTTTTACCTGTAGAAGTCTTCATTGCTGATCTATGTTGCTTCTGCATTGTTACTTCTATGTTCCATTTGTTAGGAGATCTGGAAGCTCAACTTTTTGTGTTCAGTAAAGTAACTCTGAGCATAAAAAGAGCTCTGGTAATTCCTTGATCAACATGGACAATGATAAGTATCTCCAGCTTTCTTTTTCACTTGTATGAGTTCCATAGTGAATACCGAAGGCACTTATCACATCCTGCTGATCTGACTGGCTTGGCTGTCTGCCTCCTGTTTCAATGTGGCCATCTGTTCGCCACCAACAGTGTAAAACTGTCAGGTTTGAAGCAAACACACACACTGGTTTGCACATGAGCAAAGGCTACGTGCAGGAAGTGTCCAAGCTTCACTGGATAACAAGCCGGCATGTGTGCCTGTGAAGGCGGACCAGTCAGTTCAACAATTCTCTTGCGGCGCAGACAGACGGTGGTGCCCGCCAGAGGTTAGCGACCTGCGCGAATGAAAGGGCCTAGGGACTCGAGGGTGAACACTGGGAGAGTGAGGCAAGATACTTCTCTCCTTGTGATCTATGGACAACCTGCCACCAAAGGGTTAACATACCGCAGTGTAGAAATGAGGACCAGTGTGAAATACAGATCAGTCATCACTTTCTCAGTGCCAGCACTGCCAGCGTACAGTTGCTGGCAACACACCCTTAACCCACTTACTGTCGCCTCAGAAGAACCATCTTGTAGCCGAAGTAAGCCGCGCAGCGGCAGCCACCACAATAATCATGGCCAGGAAGACCAGGGCGATGACCAGCAGCTTGTGACTGTTCTCCTTGGGTTTCTGAACACAGTCATCAACATAGTATCTCAAAATCACGGTACCAACCACAAGGAAACACACAGAATCACAGGAAAGATCTCAGAATTTGGCAAATCATGAAGTCTGACACATATGACATAATATAAGCAAATAAAACAGACATACAAAAAAGTCCAGTTTACTGAATATCATACTCATGCTTATTTTCGTTTGAAGCCCACTGTATCTTCCCTGCACACAAGCTTAGTATGGTCTCTGGAGGTCTGATATGAAACCTTTGCCAATGAATATACAGCCATTATATTTCTTTTCAATCTTCATCAACAGTGATGTCCTCTGACTGGAAGGCATAATGATCTCCACACTCCTATATCGGGGAGTCGGACCAAACCTGAGAGAAATAAGTGAAAAGTATATGACTACAGTTCACCAGTTGGACACAAGACAGAACCCCTGGGGACCCTCACCTCCACTGGTTTTGGTGCCACATGGCCGGAGCAGACCTGGGTCAGATTGATGTACTTGCTGTCAGGTTTAAATCCACTCTGTTCACTGCACACGTCAGTGGGAAGCTTGCGATATCTGCAAGGTGAAACCAAAACATGTCCATTCATTGCCGCCGAAACATATGCTGTGATCATGAACCACTGGAAAGCATCACTGCTATGCTGTTTAGCGGTGCAGCCTAATCCACCGTTCTCAGCCCACAGCCATACAAGTCTTCAAAAGACCTAAGCTGAGAAATCCACAACTTCACTGAATTTTCAGATCACGATAGAAATGGTGATTGTGCTTAGAAAAACTGGACACACACACACACACACACACACATATATATATACACACACACACATTCACACATAAAATTCCAGCATCTGAACACATCAATTTAAACTGACAACAATTCAACAATAACCAAAAAGACCGGATATCAATTTTGAATTAATATTTTGTTTCTTGTATCTTTTCTGGAGAAAAATCTGTCTCTTTTTCTCTACGCCACGATATTTAAGTAATTGAATTAATATTTTGTATCTTGTATCTTTTCTGGAGAAAAATCTGTCTCTTTTTCTCTAAACCACCATATTCATCTCTGTTTGTTGCCTTCTGGCAATGGAAATGACTCATCCAGCACTCACTTGCAGTTAACTGACAACAGAGACAAATAGCTTTGTCTCATCTTTTACTCATATTTCAATGAGAATGCAATGCAAGATGACCAGTTTTTCTTATGCTTTGTATTGCTGAAGTTTCCCGTTTTCTGCCCTCAGGATTTCTGAATGAGACTGCGTAATATCACATACATCTCAGATGCGAATGTTTGCAAGTTTGATCCCCCCCCCCCCTCCCAAAAATAAAGAAAACTGTAACCAGGTCTCACCCTTCACTGATCACTTTCTGTTCGTGTCCTCGGAAGCAGACGTCAATTTCAGGGCCACTATAATCGGGCTGCTTGATGCATTTCTCCTGTCCACCAGGTCTGTAGTATCCAAAGTCACTGAGAGCACAGACAGAACCACATATGCCTACATCCAGCTGAATTCATACACTTAGTCTTCAATATGAGCTAAAGCATGGAAATTTATATTTCAGAGAGGCAGTTTTTAGTCCAGATTACACTGAACTTTGTTTAGTTTCACTGATAATGATCATTTTTCTGAAGTTCCATGACAGACAAAGAGAAAGAAAACAGAATGAGAAAGATTACGGAAGAGAGAGAGAGATTATAGGAGAGAGAGAGAGAGAGAGAGAGAGAGAGAGAGAGAGAGAGAGAGAGAGAGAAAATCATGCAAGAGACAGAGACTGGAGGAGGAAGTGGAAAGCGCGGGAAGGAAGGGGAGAGGGAGAGACGGACAGACAGACAGACAGAGACAGAGAGTTGTTCATAACCCAACTGATCAAAGGAGGCCTACCAGGGCTGTGATAGTGTCAAAATTGATTCTTTGTACTTATTCGTTTAAAAAACAAAAATAAAACCAGATATACATAGGTGAAACTGGAAAAAAAATTGAAAAACTGAAAGGTTGGGGTCCAGGGGCAGTGCCCCTGGTGGGGGGCCCAAGGGAGCTTTGCCCCCCGGCCAAAATTGATTTTTTGAAAAATTCAGACAGTTTTCGTGGCCTCTGGTGAAAGGAAATTGGAACCGAGGCCTTGTTTGAAACACATATTTATTGCTTATATGACAGTTTCCCATACATGAAGTGGGTTTGTGTGTGTGTGTGTGTGTGTGTATGAAATACAGTGCAGTGAAACCTCTCTATTTAGACCTTCCTCTCTAAAGTGACTCTAAATTCTGTGACGGTCCCATCAAACTGTCTGTTAAATTACCTATCTTCTTTTTCATGTTAAGATCACAAATCTGTGCATTTTCTAAGGTCTTAATACTTTCCAGACGAGCGCGGCAGAGCAACGCCGCTTCCCTGCATGCGCGTGCACCGCACGTGCTTACAACCGTTGCAGACGTGCGATTTTCGCACTTGTTTGATTTTATTTTACGTGTCCTAATATAAACCTAACAAGCAATTGTTATATATCAACGGAAAGGGTAAAGTGCGAACTTTGTAATGAGCATAGAATTAAAATACATTTTTGGTAAAATAGCAATGCTTTTGTTACGGAAACAACATAAGTAAAATGTAGAACACAATCTAGTTTACGTTTGTTTGGTTAGTATGACAACTGCAAATGAGGAAAAAAGGGGCATAAAACTTCGCTCTTACTTTAAACAAATGCAGAGAAAGCCTGAGGTATTCAATATGTGTAATCCAAGTGAATTCTTTTTTTTTTTTTTTTTAAGGCATTTAAATCATTGCACACAGTACACACTTTTTACTGTTTTTGTTTCAGATGATACGACTTATAAAACTATTAAATACGCAGAGCAAATAAAAATGAAGCACAGATTCTTTTCGAAAAACGTGTGTACACCTTTACCCCCCCTCATTTTCTGAACTACTTTACTGAACCAGTTCTGAAACCACATGTCATTCTCCTTCTGCCCGATATGTTGGTGAGGCAGGAAATTCCACACGTGCCTTACAGTGCCAGACGGGTCTCTTTGTTCGGACTGCTCAAAGGTCACAAAGGTCATCGCTAGTGCATGTAAACTTACCCTCCCAGTGGCTAGAACCCTGTTCTAAATATTTATGGCAGCTGCATCCCCTAGACGGTAGACGAGACAGCATGAGAATTTTTTATAGTTGTGCCGTCACGGAGACACGGCACGTCCTGGCAGTACTGCAGTGCTGCCGTCACCAGTGCACGGCTCGTCGTGAACGGGTCGACATAGTTGCCGTCACTATAGCAAGGCGCGTCGTGAAAAGGTTAATAGAGAGTTTCCACTGTACTTCCAAAACTAACCCCATTTAATTACACGGAAGAAATAGAACCTTTCGTAGTTTTCCCCCATCCTTTTTCCAGAAAACTAGCCCTCATATTTTTTTCTTTTTCTGTTTTTTTTTTTTCTTGCTTTACACATAATTTTTTTCATACTATTATGTCTCCCTCTCTCTCTCTCTCTCTGTGCCTTACATCCATCTTTGTGTGTGTGTACGTGTGTATGCGTGCGTGTGTGTGTGTGTGTCACACTGGGGGGGAAGGGGGTGGCATGAAGGGCTGCTGAAAAAGATTTTACTAAATTCTTACCTTCATGCTTTTAATATGGTCCGGACTTCTGGCATGCTTTGCTAGCCGAGATTTTCCATTGGATCCATACTTGAGGTCCGAGTTGCACACGCGGCAAAACGCTACAGCAGGTTTGTTCTTTTTCAAACACCAAACACGATGTTGTCGTTTTTCATCATCTATTTCGTTCAGCCAAGCCCATCGTCACTTATTAGTGATACCAATATCGATCTCCTCAACTGAGTCACCTTCTTTAAGATAGGACATTCTCACGGTTTCCAACGGACTCCAAACTTGAAATCTAGATTTCGGCAAATGGTGCTTTATATTTGTTCCCTAAAATATAGAGTACTTCCGATTCGGCACTTCCATTTTATGGCAAGACGCACTCGATACTTAATTTGCGCAATTTTAGAGATTGTTTTTTAAAAGATTGTTTTGAAAAGCTAGATTTATGAAAAACGGAAAATTCCATCTCAAATAATTTCATTAAACGGATTCCGTCCTCAGACTGAAGAAGTTTCACCCATGGATATATCAAACAAGCCTGCAACATCTTAAAGGCCTGATCTTCTCTTCAACATAAGATCTTAAATGAAAAAGATACAGAGTGAGACAGACAGAGAGAAGATCTGCAGGACAAGACCCAGAGTCAACACTGACCACTCAAAGTCCTCCTTGGAGCAGGGGCAGATGCTGTCACTCTTCTGGGGTTTGTACTGATAGCCATTGTGGCACCTGCAACAACCAGCAGCCACACACGTCATCTTCCACACAGGTTGATGAAACCTTCCACTGCCTGATAGTTGCAAAGTGACGTGACTGCAGGCGGAAATTTAAACAAATTTCGAAAAGGCATTCGACTAAATCTGTCAGTATGAACAAACGAATTACAGACAAAAAACGCGACACATTTTCACCTCTTGCGCCGATTTTGACAAGTGATTGCTCGTTCTTCCTTTTCGTTGCCCAAGTGCTGCTTCTCTTGCCTGAAGAAGACCTAAGAGGTCAAAATGGATCATGTTTTGTCCTGCAGTTCACTTATCCACGTTATCTGGCAGAGTTAGTTCAAGTACCTTTTAAAATTTCTTCCACTGCCTGTCAAACCACCATGCTCCCCCTGCACTCCCCACCCCTACCTCCAACAGTTAAAACCTACATTTTAAAATGGTGTATGCAAATCAAATGGTGCACTGTCCGATTCTTGGCTCAACCTGATCAGGACCACCTGTTCCTACAGCTTTTGTTGCTCACATTCACTTCTGCAGAGTGTTGCTGACTCATGACGTCAGAGAGCGACATCACTGCACCTCGAACTGCCCGCTCTTTGTGAAGAAGTTTGCACAACATTTCATGCATCAGTGTTGTCTGCTACCATACCAAAACCCTTATCTGAACTCCGTAGATTCCTCTACAGCTTTTTAAATTTTTTTTCTCCCTGAACGTTATTCTGGCATTTTTTTTTTTTCAATTTTTTTTTTAATTTCTTTTTCTCTCAAATCTATGAATTCCAGGGAAAGTGGAAGCCCAACCTGTTGTGATGAGATGGAGAGGAGTGAAACAATCCCACTTACCAGGAGTCTGACTTCAGACGCTGGTAGGTCATCCGTTTCCCCAGGAGACATCCCTTTCTGCTGGGGTCTTCCTTCTTCCTACTTTCGTGGGGCATCCAGTCCTCATAATCCTTGGCGTGCCTGCACACACACACACACACACACACACACACACACACACACACACACACCCCCTTTAAATGTGAAATCTAATTTGAAGATCTGGTGGACCAACAAACTCAAGCCTTCATTATTATGGCTCAGCTGACAACAAACTGCCCTTTCTGAGCAAGAAAACCCATCACATCACATCCTCAACAGATCAGAAAATAAAAAATCATCCCTCCCTGAAAAAGGAACTAACAACAAAAGCAATCAATGACATCATCGTTAAACTACTGACATTCTGTGACATACAAAACAAGGCAACAATGACAGCGTTATGCATTCCCCATTTTCCCCATTTTCAAATTTAAAGGAAAAAGTCGTAAAAAACAAAATGAATGAAATTACATACCACATATTCACACACAAATCGTGAAAAGCCACGTGAGCAAACAGACACTGAAGAATGGACAGTGAGTGAATCTATGTGCTGGTTCTCTGTTAAAAAGCATTCTCAAGCAATCAAGTCACAGAAGTTTGGGGGTGGGGGTGGGGTTGGGGGTTGAGGGTGAGAGGCGTGAAGGAGTGGCATGGTAGTAGCAAGGGGCTGCTCTCTGATATGTCTTCTGGGTCATACCATTAACAGGTAAGTTTAAAAATTCATGCATGTGTGTGCATGATTTTTACACTTAAGTTTAAAACTCATACATGTGTGTGCATGTTCTTTTAACAGTTAAGTTTAAAACTTCATACATGTGAGTGCATGAATGCAGCCATGCCTGTGCCTCACCGCGTGTGTGTGTGTGTGTGTGTGTGTGTGTGTGTGTGTGTGTGTGTGTGTGTGTGTGTGTGTGTGTGTGTGTGTGTGTGTGTGTGTGTGTGTCTAAGTGCATGTGCAAATGATTTATGTGCATGCATGTAAAAGCAAGTCCAACTGCATGCATGTGTGTACATGCAAGTGCATTTTTCAGGTGTGTGCGTGTTCGTTTGTGTGTGCATAGGCATGTTTTTTTATATTTGGTCAAATGGCAGTTCTTGGATATCATTTCTTCAGTAATCTGTCCAAAAACAGTTGTCAGAAGTCTTTCATCCAACATTCATTCTGAACGCACATCAGTGAAATACATCTCCTGAAGTATTCTGTCCAAAAAAGCAGCAGCAGTCAGAAGTCTTATTATCCAATATTCAGCCCACAGGAACATCAGTCAGCTATGTTTCCCTAAGCATTCTGTCCAAAGACACAGCAGTCCCCCCTTTTCCTTAGAGATAAGGTTCAAAGAGACATGCCCTTACTCCTCTGTATCTAAAGAAATCTCCCCTCTAAATCAAAACAAAACAAACCACCAACACAACCACAAAACAGGGACTCCTGTAATCACTCTCTCTCTACCAACCAACATCTCACTCACAATGATCAGTAACCACGTCAGCGAAGTCGATAACGTTGACGGTCCACTTCTTGTCCTGCTCCCGATACCCCCAGATGGCCACAGTCATGGACTTGCCCCCAGGCTCTGTCAGCAGCCCTGTATAGTGGATCTTTTCCGTGGTGAACTTGTACACGTGCCAGCAGCGCCCCTCATCCATAGAGAATTTCACCTCCGTGGGGAAAGGGTCCTTCAGGGACACACGGCCACGATCAGCCCTCCCGAATCAGCATGACGTAGGCAGAGGGCCATCCAGGACCTGAAGGCAGACATGCACAATGAAAGCTGTAACTTTATACTACTGTTCCACCCTACTTCCCCCATGCTCCGCACTTTCCTTGGACTGTTGATCTGCCCTTTGAGAACCATCTTATAATTCAGTTCCACATAGGGTATTTGGAAAGCTTTAAGTGTCAAGATATGCCACTTGGGAATGGTAGAGTCTGCAAAAGCAGCTAACACAATGAAACTGCTTTATTCGAACACAAGAAAAATGAAAAAAAAAAAAATATATCTTTTAGCACTGGTGGAGTGTGATAGAGACTGTGACAGGTGATTGTCCATTCAACATGACTTGGACACTGTAGTTGCCCACATGCCACTGAACTGAGAAAGACAACTCAGAAAAAAGTGTAGATTACACCAGTATGCACTTGTACCCAAATTAACATCAACAGCAGCTCTCTTCTTGCACAGTTATTGCCACCTGCAGGTACCAGGTCAGGGTATACTGGCAAGCTGGAAAACTTTAGAAGGGTAATTCTGACATGAAATGATAGTCTTTAAATAACAATGTGACAGACTATCTCATAACAAGCCCATCATTCTGGCAGTGAAGGCAAAACACACTACACATTTAGCCCATGCCTGGATGCGAAGGTACAACACACTACACGTTCAGCCCATCACTCTGGCACTGAAAGTAAAACACACTACACATTCGGCCCATCTTTCTGGCAGTGAAGGTTAAACACACTACACGTTCAGCCCATCACTCTGGCAGTGAAGGTAAAACACACTACACATTTAAGCCCATCAGTCTGGCAGTGAAGATAAAACATACTACACATTAAGCCCATTATTCTGGCAGTGAAGGTACAACACACTACAAATTCAACCCATCACTCTGCCAGTGAAGGTAAAACACACTACACATTCAGCCCATCTCTGGCAGTGAAGGTAAGAGGGAGCCCACCTTCCTCCAGGTGTATCCACCATCAGAGGAGACAAAGATGTCAGGTCTGTCGTCTGCAGGTTTTTGGCCACATGAGCTGAAACATATCAACACACAAAAAACACATTACCCCTTAAACACATCACCACACATCTCAATGTGAAACATGTCACCACACCACACAAATCACATCACCAAACCACATCACAGCAACAAGGAAACTAGCAGAAACTCAACAGTACAATGTGGAGGACCCTTTCCTAACTATCCCACTGTTACCTCCCCTTCCAATCTTTCTTTAAATCTAACATTCCACACACGATGAATCTACTAGGCATCACGATCAGCCAACATTCCACACAAACTGGATCTGCCTGGTATCACAATCAGTCAACATTCCACAAAAACTGGATCTGCCAGGTATCACAATCCATCAACATTCCACACACACTGGATCTGCCAGGTATCACAATCAGTCAACATTCTACACAAACTGGGTCTGCCAACAGGTATCACAATCCATCACACATCTCACACACACTGGATCTGCCAGGTATCACAGTCAGCCAACATTCCCCACACACTGAATCTGCCAGGTATCACAATCAGCCAACATTCCCCACACACTGAATCTGCCAGGTATCACACAATCAGCCAACATTCCCATACACACTGGATCTGCCAGGCATCACAGTCAGCCAACATTCCCACATACACAAACTGGATCAGCCAGGTATCACAGTCACAATCAGCCAAATCATTCCACAATCAGCAATCATTCCATACACACTGATCTGCCAGGTATCACAATCACAAACATTCCATACCAATATCTCCACACACACAGTGGATATACCTTGAATCAGCCAGGTCCAAATCAGCCAACCCACATACACCTGATCTGCCAGGTACACAATATCCAATATCCCACATGGAAACCTGTGTTAACCAATATCATCTTGTGTTCTTTCTCTCTCTCTCTCTCTCCAAAATTGTGTCGGCGTACTACTGATTACTATCTCAGTGGGCTTCCTGTTCAAGTATCATCCACATGAATCATACTCATGTGAATTAGATACACACACATCCACCACCACCAAAATAATCGATTAACAGATGTTCAGAGTTTGTAGATGATGACATACCATTGACAAGGATGAGGCCAATGGCGTCTTTGGTGCTGTGCGGAGGGTGAGCGGTGACTCCACGGTGTATACTGTAAGCATTGTGGATTTGAAGAGAGCACTTCTGCACAGACAAGTCATGTACATTTTTAGGAATTGTGGATCTGAAGGCAGCATTCCTACAGAGGGACAAGGAATTCATAAGTACTGTAAGAACCGTCTTTTCATCTAAAACATGAAATTCATACCAAAGCTCTTGCATTTTAATGTAACAAACAGATTCAAAAACCACAAGGCCTTTCAACCCATTCCCAGAATCTACAAGGGCTGGTCCACTTTCCAGGCACATCCCCCAACTTTGAAGCATTTGTGCAGGATGTGCTAACTCAACTCCACCCCTGGGCACATCACCCACAGACAGACAACCTTGTATATTTTACAGTGTATATACAGTTCTTTTCCTTCTTAAACCTGGGTTGCAATGTATCCTCCCTGCAAAGCCGATTCAACTTTTGTTTCCTTTTCCCCCCTTTGATGTGGCTTTTCTCCCTGAAATAACAAATATATCCCAACATTTTGTGGCAGACAAAACACTAGGACTCTTCCTCTTCCTAGCTGATGTCAGAGTGACTTTGTTTCTCGTAAGACAGACCACTGTGACTCACCTCCCCCTCTTTACATCTGATGTCAGTGTAAACACACTCCCAAGGATACACACCACTGTGACTCACCTCCCCCTCTTTACAGCTGATGTCAGTGTAAACACACTCCCAAGGATACACACCACTGTGACTCTCCTCCCCCTCTTTACAGCTGATGTCAGTGTGCTCACACTCCCAAGGATACATACCACTGTGACTCACCTCCCCCTCTTTACAGCTGATGTCAGTGTAAACACACTCCCAAGGATACACACCACTGTGACTCTCCTCCCCCTCTTTACAGCTGATGTCAGTGTGCTCACACTCCCAGGATACACACCACTGTGACTTATACCCCCCCCCCCCCCCCCCCCTTCTCTTTACAGCTGACATCAGTGTAAACACATTGCCAGGATATACACCACTGTGACTCATCTCCCCCTCTTTACAGCTGATGTCAGTGTGAACACACTCCCAAGGATACACACCACTGTGACTTATACGCCCCCCCCCCCCCCTTCTCTTTACAGCTGACATCAGCATGAACACATTGCCCAGGATATACACCACTGTGACTCACCTCCCCCTCTTTACAGCTGATGTCCTCGGGCTTGGCCAGGGGCTGCCACTCAGCCCCCAGGTCAAAGGTGATGAGGCTGTGGATGCTGTTGTCTTCACTCAGCTGACTGGCGATGTATGTGCCTGGCATGGACTCCACCTGAAGACACACACCCACACACCCTACCTGTGGTCACCATCTGCCAGCTCTTCAGCAAAACAGACTACATTCAAGGAAAATGTTGACGTCAACCTTCTGTTGACAAACCTGCCCCCGTTTATTATTACCTGTAGCTGCTTGTTGAGGGTGACCCAACATTTTGTTCTGATATGGGCTATTTCAAAAGCCTTCAACTTTACGATAAGCATTTGAGAGACAGGAGAGACAGGCATCGAGAAAAAGACAGTGACAAATAGACATACAGACAGTAAAAAAAGGGAATGGGAGTGAATAATTCCATGTGCACATGTGCATGTATGTGCTAGTGACAGAATGACAAACTTGTTTTGTGGGTATGTGCCTGTGTAAGCAAAAGAGAGAGGCAGAGAGATAAGAGAGAACAGGAATGAAATGCGAGCATTTTTTTATGTATATGGTGTATGTGTAAGAGAAAGAGAATAAAAACGCCACTTTGTAAGCACATGTTTGTGTGAGCAATAGAGGGGGGGGGGGGGGGGGGGGGGGGGGGGGGGGGGGGGCAAGAAGAAAGAGAATGCGAGTGAGCGAGAGAGAGACTAAGACAGAGACAAAGGAAACAGAGACAGGCAGACAGAGACCCCAAAAATGGAGCCAGAGATAAAAAGAGAGACAGAAAGACACACGATGCCATTAACAGTCCAGGGAATGTCTCTGCTTGCAGCAATGGCACACTGATCCACTTTCCCTCTCCTGATGTCCACCTCTAACCTGATCGAAGTCACCACTCACTTTATAGAAATCACTGACAACTCACCTTATAGAAATCAGTGATGCTGTTGTAGTTGGGGTACAGGTGGCGCTGCAAGCTGTCGGAGTAGAAAATCCCCTTGCTCCATGAGGTGTAGAGTGTGCCATGACCTGTGTCTGCAACACAGACATTCAAAGCACATCTCAGCCTCACTGCATCAACATTCACATCACACTGTAACTGGGTCATAAATAACTCAGTGACATGGCTGTGAAACTTCTGGACAGGAAAGTCTGCAATCTAGGATGAACCGGGCAGTGTGGGATGGAACAACGATGTGCAATTCAGACCAAGCCTGTGCTTGCCTCACTCCAATTTGCGCCCCCCATCTTTCCTTTATTATCTCTTAGCTCCCTGGCATGCAAACGAAGCACTGTCAAAGCCATGCCACAGTCCTGGGGTGCTGTTCCAACAACTCCACACATGGTCTGAATTATGACAAGGGTCTGGGGAGAAAAAAAATGCTATGTCCAGAGTTCACGGGGAAAATACAGTTTATGCTACTTAGAGACGGCATATAATAGCTTAAAGGGATTGGTCAAAGCTGACCAACTGCATGAAACTTAAAAAAAAAAAAAAAACTACCGAACGCACTACGCATGAACTACCATCCTTCTCACTCTTACATGGCTCTCTCTTGTCAATGTAAAGCAGAAACCCTATTTTGCAGTGTTATGATAAAAAAAAAAAAACCTCTCTTTACATGTTTTCAAGTAGTTTTCATATCCATGAATGCCAAGAAGTCTTGAAGTTCTGGATTATTTCTCGAGAGATTTCACTTAAAAGCCCTGTCTGTAGGATGCACGTCAGCATATATGTATATGTGTTATGTTTGTGAGCAAGTACAGCTGTTAACAATTCAAAGTCTTGAAAGCAGATGAACTGCTTCCACAGGTCAAAGTCCACAGATGTGAGGTCTACTAATTCATGATACATACAGCTACTAAGCAAAGATGGTTATGAGTTGTGTGTTTACCTCCAGGGTTGTCCACATGCATGAAGATCAGATGCTCCGACATGTCCAGCACAGAGAAGAACTGCAACATTCCCGTGCACAAAGTAACAAACACATCTATCACTAAGACATAATGAAAGGACACCAATACAATATGAAAATGCCAAATACTGGCATGTAATACATCTCACTACAAAAACTGATGTGTGAACAGAACTTCATACAATCAAACCAAAAGAGAATCAGTTTATACCACAAAATACTGTAGAATACAAACACAGTGTTATACAATGTAAGAAACAATGAACTACAATAAAATGCTGCACAAAACTACAGAACATGAGTATAAACTACAGTAAACAAACCTCCCATCACCCCACTCACAGCCCTAAGGGAAGTATTATTGTTTTCTCCATTGCTAATGTCCGTTATTTGTGATATTTGAACAAAGACATATGTCTTGAAAATTCATTTGTCCGTTTTGTGTTGTGTACTGAACGAGTTACTTTGTACCTTGTTGTGTTACTATGTGTATTTCAGCTCACGAATTGAACCGGCGTAATCTCAATCAGTCACAAGTCCACCCAGCCAATGGCAAGTAGTCAACACTGGCCCCTTACCCTGTCTCTGGTGATGGTTGGCAGCTGAGCCTCATTCCAACGCTCACCACCGTCACTAGATACAACCAGCAGTCGTTCACTGTTCTGTGTCAAGAAAACAAAAAAAAAAAAAACAAAATCATACTGTCAATCAGATGGTACACACAAACTGCATTCAATCTTTGTGTGAGATGAGGAAAAAAAAAAAAATCACTCTGTCAGTACTATACAAATATCAACAGACTGGAAAGCACCATGTGAAAGCCTATTATCATGTTAACAACCACCCTCCTTATCAGGCAAATTACGGTGTAAACGTTCATCCCCCATAACCAACTTCTGAGAGAAAAAAAAATCCATACAACAAAAGTCCTGTTCTTGAGAATCCTAATTCACTGAAGCCAACCCTTAGAAACACCCACCATGTCTGGCTTGTGCCCGTAGACTGAGCATACAGGAAATCTCCCTGAAGACCAAAGTCCACCACAAACTCCCTAAGGGTTTTCCAGTCTCCGCCCTCTGCACCTCGCCGCAGAAGTTTGTAGGTTGTGATTTCATCATCTGCAACACCAAAAAACACTGTAACTGGCAACATCACCTGAGGATACTGTCATATGAAATACTGCCAGATGACATCCTCATCTCCACCATCTCCAGAAAACATCTGGAAAGATAAACCATCTCAACAGAGCATCAGAAAAGGGTTAAGAAAAGAATAAAGCACACACACACCAACAAAAGAAAGCAGCACATAAAAAATACTGAAAAGGTCTGAGAAAAGGATGAAGGCGATACACTGACAAGCAATGCAACAATTAAGGAATAAAGCAAAGAACAAGGCAGAAATGGGACACACACAAAAGAGCAGAAAAGGGCTGAAGAAAAAGACAGAAGAAAGAGCAAACAGCAGGGTAGTAGGAAAGAAGAAAAAAGGAAGAAGAAGAAAAGCAACATGAGATAGTATCAGTAGCCAGCTGGCAGCTTTTCAGTCAGCACTACCCAGGCAGGCAGCCCATTGTGTAAATGAGTGTGGATTGTAAAACCGCTTACAGCTTAGTCTCTAGCCGATGACAGGCACTTTTATAAGTATTCGTAATAATAATGATAATAATATTACTCACCAAAGAAAGGAAACAGTTTGTATCCACTAGACAAGGATGTCCCGTGTGTGATGAACATCTGCACAGCAGTGTGTGCACTGTCTGTTCCCCTGCAGACACCACACAAACAGCACAGTTTCATCAAAACTTCACATGTTTGGCTGAAAGCATCTCCTTTGAAGGTGAGGGAAGGGAGGGGGGGGGGGAAGGGGGGGGAGGGAACCACAATAACAAAAACAACCAAACAAAAAAACAAGCTTTAGCCTCAACGTACCTGGCATGGCTCCTTAAATTCCAAGTTTTCTTTCTTGTGTATGTGAGTTTGTGTGTGCACGTGTGAGAGTGTGTGCATATGTTTAAGAGTGTTAGTGTGATTACAAGAGTCTATGCATGTATGTGTGAGTGAACACATTATTTCATTCACTGGATTAGCCTTTCGGATAGAAACAATATTAGCCGGGAAGAATGGAAACTGACTATACCAGCACAGGAGGTGAATTACAATTTCATATTGTTAACCAGAACTTTTTCCTTCTTCGTTCACAATGAAAATAGCAAATACAGGTGGAATTGTGTCGCTAAACAGAATCTCTGGCCATGTACAGCAGCGCTCAATCAAGTCACTCTTACTTTCAGACACATTCAACCAGGATGATATATCTCACAGCTACATGGTTACACCACCAGACTCAATCTGTATATCATCCAGTCTGAGGCCTGGCAGTGCACTGAAGGAGAAGGGTGCAGCAAAACGTTTCCCATCTTACAAGTCAACCACCATGAAGACCTGCTAGAGGATGATCTCCTGCCTATGTGTACGTATGCACTGGATCATATCTGCACTTATCAAGATCTTGGGGTCCATGCAAGTGTTCAGTGGGTTATGGAAACATAACAATGCCCAAAAGGCACCAAGACCTGTCAGCAACCTCTCAGGGGTTATGGAAACACAACAGCAACCTCTCAGTGGGTTATGGAAACACAACAATGCCCAAAAGGCAAGAGGACCTGTCAGCAACCTCTCAGTGGATTATGAAAACACAACAATGCCCAAAAGGCACCCAGGACCTTTTTAGCACTGTCTCAGTGGGCTGTGGGAAACACAACAATGCTCAAAAGGCACCAGGACCTTTTTAGCACTCTCTCAGTGGGCTGTGGAAACACAACAATACTCAAAAGGCACCACGACCTTTTTAGTACTGTCTCAGTGGGCTGTGGAAACACAACAATGCCCAAAAGGCACCAGGACCTTTTTAGCACCGTCTCAGTGGGCTGTGGAATCACAACAATGCTCAAAAGGCACCAGGACCTTTTCAGCCTTCTCTCAGTGGGCTGTGGAAACACAACAATGCTCAAAAGGCACCAGGACCTTTTCAGCCTTCTCTCAGTGGGCTGTGGAAATACAATAATGCCCGAAAGGCACCAGGACTCGTCAGCAACCTCTAAAATGGTTTATGAAAACACAACAATGTGTCTGTCAGAGCACCTGTAGGCCTCAAGTTGAGGGAGGAATGGGATCAGGCAGGACCCACACATGCCAGACCACAAAATGAAACGTTGGGCCTTACCAGCGCGCAGCAGCGTGAACCCCCTCATTCTTCACTGTTTCAAAGGTCTGGAAGTTGGTGGTGGTCATCAGCAGCTGCAACAGCAAAAAAAAAAAAAAAATAGACAACACACATGAAAAAATTCCCCAACGTCATATAAGTGAAACAGACAAGACGAATGCAAACCATGTGATCCCCCCCCCCCCCCCCCCCCCCCCCCCCCCCCCACCTCTTTCCATCCTTCTTTTCTTTCCTCCCCTCAAACTTCCTCTGCTTATCCACCCCTAACTGAATTAATTTTACGACTGGAACGCTCATCCATACTTTAACTTTCCTCCTCCCCCTTCTCCCACCCACACAGAAAGCATACAATGTCTATACTCTCCATCTGATAATGGTCGACATAACATTAAAGCAGAACACCCACCTGCATTTTCCAGATGAAAGATGAACGCCAAAGGTGAATCCTAAAATATGTTTTCAGAAATACTTACCTGTCCAGACAAGTGGCTTGACTGGCATGGACAACCCCATTAAATATATCAAAGCCTTAAAAGTATGTAAAAACCTTC
Source organism: Conus betulinus (assembly GCA_016801955.1). Taxonomy (NCBI): domain Eukaryota; kingdom Metazoa; phylum Mollusca; class Gastropoda; order Neogastropoda; family Conidae; genus Conus; species Conus betulinus. The sequence continues at coordinate 118,978 of JADBJO010000387.1, forward strand.
ACTGGATCAATCAAATCCACTAAAGATGTTGGTTTCCTTTAAAATCTGCAATATCACATCAGGGATGAACTTCTTGAACCAAAGTCCACAAAGAGTCTGCTGTAAAATGCTAACATCTAACATCATGCGGATCCCAGCTCTCTATAAGGAGATGCCAGACTCTGACAGATTGTTCACACTAAATATACCATGTCATGAACTTCTCAGGACCATGTTTCTCACTGTGATATCTCCAACCCCCACTTGACATCTTAAAATCTCTATAGCAACATCAGTTGAAGGAGAATACCAACCCTTGGTCAATGAGAGTACCCAAAAACTTAAGCCAACAGCCCCTGTCAATCTGTGAGTTCATCTTACTTTTAGAACTGACCAATGCTCCACTTCCAAGTAGGTCATAGAAAAAGTAAGGTCTCTTCTTCCTGTCAAAAGTATTGTGGGAGGGGGGTGGATACAGCACACAATAAGGAATAAACATCAGCCAACTCCAAGACAGCTCAACATCAGAATGCGAACTCACCAACCAACTAAAATGAGCGCTTATCTATTTTGGGCATAGTGTGTTCATAATGATTTCTAAACTGTACAGTTCTCAACTTTTCTCTGAATGCTCCGGAGAAATTTTTTTTTTTCAGTTTCAGTTTTCTTTCACTATTTTATTACAGTCATTATAGGTACCAACAGCTCTTTTAAACACAGTGGAAATCCAGAATACATAATTCCAAACTGGCAACACCATGCTGAATATGAAACTTTCAATGCCCTTAAATAGTGACAACTTGCAAGCTGGTAAGGAGCCGTGTCCAAATCCTCTGTGAACTGGTGCAACAACATGAAACCTCTAAGTTCATTCTGGGCTAAATGTCTGTGTGAGATGAATGGACACTTTTTCCTTTGGATAAGTTAACTGAAAAAAAAAAAGTCTGTTACAGCGAGTCAATTACACGACTTTCCCCCGACTCTTTACTACATTTTTTCTGTTCAACATCTCCCCAGTGCCTGGAAAATGCTTTCAAAAATTTCACTGACGTTCAGGTTATCCCCAACCAGAATGAACACTAAACACAGTTTACACTGCACAGTTCTCACCTTATTGCCGGGGCTGGTAATGATCATGATGTGGTCTTTGTAAAGTGGATCTTCATGGAAAACCAACTCGTCTCTCTCACGGTTTCAGGCAGGCCAATCAGTTTCCAAGACTGTCCACCATTCTCCGAGATGTACATGAATTTCTCGTAACTGATGAGGTACAACTGAGGAACACATCACAAGAGGATTATATTTATCAAGACAAAACAACTGAGTGACAAATCACAATGCATTTTTCATTTCATATTTACTGTTGTTTCTAGGCCTTACTTTCAGGTTAACTCACACCCTTTGCAGTCGGCTGGGCTATAAGCAACATTATCTTACCTATCTTAACTCACACCCTTCTTTGTCCGCAAACACGGACATAATACAACAAAGTATACGATGCCAATGTCCACATAAGCAGATTCGGATTTTGAAAATTGGCGCTGTCCGAATGACGCATCGGGTACAAAGCTCAAGAACAGAGATTTTTTGTTCAAATATACACTAATATGCATGGCATGCACTCACTAAATTTCAAGTTCTGTCTGCTCATTTCTGATTACGAGAATTTTTTTCTTACCCCATACAAACTCTGGGTTTTCAGGGCTAACAAGGGAAAAAAAAAACTCATGGCATGGAGTGAGTTAAAAGTCTGAACACAATACCTTCTGTTCTGATGCACCCAATGTATGATTAAATCAATTTTGGCATGTTTCTGCGAAGGTCTACTTGTACACATAGGGTACTACCATGAGTCAGGTCAGTGACTACACTGCTCAAAGCATGGATCACCCAGTGTGCACATTAACCCAGCACACACAGCATGTAATGTTTTAGTTGCACGTCATCAAGCATGGTCATATTCATTTATGTTCTGGTACATCAAGCACGCAGTTGCAAGCTGCACTTGTGTACGAAATGAAGAAATACAATAAAAATGCCATGGTTCCTTATTTGTGGATGAGGTGTGTGGTGTGAGAGTGTGTGTGTGTGTGTGTGTGTGTGTGGGTGTGTGTGTGTGTGTGTGTGTGTGTGTGTGTGTGTGTGTGTGTGTGTGTTGTGTGTGAAAGAAAAAGGGCAGGGAGATGGAAACAGGATGAGGCAGGTAAGGAAACAGTTTTAAGTTTTGAACATTCCCACGAACACAAAAAATAACAAAACCAGCTGTGGCTTGCTAGTCTGCAGACCCTCCTTTCAGGTGAACAATTGACCAACAGAGCACTCCCCAGAATCCTTTCTCCTACCCCTTCAGCCTGAGTCTGCCTGTAAACTTTCATCACAAGACAAATGTTCCATCATAAGAAGCACCACTGAGCACCATGAAAGTCACAACATATCACCTACAATTCAGCTGTGTTCCTACACACATCACACTGATCCCACACAGGGAGTCTAACAGCAACATCATCTACATATGTTTCATAGGTGTTCCTATCAACAACGGCATTAATTCTGCCAAGATTATCTTAAAGGGATGTACCACATATAATTCACTGGTGTTTTGATTATCTCTAGCACTAAGCCAACCCGGGAGTCTCACAGAGATGAATCACACACAATTCAGTGGTATTCCCATCAACAAGAGAGAAAATCAATATCTAAAGATGCCCCCTGCAGCCAGAGGAGATGACAAAGCAAAGTAAAAATTTTACTGTGATTTAATTTCTAAACATATACGGAAAGAAATCACATCTCTGAGCACTATGTTGGAAAATCAAAACAACTCTGTGTCCACAGCAAGAATGGTCAGCTCTCCTGTTTAACAATCTTCCCTTCTCCACCCTCTCCCCAATTGCCTAGGTTACCTTAGAATGTCAGCCTGGTTGGGCAGAGGATTACGGGAGGGATGGGGAAGGGGTGGAGGTGGACAGAGGGAATACCGTGGGATGGGAGAAGTGGGAAGGGGACTCTGTGTGTGTGTGTGTGTGTGTGTGTGTGTGTGTGTGTGTGTGTGTGTGTGTGTGTGCGCGGACTGTGTGTGTGTGTGTGTGTGTGTGTGTGTGTGTGTGTGTGTCTGTGTGTGTGTGTGTGTGTGTGTGTGTGTGTGTGTGTGTGTGTGTGTGTAAGCGCATAGATTTCATAGATTGTATGCCATTATGCGTTGATCTGCTCCTGTATGCATACATGGATTGCATTTGATACTCTCTCTCAGCACTGTACACCTTGGTTAAGATCAATCAAAACTCACCCACTTAGGATCTCAAACATAGCAAACCTTCTAGCAACTTCACCAGTTTATGATTAAGACACACGGCAATTTTCCACTAGCAACCTCAACAATTTATGATCAATACACATGGCAAACCCTTCAATCGCAGCCCCACTAATTTATGATCAAGACACACAACAGTTCTCCATTAGCAACCTCACCTATTCATGACACACATATTGCAAACCTTCATTAGCATCCTCACCAATGTATGATTAAGACAAATGCCAAATTTCCATTGGCAACCTCACCAATCTGGGATTACAACATATAGAAAACCTCAACTTATAGTCTTACTCATATTACACAGCAGATCTTCACTAACAATCTAACCCATTTAGAATCACGACACAAAGAAAATGTTGATAACAATCTTAGCTACTTAGGATATGACACTTAGAAAATATTCACTAACAGTAATACCAGTTTAGAATTATGACACACAAAAAGTCTCATTTACATATTCTTACCCATTTAGGATTAGCACACGCAGAACATCTTCACTTACCTACCTACCATCACATCCATTTAGGATACTAACAAAAACTTGTCACTAACAATCTTACACATCTATGATTATAAAAACAGTTAATCTTCACAAACAATCTCTCTCATATAGGATCATAACACACAGCAAATCTTCACTAGCAATCTTATCTATTTAGGACCATACAACATAGCAAATCTTCACTTACAATCATACCCTTTAAGGGTAACATTAAGTTAAGTATATCTTCACTAATAATTTCATCCATTTGTGGTCATGACTTAGATCACAGCTTCATTAACAACAATCTCATTATGATGGCAGGTCTTCATGAGCAATCTTACTCACTCAGGATTAGGACATGTCCCAAATAGTCTTTAGCAACGTCAACCATTTTGATCATGACACACGGCATACCTTCAGGACTGATCTCATCCATTTCGGTTCATGACATGGCACATCTTTATTAAATAATCTCGCCCATTTTGGATGATACAAGGCACATCTTCATGGCTGATTTCACACAACTTTAGATCACGACACAAGGCACATCTTTATGACTGATCTCACCCATTTTGGATCATGACACAAGGCACATCTTTTTAATGATCTCACCCATTTTGGATTACGATACAAGACACATCTTTATCAATGATCTCACCCATTTTGGATCATGACACAGGAACATCTTTGTGAATGATCTCATCCATTTTGGATCATGACTCATGACATATCTTTGTGAATGATCTCACCCATTTTGGATTACGATACATGTCACATCTTTGAGAAGGACTTCACCCATTTTGGATCATGATTTAAGGCACATCTTAGTGGATGATCTTACCCATTTGGGTCATGAGGATTTCTCTGCAGACCGTCAGCTTTTCGGAATCCCCGGTTCTCAACTTTGGAACTGATGTTGGTCCAGGTTCGGCCGAAGTCAGTGCTGTGGAGGACACATTGAACACATACTGAACATTGTGGAGGATACACTGAATATTCTTTCTGACTTCCATTAAACCACATGTGCACATGGAAGCCAGCATTATCACAACCTTGTCCGGCAAACATTGAAGACACTGTACTGCTGTTGAGTCACTTTAGTGGTGCCTGTTATGATGCAACACACGGGACACCACTACAACCCTCTTTCAATACATAATTGTTTAGTTGTAGAGCCAATATTGTTACCTAACTAAAACCTCCCTGAACTTGTTAAAATTGGTGATTTTTACACTCACTCACAGCAGGCACGGACATGCCATTAGAATCAAAACCCAGACTATAAAAAGGACAAGAAGGGCCACAGAGTTTGAGATTTTCTCTTTCTCAATATGATCAATGAGGATGATAATGATGATGTTATGGAATACTGTTACAGTCTGAGGTTATGAAAACAGGGCTGACCCTAATGTTCCCAGTGGTGATGATGTTATAATCTACCATTCTAGTCTGAGATTATAAGACAATGCTGTACTTAATGTTTCCTCTCATAATATATCCTGACTCAACCAAGAGTGAGAGAGAGAGACAATGCAGTGGTGGTCAGGAAGTTTGAGCAACACTCTCTGAAAGACATCCATGTAGTAGATGAATTTGAAAAGCATCCATGTAGTAGATGAAACATGACTCTGTGGTTCCTGTCTTCCCACTGGATCCCGTTTCAACCATTCTGGGTGGAAAATGGCCAGGGCCAAATACAGTCCAACATGTACATGCCTCTGGACTAAAACCCATGACCTACTACCCTGTAAGCCTATGACGTCAACTACTGAACCAAAGTGACTAGTTTCTTCTCTGAAATTTGATAGTCCTCCGAGTCCTTTCTTAAACATTTGATACGACAAATTGCCCATTTCAGCAGCTGGGCTTCTACAACATCTACAAAGGATCTTTCACTGATTTTTTTACTGGTTTCTCAACAAGCTATTGATAGTTGATCAAGAGACCATCACTGAGTTGTTAACCATCCATTACTGATTTGACCATGATTAATCATCACTTTACTGACAAAGGCGCACCATGACCATGGAACTTGCTGATACCAACGATTCTGATGTGAACTCACCATGAAGGACTATACTCACCATGAAGAAAGACTACACTTTTCTTAATCTATCTTGGAATTAGTCAGGGCTTTAGTCTACATCCCTTTTAACAATCTATCCTGGCATCAATCTGGCCTGAGAAGTAACAGACACCTGCAATGTTGGTCAGAAAGTCTGAGTGATATCCCTCGAGGTGCGTCTGTTTTAGTGAATGACCCTCGAATGTATAGTCTAGTCTTCCCATTGGATCCCATTACACACTCAAAACCTCTGTAAAGAAACCAGCATAAGTCAAAGTCCCCAAAATGTTAACCCTGACAGGATTCAACCTCACTATCTACCATCCCTCAACCTGTGAACTGTCCACTGCACTATGGCATGTGGTGTGTTCCCTGAAATGTAATACGCCCCTTACTTAAGTACCTGAAATTCAATACGCCCCTTATCATATTTCATATGCCTCTTTCTTACATTTCCGAGCAAACAAACACCACCATTACTCAAGTACCTGATAAAACAACAACACCATTTCAGCGTCCTTATTTGTCGACGACATGAACTGATTCTTCATGGATTTATCACCGATTACTGATTAGTCACCAGTCTATCAATGAATCATCAACAAACTCATCATGGAGTTGTCAAGTATGATTTATTGATCTGACAACACACTCCTCCTCTGATGATGATCTATTCTTTAATTCACAGTTTTTTCAGAGACCTGTTACTAATCTTATCAATATGATGTAACAAAGAACGAAAGAATGAAGATTAGCAGACCTATGGGATGTGTGTGTGTGTGAGTGAGTGTGTGTGTGTGTGTGTGTGTGTGTGTGTGTGTGTGTGTGTGTGTGTGTGTGTGTGTGTGTGTGTGTGTGTAGTAGTAGTAGTAGTAGTAGTAGTTGTGTGTTTGTGTGTGTGTGTGTGTGTTGTGTGTGTGTGTGTGTGTGTGTGTGTGTGTGTGTGTGTGAACGTGCATACACACCCACGCGTGCGTGCGTGCGTGCGTGCATGCATGCGTGTGTGTGTGTGTGTGTGTGTGTGTACGTGTGTGTGTACGTGTGTGTGTGTGTACATGTGTGTGTGTACATGTGTGTGTGTGTGTGTTGCATACGAGTATGTGCAGACGCAATTCTATGTGTGCATATCTATCTGTCTGCCTGTTGTCGTAAGCCATCACTTTTTTTTTTAACTCCCAACTCACCTCCTCCACAGGGTGGACTTGGACAGAAATATGGACACCACCTCTGAGGTCATCACAACAAGAACCTGAAAATGCACCTCTGTAACGTCAGTTTTACTACCACCAGAAACCAGTACATAAAAACAGAACAGTGTCACTCTCCTCTCATTGCCAGAAGAACCAAAGAACACATCACTTTGCTGTCATCATCCTTAATAACAAACCCGAAAAATCAAACATGGTATTGTCACTCCTGTATTAGTATTACCAGCAGAACTTGAAATGTATTTTTGCTCCCATAACAAACAAAACCTCAGAACAAAATACTGCATTGCACATTCATTACCATCAAATCCTTAAAAAAAAATCTACTGTCATTCATTACCAAACTAATTTACTTCAAGAACCATAGCATGGACTTAAAGGACTGAATCAAAGGACTTGAGTGGCTATTCAAGGGAGTGAAGCATTTTCTTAAATGAGCAAAGAACTTGGTGGAAGGACTTACAGTTATAGTTGAAGCACTGACAACAAGGACTTAAGTCTTTATTGAAAGGAGCAATAGTTTAGACAAGCTAATTCAACAGAAAGACATACTGACTTAAAGGACTCAAGTTCAGACTTAAACGACTGGAATATGTATTTGCACAAGTAAGAAATGCAAGTTGGCATCAGATTGAAATGTATGATTACCCAATCCAATTTCTCCCTTCTCAACCACCCTCAACTCCTCCAAACAACAAACACACACACACAAAAAAAAAAAAAACCATAGGAAAACCTTTGGTCTGCAGTACCCTTACAACAACCACCAAATATTTTTTGGAGAAGTCTGTGCATACTTGCAGAGAAATGCAATCTACTGTGGATATAAAGTATGAACTTTACCACCCCCTCGACCATCCCCTCCTCTTCCTCCCCCTACCTTCACCACCCTTCACCTCACCCCATCCCCCCCCCCCCCCCCCCCCCCCCCCCAAAAAAAAAAAAGAAAATCAACAATAACTAACACAAAAGCACCATACAGGAGGTGTACAAAGACTTGTAATACAGCTGTGAGATGAATTGATTGTAGCAGGCTTCGTATGGCTGTCATTAACAGTGTCAATACTAGGTGGTAATACTATTCATGTAAAGGACTGCACAGAGTGCATGCAATGTTATATATATGTTAAGATATAAACAGAAACAGAGTCATAAACACACACACACACACACACACACACACACACACACATACACACACACACACAAAACACACAACACACACACACACACACACACACAAAGGACACTCTGTGTGTCTCTCTCTAATCTCTTTTGCTCTCTCTCTCAGTCTCACACATCCTAACACACCCAGTTGCAGGCCACACACACACACACACACACACACACACACACACACACACTCACTCTCTCTCTCTCTCTCTCTCTCCGTTCTCCTCTTCTCTACTTTGAACTTGAACACATACTTTCCTGTATTCATGGACTGCATTTGTATAACACCCCGTTTGTAAAACACTGCAACCTTTTCAACAAAGACACATATAAACTGTATCTCTCTCAGTGCCTCTTCTCAAACACACACACACACACACACACACACACACACACACACACACACACACACACATACACAGAGACAGACACACACACACACACACACACACACACACACACACACACACACACACACACACACACATGCACACACATTCACACACTTACATGAACACCCATATATTCTCTCTCCAGTCAGTCTGTCTGTCTGTCTGTCTATCTCTCTCTCTCTCATCCTCAGCAGTCCCTGAGGTAATACGCAATGAAAAGTGTTGGCCCATTCCCAGTGCCAGTCCTTCCTGTCCACTCACCCCATCGTCATCCTTTCCTGCCCAGGCCATGGCCAGACTGAACTTGGTCTCATCCTTGAACACGTGCTGCAACACACAAACATACATACATCACAGGTCTGTACTCTCAGAGCCCCTCCGGAGACTATGCAGGCTTCTTTGAGCATTGGAAATACCTTACATCAAGAGGGGAGAGGCTAACAATCTTCACCTCTCATTAGTTCGTACTCCACTCTGCCCTTAAAAAAAAAAAGAAAAAAAGTGGAGAGCACTTCCCTTGCCATGACAAGTACAAAAAATAGTAACGACAAACCTTCACATGCCTAAGCTGAGAACATCATAACCATCACAAAGCTTGCTGTTCCAAGCACTTGCTGCTTTTTCTGATCCAATACTCCTGCGTTATGGAACAACCAAAAACCAAGAATGTGTTTCTGGCACCTTCCACTTCCCAAAATACAATACTTCTCACCATGAGGTGATGATGTTTCTTCTTCTTTTTTTTTTTTTTCTATTTTAATGTTAATGTTGGGGGTGGGGGTGGGAGAGGTGGGGGGAGGGGATGGACGGAGGGGTGGGTGAAGGAGAGGTGTCTGTTTTCTCTTTGTCCTTTCTCACCTTAAATGTTTTGCAATTCTGAGTTAATAAAACAGTTGTCTGAATGTGCAGCTAGCATTCTGGGGCTGGCAACAAAAAAAAAGGTTTGATCAGACACATTAAGGCTGGAAGAAAGAAAGCATCATGACTTTTCAGAACTGCCACTGGGCACACTGAAGGCATTCACCACATCCTGTGTACCTCCTCTTCACTGGTTAGGTGAGTGTTACTATTCTGTTACTACTGCACTTTGCTGCTGATCAACAAGTTTGAAGCAAACACATCTCATTTCATGCACAGGCAAAGGCTACATACACACAGTGAGCCAACCTAGGTTAACAGCACACAAGTACGAACTAGTGTACATGGTAACCTGAGAAGGCAACCTAGCAAACTAAACAATTCTCCTATGCTAAGCATTGGTTGTAGTGCCCCGAGATGGTTGGAGACCTGAGCAAACAAAAGGCGCTGTGACAAAGGCTGACCAAAAGTGGGGAAGCAAGACGAGAGACTTGTTATTCTGTGGCCTCCTGATCTGTGGCAATGCTAAATCCCCTAACCCTACTCTTACTGCAGCTGAACATGGAGCATGAACCTGAAATAACAATTTTTTTCCCAAGGAAGAGCATCCCACAAATCCAAATGCTCCCAAAGCAAACAACTGAAATTTGGCAACTAGTCAAAATACAAGAATTTCTTGTGCCTTAGTTATTTCTGTATTTAGTTTTTTCATAGTCTTAGTTTTCAACAAACACAAAATACAGGGGTTTTAGTTATTTGTCTATTAACAGTCCTGATCATCAAGTTGCATAGACACGTTTGCTTTTCCACCATTTTCTTCTTCTTGTTTAACAGGTAAGCCCATTTCAAGACCCTTGCCTGACTTGCCAAAATGTAAATTCCGCCCTACTTTCCAGCAGTGGGGGGCAAATCAGAGAACAAAAAAATTCAGTGTTTTCCCAAGAGTTCTCCGGTGTTTTCTGTCTCATGCATACACTGACCACGGGTAGATACATTCAAAGTTTTCAGTGCTAAATGTCACAGCTGAATATACCCCCACTGGACTTCATGTGACACTCAATTTTTAGGGCTGTCAAAAGGGCATGAAAAACAGTAATTGTTATCTCTCTCTCTCTCTCTCTCTCTCTCTCTCTCCCCCCCCCCCCCCCCCACACACACACACACACACAACAAACAGACCCTACAATTTATAACAGTTACCTTAAATGGTAATGTAAATACTTGCATCTGTAACAACTTGACTGTTGAAGTTTACTGAATGCAGATTGTTGTGTACATGTAAACGTGAGACTACAACTGTCCTTGTATCGTGACCTCAAATGAATCAACACATCCTTTCCCACAGGAGGGAGCATGAGACAAGACAATAGGCCAGCCAATTTACGCTTACCCTTTACAGATGAATCTTGCATCTGAACCCTATTCACAAATACTTGCTTTGGGCTATTTACAATGCATAGACAACGTCCTATCCACAAGACTGAAAAAAAAAAGTATGCATGTAATGAGGTAATGAGCTATTTCATGGAGAAAAGAAATATGGCTGCATCCAGCACACAATGTACCCCACCTGTGTTTCATGTAGACAATGCACTAATATCATGACATGTAATGCAAAGTTAGCTAAGGGATTTACACCCAGCCAGTGTGACAACACCTGAGCCTGATGGTCGTGAAAAAGGTGCTTTCTTTCAGGTTCCTCCCCCTTACTTTGCTGTTATCTTCTGTTTGCTTAAAATGTTGTTGCAGCCTTTTGATTTTTGTACGACACTGCACAGCCATCTTTTACACTAAATGATGATCTCTCCTGATCAGCCTTTTTTTTCCCCTCCAAACACGGATTAGTTTCTTAAGCAGCCTCTAAATCGTTTTTAATTGTTATGTCAGCTTTAACCAATATGCAAAGTTTTGTCCCATCTTCACTCCAGCTAGCAGCCACAGCAGCACACAATGTGTAACGTCAGCTGCAAGCCATGGGAGCTGTTTGACGAAATCTATTTAGCACATACAGGAGAGGGAGCCCATGACCAGACAGTAGTAGAAGCAACTCCTGCCATCAGTTAGGAACCATCAATAAACAATCTTTGAAAGGATGGAAACTGAGAGCAAAGTTCAGCAAGAAAAGGTCTTGAACACCACAGATCTGGTAAAATCTTTGCTGTATAAAAAAAAAAAAAAAAGAAAAAAGATGCAAGATGAACATGGATCTCATGTAGTCCAGGGTGGATCATCTGGAAATTTGGACAAATCACACATGACTCCAAGGTCAATAAAAGTGAAGTTGAACAGAGGTTTTTGTCAAAGTTTCTTGAATTTCAGGAGAAAAATACAGTCATAACCATGATTCAGAGAGAGGTTCAAATGGCAGTTCTGAGAAAACTTAAGTCGACAGTTGGAGAAGGATGGTTTTCCACCCTCTGCATACTGGGATGGCGTGTAACACCCCCAGACAAAGTCAAAGTCCTTGACAATATTTGGGATCCCTAGCTTTGAGATGAGAAAGCCTTGCAGAACCATAGATGACACAGCCAAAGTTAGTTAGGCGCAACTGAGAGTAGAGTTTTCTCACTGGCACCCCAATCCACACCAGCACTTGGAGACTGTTAATGCTTCCTGACAGAGAGCTTTCAAGAGCTGGATTTTCCTTTCATAGCCGATTTCAAAAATTACAAAAAAATTCTCAAGAATTTAGCTTCTTTTATTGCATGTATCCAGATGACTTTCACAGTTTCAGGGTCAGCAAAGTATAGTCAAAAGCAAAGTTGTAAATAAGTTTTATTTGTGACTGCAATGCTAGACCATTCACCCAATCTGTTTCTAGGTGTTCTGTGTTCATTTGCTCAGTCTGCTTCCCTCACTATATTTATATAATATATACAAATTTATTTAATTCATATAATACGCGTGTGCTTGCACTTAGATTGACATGAAGAACTTTTTTTCCATGCACACTGGCTGTAGTATCTGATGTATTTAACTGCACTTAACTCCTTTCTTTGAAAGAAAAGACCCCGTGAGGAGGAAAAAAATAATATTAAAAGTTGTGAAAGTGGATTAATGCATCAAATTTTAGTAGGTGAGAAAAATAAAACCATTTTCCCTAGCCCACAGTCATATTTCATCCATGCAAAGCTGAATTTGATATTGTACTCCAGCTCTAACTGCATTGAATACAAAGTCGTCAACAGGCAGAGAGGATTCTACACCTGGGCTAACTGACTTGAGTATGTTATATAACTTGTAATGCTAAAGAGTGCAGCAAGAAAGGATGCTCTCCTGGGGTATACCCAACTTCTACTCTCGGATGTCAGACAAGGCGGTACCAACAAGAACTTGTACCTACAATGAAAAAAGACTGTTCTTAAATAAATGTAAAACAGGACATTGGTGAATCATATATATATGTTAGATAAGGCCATTAGTATCGCAAATAAGTCTGCTGTGAGTATCTACTGGAAACCTTTCCCACAGTGAAATAGTTTTGACGCTTCAAAACTATGCACCCCACAGTATCGAAGACGGCACAGCTGGTGTCAATAGGAAAGAGTGTAACATAGAGATAAACACGTCATCCGCATTTCACCCTCACCTCCTTCCTCTATGGCCCAAGAGCCACTGAAAGGAGATGTTGTCAGCCTTGAGCCTGACTAAAACCGTTCGTTGTCTCAGTCTTCTGATTTTCCTGCTTTTACTTCACAAAAGTCTCTTAGTTGATTTCACGTTTGATAGTACTGAACTGAACAATGCTTGACATAAGAATGTTCATGTGATAACTCATTAATGCCCAGTGAACTCAATAACGCCTGATTCAAGAATTTTAATCACGAAATCAAGGCTAATAATTTGCTTTTTAAAATGCTTGCTGTAGTATAAGAAAGTCAATGTGATGAGACAAAATACACAAAAGCAGCAACAACAACAACAAAGTGAACAACAATGCTTTTCTACTGCACAATACAAAACAGAGAAGTGAATTTTCAACATACATGTCCTCTTCTGACCTCATAGAGACTTAAAAAAAAAAAAAAAAAAGGGGGGGGGGGGGGGGGGGTAAAACAGTAGTATTTCCAAGATGGCTGTCAACAGAAAAAAGAGAAACATAAAACTAAACAGACAGAACTTCCTCACTCATAAACTAAACAATGTTTGATTATTAGGATGTTTATGTGGTCTTCAAAGACTATACTGAACTGTATAAGGCTTGACTGAAAAACACACACACACACACACACACACAACAACACCCACAAAGTGATTATTAATTACCAGTAAAGTGAACAATGCTTGACTGAATGTTAATGTAATAATTAGTAACCATGCTGATCTGAACAACACATAACAATGTTGATGAATGATGTAGTCACTGATGCCTGTTCTAAACTGAACAAGATTATAACTAAGAATGATATAAGTAAAGAGTATTATAGAATGTCAATTTAGTATTTATTTCATGTTAAACCAATCAATGTCTTATATAAGTGTCAATTAAATTAAATACAGAGTTTACTGAACTGATCATCAATACAGTAATTAATTAATGAGGACTGAAGTGAACACTGTTTGACAAAGAATGTTAACAAAAATCAATGACTACTGAAGTGAAATACTCTTCATATATGTGGATGTTCAGAGAAAACAAATCTACAGAAACCCTTTAAAAGAAACAAAACACTTTCAAAAACAAAAAACGCATTCCTGCAAGGACAGCATACACACACACACATGCACACGCACGCACGCACGCACACACACACACACACACACACACACACACACACACACACACACACACACACTCAAATGAGTATGCTCATAAAATCATAATCTATTATCTAAACTCGGTATTAATTCCTCTAACAAGGACCAATACTTTTTTTTCTTTTTTGTTTTTGTTTACTTTTTTTTGTTTGTTTTGTTTTTTTCCACCCCATATCCATTTGTTTGTTTGTTTGCCTATCAACAAGATTCAACAAAAGCAACTGAACCTCAAACTTATCAAAAGATGGAAACTGGGCAAGGAGAACAACCTGTTAAAAATTTGGTGCTGATCCCGGTCAAACAGCAGGTTTTGAATCATTTATCCAAACAATCACACAATTTACATCATGCAACACCCTGAGCCCCTTTTAACTAAAATTAGTTGAAGCATGGAATGTGGGCATGGAGCAAACATAATAAATTTTATTCCAGATGGAGGGATTAATAGGGCTGGTACAAGTTCTCTGAACTTGACACTGTGAAAAGAATCTTATAAACTGAAAAAAAAAAAAAAAAATCTCAAAAGGAATATATTCTCACGGAATATCAAAACTTTCTAATTACTACCATAAACACTGAGTACGAATTTCATATTGTCCATGCCCTGTTTTTCGAGAAATACATAGAAAGTTAAGTTTTCAATACGTTACAACCATTACTTCCTTAGCAGAAAGAGTGTTTTCAATCACAGGACTGGCATTTCTAGGAGGTTGTTATTCACAGGTTCTAGAAAACAGACAATAATAGATGAAACATAAAACGGAAATAAGGAAAAAACCAAAACAAAAAAAAGGAAGAAAGAGTACACGACATTGACATGTCACAGCATGACTTGCACAAGCTGCGGAGGTCACTGTCACACAATGTCAGGGTCCTGATCAGCTGTACTCTACGTGCAGTCAGCTGTATTGATACTGTCATCACATAAATGTCACTCCAGCAGACAGGTGTAAAACCTTTCTCTGTGTGTGTGTGTGTGTGTGTGTGTGTGTGTGTGTGTGTGTGTGTGTGTGTGTGTGTGTGTGAGAGAGAGAGAGAGAGAGAGAGAGAGAGAGAGAGAGAGAGAGAGAGAGAGAGAGAGAGAGAGAGAGAGAGAGAGAACAGAGAGAGAGAGAGAGAAAAAACAGAGGCTGAGGCGATGACTGAAGATCGGAAAAGGTTAAACATTAGGCAGGGCTTCTGACTCATGTACCGATGTGTGTATTTCATGTGTACGTATGTCTGGAAAATGCCTGCTCAAATCTTTTGGGTTATGTGAGTTTCACCCTTTATCACAAGCCATTTGTGCTCATGTTCATTGTTCTCATCATTAAAGCTTAAAAAACTGAACAACTCTTTGTCTATGTAACAGACGGGCCAGGCAGTTCTGCTTTTGAAAGCGTTTTTAATCTCCTTATGTTTCAGTTGACAAACGAAGAGTTTAAGCTAAAAAATGCATTTTTTGTTATTTGACTGTCAACATCTCATATCATTTGGGGTTTATGCTGCATTACTTTATTATCCTTATTCAAAAATTACCCCCCCCCCCCCCCCCCCCCAAACTCCAGATTTTTACACAAAATTTTGAAAATCTGGATTTTTGCACCAAATCAGGCATTTTAAAATTCAGGAGGGTTGGCACCTATGGATGATACGATAGCACTACCTGTGCTATATTCAGAGCTTTTTTTTTTTCTTTCTTAAGAAAAAGGAGGGTGGACAAATTGTGCGTGCGTGCATGCATGCATGTGTGTGTGTGTCCTCAGAGGGACTGAGTCCTTGCTGGGACTGGAGGTCAATCCAGCACTGACAATGGGTCAAATGATGATCCAGGAAAACATGTCTTTTGAGACCGGACGTCTTTGTTTACAGATAAACTTAATGTGGACAAAGAGAAAAAATTACTGGTCTAAAAAAAAAAAAAAAAAAAAAAAAAAAGAGCAAATTTTCAAAAAATGGAACTGAATGATTTTTTTTTTTTTTTTTTTGCACAAGTATTTTTCATTGTTTGAAAGGTTGCATGCATCACATGTAATACCTAGTTCTCGATTTCAAATTTCCATTCATAATTTCAGTTTTGTTTGTTTGTTTCTGCTTTAGAAGCTGGGGACAGGACAAGAGGCAAATGTTCAAGCCATTTCACGATGGGCCCCTTAATGGTTGTCATGTATACTTGTCGGAAACCAGGTGTTGCCACGGCAATCAATGCAGGCTGCAGGTAAACCACTATCCAACCATGACAATCTGAAATAAGATCAGTCAGCCTACAAATAGAAGCCTGGGACAATCCACAATGAGATGTGTGTGTTCTTCTGATGGTTTTTGTTTGTTTCCTTCATCTTGGCAGAACAGTGGTTCTGAATTGACCATTTCCACTCCGTCCTGCTCAGACCTCACGCTGAGCACATACGAACATATATAAACCACCTCAATAAGACAAGAAGTTGGGCATCAATCTTGGTTTCAATTAAGCGATGCTTAATTCTCATTCCTTGGTTAAACATAATCTAGAACAGGAGAGTATCTTAAAGCTATTTCATTTGTGGACCATGTGCCACTTCCGAGTGAGCAAATTTCATAACTGGTGACTTTTTTTTTTTTTTTTTTTTTTTAACTACAGCACCATGAGCTACCAAAGTAATGAAATGTTCAAATACACAGGACAAGAAATCTTTGTGGACGATAATAACTCATGTGAAAGTGATACTACAACCTTTTGGGGTATGATGTATGAATGAAATGATGAAGGATCTGTTCAGCCTTCATTAATAAAGGACCCAGGTATCTCTGGATAATATAATTGCAGCAAAAACTGACTGTGTCAATTAAAAATTAACATGATATGTCTCGAGCTGTGTTTCCTTGATTTTAATGTGTTGATTCTGACTTGTAAAAGCTTGAATAAAGTGGCCCAATCTTCCCACTGTACAGTGAAAACATGCTAGGCTGGGAGGGTTATACAGCGAGTGGCCAAGTCACAGCTGAAAGGGGTTTAAATGCTGCTAAAAAAAAAAATTATTCTCTCTACTTCATCAAACTACCTGGCTTATGACAGTATCGTACCTCACTTGATGAGTGAAAAAAAAAAGAATAAGCATATCAAATCACAAATTATTAATGAGTAACATTGTAATTGTGAAAGATCTTGAATGACTATTTTCACTGAATAAGAGTCCCCTCATCTTTCTTTGATTTCTGTTCCTATCTACCCTGGATAGGACATTTAAATCTTCACCCTTAATGTGGGTAGACCTGGGGGAAGCTGATAATAATCTCCTGCAAGATATGCAATAATGGAGACAGCTGACTGTATCTTTAGTTCCAGGTATTCATATTGCCAATTTGGTCGGCATCTAACAGCCATAAATTCTTCATTGTGATTACCCTGTGTCAGTATGTGTGTGTGTGTGTGTGTGTGTGTGTGTGTGTGTGTGTGTGTGTGTGTGTGTGTGTGTGTGTGTGTGTGTGTACTGCGTGGGTGTGTGTGCTTGTGTGTGTGTGTGTGTGTGTGTGTGTGTGTGTGTGTGTGTGTGTGTGTGTGTGTGTGTGTGTGTGCGCGCGCGCGCGCGCGCACGCACATGTGTGCACGAGTGTGTGTGTGTGTGTGTGTGTGTGTGTGTGTGTGTGTGTGTGTGTGTCTGTGTGTGTGTGTCTGTGTGTGTGTGTCTCTGTGTGTGTGATGTGTGTGTGTGTGTGTGTGTGTGTGTGTGTGTGTGTGTGTGTGTGTGTGTGTGTGTGTGTGTGTGTGTGTGTGTGTGTGTGTGTCTGTGTGTGTCTGTGTGTACGTATGTGTATGCATGAGCACTGTTGGCATCTCATGTGAATATGTAAGTGTTTCTTAATGGATCAGAGCTCTCACATGTCAAATGTACATTTCCCATTTTTCATTACTCATTTTTTTTCTTCTACCCTTCATTATTCTGAATTACACAGCATTTTAAGCTTCACTGAGCATAGAATGCACTTGCTTCAGTGAGCATGGAATGCACCCAGTATTTAAAACAACTTCCTTATTACAATTTTCTTTTTTTTTTTGTACACCTCATCTATTAATTGACACATATCTCGCTGCTTTGCTCTGAATATTGATTGAGAACCAAGCTTGCAACTGACAGATTCATAACCAGAGCACTGCCAGTGTCACAGCTTTTGTCACATCGTGGTCACTTTTTTTTCCCCTTCCATAGCTGTGCAGACTGTAACAAGATCTATGATAACTATGGCTGCTTTCACCTGATGCATGCATGCAAGTGTGGGTATGTGTAGGTGAATAAGACTGACTGGGAGAGAAACTTTTGGGCATTAAAGAATTTTCTCCCTTAAACTTTTTCAGTACAACAAATAATCAAAGAATTAGAATAAAGATACATGCCTTTTAATTAGTTTTTAGCTTTTAACAGAAAAAAAAAAATTGTCACATTTACAAAATACAAACTAACGGAAGAACCACTTGTATGTTCATGTGAATATTAATTTGAACAACAAGAATGAAGGCATGCAAACTGAATATGTATAATAAAAGACAAAGAGTTCAGAATCACTGAATGCTAAGTGTACAACAGAAAAATGTCACTGGGGAGTGGCTGTGCAATGTTTCAAACTGATATCCTGATCATGCAGCAGGGGTGTTTCCTGTGTCCTGACATACTGTCAAAAGAAATCGGTTATGAAGCTAGTTTACAGTACACACAATCGCATTTTGATTTCACCAGCGACCAAGTGATCAAGCGTTCGTGAAGCATGTTTTCTGGATTTGGAACCACAAACCAGTGAAAACAATACATAAGACTACAACTCACTAGCAAATCAAATCGGAGCAAAAGTGGGCATGCCTACTTCAGAATCTTGACATAATAAAAAGCTCCATTGCAAACCATTTAAATTTTGAATGCCATTTGTGCTACAGGGGGTGAGATATAATGCCAAAATGAACAGGAAGAAAAAATGGGCAGTTCAATTTCAATGACTAAATAATGTTGCGCACCAGCAGGGGTGTAGAGCCACAGGCAGCTCATACCTGTGGTGTTTTGCTACAGATGTTTTAGGACGGTATTTCCAACAAAACAGTTTGGAAATTCTGCTCTCAAAACTTGGCTAAACTACTAGGAAAACGTGTTTTGCCTCAAAACAAGCTCGGTTGATACCGGTCATAAAGGTCAAAGAGAACAGTTTTGCCAGAAGATTCTTCTTTATGACACTGCTCACAACCTACTCTTCTCAAGAAACGTACACTGAGGACATGATGTTCTCCCCCCCCCTCCCTCCCTTTCCTTTAAAGTCTGTCTGCCCATAATGATAATGTAACTGAAAAATAATGGGACCATCCATCACCATGACATCAGATGATACAGTGTGATTTCGGCATCCACACCTACAACTGATTCAGTTTTGAAATCTTCTGGTGCCAATTATGTGCAAGTAATTTCTTCTTTTTCTGTTACAATCTTAGATTCTGCTTTTCATGTCATACTTTGCTTCGCATTTCTTTTATTGCTGTCCACTATGTATTTCTGCATTTGTCACCTGTTCATCTGTCTTTGCCAGACACCCCCCAACAACAAAAAGCAAACTAACCACACAAAAAAAATTATCATAACATAATAAAAAAATCAACAATAATGTGGCAAAACAAAACATCTGAAAAACAAGAAGAGAAGAGGTGCTGCAAAGTTGTATGAAATATAAAGGCAAGTTCAATGACAGTTGTCTGAGTACTGAGATTCCATCTTTAGCAACCCTTAGCACTACAAGTGCCAAACATCATGATCAAAGAGCTTAAGTCACTTTCCCATTAATCATAATCATGATGAACACCATGCACAGACAGCCTTCTTCCCTTCATATTTCAGAGTCAGAACTGTACTGACTTCAGTTTATATTCTTCATATAGATTTCTTCTACATCAATGTAAATCATTTTAATTCAAATGCATGATTATAATATAAGTGACACCAGAGCTTAATTTTTGTCTTCCAATGGACACATGTCCCCTGGCAGTTTACAGTGCATGAGACAAGCTTGAAGACAATGCCCCCAGTGGTCTCATTAAAATTTAAATCTTAATTAATTGTTAGCAAAAGCAACCATGAATATGTCCTGACTGAACATTTCACCTTGTGGACATAAGAGTTTTGAGTACACTATTTATCAGTGAGTGTGCATGTGTGTGTGTGTATGTGTGTGTGTGTGTGTGTGTGTGTGTGTGTGTGTGTGTGTGTTTGTGTGTACAGTGTGTGATGTTTCAGTGTATCAGTGACAGTATATCCGCTGCATTATGTTCACTGTAAAATGCAGACTAGTTCACATATGAAGGAAGACTTATGTATGATAAAAACATTCTAGCAAACAAGAAGACAGAAAAATACCATCATTCTTGCATGAAGAAAGACTTATTATCAACATTCTAGCAAACAAGTGTTTTGACAGAAAAATATTCCATCATTCTTGTTGACATGACAAAGACACCCATTCAACAAACAGCGTTTTTCTCACCAGCAAACATGTATGATGTACAATCAATCCAATATATGTACTGAAAAACCATTCAGCTATCATCATGAGCCCTAATTGAGTGCATGACAGGACCTTTATTTGTTCATTGGACACCCTAAATTTTTTTCTGCATGAAGAGACACCGCTGAACCGAAAGAACTGAACTGTATTGAGCCAATATCTGCAGCATGCACAGGGACACTACTCCATTCTTCATCACGCCCTGGAGACAACTCTTGTCCATTGTTTCCATTCCAAATCAATCAAAACCTTATCATTTGCATCTTGGTTTGAAATATGGTTGATAGTTTGGCACAAGGTTTTCAACTTCTCAATCTCATGCACTACAAGATGGGGTCAGAGCAAGAAGGACAAATTCCCACCTCAGATTTTTGGGGACAACTGCATGGCAGATTCGCGAATATGTTTGATACAGGACATGCTGTTTTTAAAATTTCATGTGAAAATGTTGTAAATAAGCCAGCAACCTGAAGCTCTTTAACCTTTTGACACTAAACTTTGTTGATGGTCAGATATTTTCAAGTTCCACTGCCAGCAATAAACTTTGTGCTGTCGTTTTGTCCTCAAAAACAAACTAGCTAATAATAAGCAGAGCTGCCAAAGTCTCAAATAAAAAAAAAGTAGCATAATGACAATAAAAAGAGTAGAAATATCATCAACATGACATGAAGGCAGAAAAGATTGAAATCTTGCTAGTTATCATGTGGTTTTGACTGGATCTAAAAAAAATCTTAAAAAGAGACAAAATGGCTAAAACAAAACCAATCGATAAGGCAAATAAATTGTGATCGTCTCTAGCAATTTTCTTTTTACTTTTTCTACCTTTCCTTACTGAAATTGGCATTTTTGACACAATAAATCTACGGTCTAAAAATCACACTGCCTCAATTCTGTTTAAGCTGCAGCTAAGACTGTGAAGCTTCGCCCCTTCTCTTCTTCAAATTTGCCCCAACAAATTTTTGTATTTTGGAATATCTCATCACCACAGAGTGTAGCCGCAGAGCATTGTGAATGACATCATAGCTTGCTACACAAAAACATAGCATTTGGCAGCTCTGTATGGGCCCTGCCACATAAACATCCACCTGAAGGCCAAGTGTATCATGCAGTAAATACGTTCACTAACATCATGTATAACGTCATCCTGACATGTTGCTTTCAAACTAAGAAAACTTACACTGTCTGTTCACAAATGCTACAGGATGGCAGGCAATTCTTTTTAATTCTTCATGAAGTTGCGCAGCTTGATATGATCAGAATACAAAAAAAAAAGCATGTCCTGGCTGCACAAACACAATATTTAAAGAATAAAAATTCTGGAACTCGCAGAGCCTGTTTGGTCCTTGTGGTAATTCCCACAATCCCCATTCTTCACCCCTCTGTCTAGTTTACAAGCTGGAAAGCACTCTACATGAATATGACAAAGGAATCATTGGTTTCTACTACAGTCAAAAACAGGTGTGCTCTATTTCTACCAATTAATTCTTTTGATTTTTGTATTTACAAAAAGTATGGGTTATTTTTCATGTCCTATATAATGACCTTTTCCAGCCATTACTGAATGTGAATGCCCTAATAGCCCTAATACACTCCCTGTTCCCAGGAACAGTGAAATATTGATTGGATCATGGATACTGACAAAGCAATGCAGCTTGTTAATGGTGTGGTTATGCGTCACAATTTTGTTTGAAATGGGCCTAAAACCCTAGCACCCATTGCCCTAATTACTTGTTATGAAGCAATGTCACACCTGCACTGCTGATTGGGCCGTTTTCTGAGTAGAACTAAGTCTAGAACAAATTATCATTACTGTTCTATCACAGAGGTTTGCAGAGCTGTCATAACAGACCATTGAACAGTCAGGGATCTCCACATCTCTCTCTGTTCTCAGTCCTGTACAAAAGGGTAGAGATGTTGGAACCAGTCCAGTCCTTTCCATTTTCTATACAGGGCTTCTTTGATGTGCCTCTATTACTCTATGACATGTATTCACCCTCCACTGCATTCTGGACAGTTGTCTTGGATGGGCAAACAGGTGAAGATATCATGTCCATATCATGCCAGCTTACAAGGCCTGACAGAGTTCGGTGAGAAGAGGATCTCACCTGACAGCACAGTAAGAACTCACTACTTGACATAGCTGTGCGTTTTTTGTTCCTTGCGTCACTATGATATTGGGAAAATCAGCCTCAATGTCTGCATCAATGCCTGGATTGTTTGTGGATGATTCACAAAAAGGGTGGATGAATCACCAAACACTTGTTGAAAATATTCTCTCAAAAGGTTTCAAAAAAAAAAAAAATGGCAATGACCATCTTGTAGACAGAATAAGTCTGGAATATGCCACATGGATCTGCCCTCTTGTGTGCAGACCAGTTGGAGATGAGGGAACAACAATTCAGCACAGATGCTCTTTTCATCAAGTGTCCTACTGAATCTCTGAAATTCCAGCGTATCCATCTATCTCCCACCACCCTTTCCCACCATGCTCCACACTCCCTCCCCACATCCCTTCACACCCTCCCCCTAACCCATCCACATCCCCTGCCCCCAACCCCTCGCTCCCCAACCCCTGCACTCTTCTCAGCTGGAAAAAAAAAATGTTTAAACCCTGCACTCAAAATGGTACTATCTGATGCAAATTTGAGCATCCAGTCATGTATTGTTCACTTGACTGTCTAGCTACAACCTGGACCACTTGTTCAGATAACCTTTATTGATCTGTTTCAATTTTGCAGTGTTTGCCAAAGCACACAGTCCAAGTGCACAGTTTCTTTCTTTTCTTTCTTCGAGTTCAACTGGGCAGACAAAAAACAGCAACTGTGAAGAAGTTTACATGAGATCACATGACATCAGAATCATGTTCTTCTTAACTTAAATTTTGTTGTTTTATTCAGAGTCCATAATTCCTTTGGTGGGTTTTATGACATAGTAATGATTCTGAGTCTGAGTCCACATATTATCTCTTACCATACCAAACACATGGTCAGAATAGCATGGAATCTTACACCAATTT
Source organism: Conus betulinus (assembly GCA_016801955.1). NCBI lineage: Eukaryota > Metazoa > Mollusca > Gastropoda > Neogastropoda > Conidae > Conus > Conus betulinus. The sequence continues at coordinate 142,716 of JADBJO010000387.1, forward strand.
CTTTTTTCATCCATCATGCCATGATGCTTTTTTTTTCCCCCATCCAAAAAGGTTCTATTTGCAGATTTTTATATGTTTACTTTCCACTGACCTATCCACAAATTCATGTGAAAGCGGAAGCCCTGCTTCATCCATCAATCATTCAATGGCATTACTTCCAACAAGCCACTCATTCTGACCATCTTATACACAGCCATAGTAAGGATCTGCACCACCCCCCACCCCCCTTTTTTTTTTTTTTTTTTTTTTTTTTTTTTTTTTTTTTTTACCATTCTGATCCAGGATGTCTGGGTTTTTTTTTATGGCATTGAAAAGTTTCCATTAAAGCAGATATAATTTATCCTTGACTGGCCCACACCTTTTCACACATGTATTATCATTGTAACGAACATTTACCAAAAGAAGTAACCATGTGGGTTTGTTGGAGGGATTTGCTTTCTTTTGCAACAAAGCAGCAAACTAAGTAACAGCGATTCATTCAAACCTTACTGATTCTGTGGAATGCAGCATAAACCCTCTTTGCCTCAACTGCATTCGCAAAGATATTCATGAATCACAATCAGGTACCCATCTAGATGTGACAGCTATCATCTTCTTAATCTGACTTCAGCACATCATCTCTGCGCTCACATGCTTCTCCCCTCCCTCCCTCTCTCTCTCTCTCTCTCTCAGTCGTCGGTCTCTCACTCAATCTCTTTACCTGAATATGAGTATTATTATGTGTCACAATCCTATTGCCTGGGACTAGTGAGAGATTTTCCATTAAGTAAAAATAATTTTTCTGTCTGCAAAATCTGAGAAATTTTCCGTTTTTGGAATCCTTTCGATCTGAAACAACACGATACAATGGTACTCTGTGCTTCATTCTCCATCCAAGCATCAAGCAGGCTGGACAGATCAAAACTATTTACAGCAATGCTCTGTAAACTTGAATAACAGTAATAACACTTTAAACTTTTAAAGATCTAGCCAATAACTTTGTGAATGATATCATGACTGAGTGGTTCCAGTCTTCTTAACTACATGTATATCTATAAGCACACTATAAAACCCTGGGTAGGTGTCGGCCGATAAAAGAGTCCAATGTGCTCAGCAGTTTCAGTGAAAAATATATATATATGCTGTTTAAATTTCACATTCTCTGCACCTTAATACCAGCTGTCCTAACCATTCTGATTGGAATGATATATCCAACAAAAGAAATTGGTAACTTACATGATAAGAGGTCATAAACTCTGAACTGTCCGAAATTGTCAACTTAGCTTTACATTTTTTAGTATAAATCAACTGTTCATAAAAATCCAGTAATACATCAATTGAAACTGTTAATGCTCTAAGTTATAAAGTTCACATTTAATGAGACTATCTGTATCACCATTAAAGTGGTTATGTATCGAATCTTTATGTGGGAGATATTTCCCTCTAGTGATGATGAATCGTATCTTTATGTGGGAGATATTTCCCTCTAGTGACGATGAATCGTATCTTTATGCGGGAGATATTTCCCTCAGGCCCCTTTATCCCCCCCCCCCCCACCTCCCATCCCTTCCAAATTTCACATGAGAAGCATGTGATCACTTTTTTTTTTTTTTTTTTTCCAAAGCGGAAATAAGAGCACAAAAATTGTTAATCAACCATAAAAGGTAACAGACAATGCTGCCTTTCTTAATGTGTATGACATGAGCGATGTAGCATTTTTCCATATAAACGGGGTCTAATCATTGTCATCTGACTTCCTGTCATCAGTGCTATTTGAGGGTACACACACTTGAAACTTAAAACCATGCACCCAGTGTTGCATTGTCATTCAGGCTAAGCTTCTTTTAAATAGAAATTAACATTTAAAGTCGCATTCACATATACATTTTTACCATTATCCATCATTAACTTTGCCATTACAATGACAAAAATGACTTCTTACTGTTGTTTCTAGATGCTTGCCGTCACGAATGGCTTTCTCGAATTTTTCCTTCTGACTGTCGCATTTGCTGTCACTCCGTTCCGATTCAGTTGTAGAACTTCTTTTCGATCTTGACAGTCTTTCGACATTTGATTGAAGATCAGCATTCAGATTTCGATTTTTCTGATCGAATGAAACAACATTTGACGCTGCGATGGCGTGCAAAACTGCAAAAACGCACACAGCACAAGCTAAAAGTGTGCTGGACATCCTTCTCTTGCTTGCTGCCATCATGTTTGCTGTTGTCACACTGTCACGTGAGCTGAAATGAAAAATTACCTCCCGCACATGAGAAACACTTATGGATTTATCTCCCATTGAAAAGGAATTTTTAAATGAAAGAGCGAGACAAAACAAAATTCTGTATACATTCACGAGGTTATTAGAGGATAAATCCACGTTCAGGATAATGGATGAGCCGTTGTATATCCAGTCATCGCCCTGTGAAGGGTCTGCAATATGCAATCGGAGTAGTTCTTGTAGAAGCATGCAGATGGGATAGCTTTTTTTTTTAAATGAGAGATAACACAAAGAGAGAGAGAGAGAGAGAGAGAGAGGAGAGAGAGGAGAGAGAGGGAGGGGGAGATGATGATGAGGATGATAATCTTTATTTTCAAGGGTAAACAGATCAGGCAAAAACACGTGCTTTTTGTCGTACCGCCCTTGCACCGCTTATGGACTAACTAAGCATGACTAGCGACTGAAACTTAAAGAACTTTTAAACAACCATAGGCCCAATATATATATATATATAATAATATATATTTTATATAGAGAGGAGAGAGAGAGAGGGACATCGAGGAGAGAGAGAGAGAGAGAGAAACCATAGCCCCACGAGAGATTATATATATAGACGATGACGAGAGAGAGAGCCCCTAGGAGGAGAGAGAGAGAGTTGCTCCCCCCAGAGAGAGAGAGAGAGAGAGAGAGAGTTGGCCCATTAGTTGGCCCCATAGATGATTCAAAGAAGAAGAAAAAAAGAGAGAGAGAAAAGAAAAAAAAAGGATTGAAACAACAAACAAGAATAAAAAAAATAATGATTTCAAAGAAGAAAAAACTCCGCACACACAGACATCCTACTAATAATCAAAGGAACGAGAGAGAGAGAGAGAGAGAGAGAGAGGAGAGAGAGAGAGAGAGGAGAGAGAGAGAGAGAGGAGAGAGAGAGAGAGAGAGAGATTTACATTCCTTTTGCAATATGTTAATACACTATATACTGTTAATGATATTAATTAGACAACTACAATGACTCAATAATATGAACACGTTATTCACATTTTCATGATGTGGTTTAAAATGTAAGAATAGAACGAACAGTACTACAATCATTCATCAGTCAGAGACAATGCATTCATAGCATTAATAATCATAACACTTATTTATCATGATATACGTGTGCGTGCATGCGTGCGTGTGTGCGTGCGTTGCAATTGTGCGTGCGTGCGTGCGTGCGTGCGTGCGTGTGTGTGTGTGTGTGTGTGTGTGTGTGTGTGTGTGTGTGTGTGTGTGTGTGTGAAAGAGAGAGACAGAGAGAGAGAGAGACATGCCATCATAATCCTCCCCCTCCCTCCCCCCCCCCCCCCCTTTGGTTGAAAGTATTGATATACTACCAGAGAGAGAGAGAGAGAGAGGAGAGAGAGAGAGAGAGAGAGAGTTTATATCTTCAGTTTCCTTTTCTAAAATATTACAAGCTAAATGTTACTATGGATTTTTAATAAACAGCAACAATACACTAATAAAATCACAGTAATCAGGACACATATTTCTTACTGAGTACAGTGCGTTAAGAAATCGATAGTATTAGGACATTAATCAATTAGTGAAAATCAGTGACCACAGCACTCATTCATCGTGATGTAAGTACAAATATTAATAAAACCAAGAATAAACATCTCTCTTTCATCATGATCTGGTTTAAAAAAAAAAAAAAATAAAATGAATAAGAAAAAATCAGTTGATAGGGAGCGATGTAAAAGTTTAAATATGTAGCGAACCAGGAGGTGTGCCCTGGTACATGTATTTTGTCTCTAGTAGTAATGATCTGCTGTGAAATGTATAATTAGTTTTTTCCCTGAAGGATACTGCATTTTAAATGCATCGGAAATGCATTGGAAGTGAATTTAAAACCACACTACCAGAGTAGGAGGAAAACTATTCTAGGCGTAGGAATCTGGAATTTGGTTGGATCCCTAGGGTTTATGGTAAATTTAGACTGAAGAGTTTTAAAACCCGATGCTTTTGTGTGTGTGTGTGTGTGTGTGTGTCATCAGCAAACGTTTGTTGATAGCAAACATTTCTTTTAGCGGAAGAGCCCCTGCTTTAGGGACTTCATTTGGACTTGACGATTTTAAAAGAACTGCTTTAAGTGCTCCTTTGAAGGCACTAGTAAGAGGTTTCGTGGCATTCGCACTAGCATTGTCAAACAGTGTTGAAAAATAATTGATTGATGAGAGAATATATGCGTGTAGAAGTAATTTTCTGGCATGAAGGTTTAAGAAATGCTTGATCCTTCACAGCTGATATATTTGTCTTGATAATGATTGACATAAACTGTGAAGGTGATAAGACCAAGAAAGATTATTATCAGTATGTACACCTAAAACTCAATGGCTATCCACCACTTCAGTTGCTGATCATTGATATAAAACAGATGGAGGCTGCGTGGTTATGTTTTGTCTTCTTTGCCTTGTTGTTTATCAGCAATAGTTTTGTTTTAGTAGGATTCGGTGACATATGGTTTACATTGCACCAATCATTTAAGATGTCAACATACTTTTGTGGAGAGAGAGAGAGAGAGAGAGAGAGAGAGAGAGAGAGAGAGAGAG
>JADBJO010000387.1:155000-247500 GCA_016801955.1 Conus betulinus
TATGTAAAAATCAAACATGAAATTATACAAATGAATATCTCTGAAGAATGAAATTCTCCTTTGACATGCTGGAGTTCAGGCCAGTGCATGACTAAAACGTTACAAAATTTATGCCAATGTAATGATTTTCTGTTGTTCATAGTACAACTCTAAGCAGCACATTGCGCAAAAGCACTTTTGTCCACTAGGTTGCAGTTGAAGTCAGTTTTTTTCTTCACATTTTTAGGATTTTCTGAATTGATGAAAACTTCTTCTGCTTGCTAAGTTTTCCCTTCTGAAAACCAACAAAACAACCAAGTCTGTGCTTGGATGGCATGATCGTGTGATTCAGCCAAGTTGTACTACAGCCATAATCCTGGCAAACCATTTGAAATTAGCTTTTTTTAAGTCAGGCTGGGGATATACTGTGAGGGAAAATGGTGGAACTATCCCGGAAGACTATGGTGCATACATTTACCAACTTACAAGTCTAACAATGGAGGCAGAGGCAGTGACACAAAAACACTTCACTGGCTCTCTTCTGCAGAAAGTTTAGAACCCAACAAGCCATGATACTGACACTATGAAGCTACTTCAAGAAGTGGACAATGGAATGGGAAGCCCTGCTTGGTATGAAGAAATGTGCAACCTTCCATTGGAGAGATTCATATGGATGTTCTGCCCAGGACATGCAGGTGTTAAACTTAAAGCAAATGAGAGAACAGACACACTGGCAGGCGAGGCAATAATAAGAACTGGATTAGAGCTTGGCTGATCTGATGTGATAAGAAATCTCAAGAATCACCTCAACAAACAAGAGCAAAGGTATTTTACCATGGACCATCTTTTAGAGAGGAAAGCCGCCGCACACCCGCACTGAAAGGAAGAGCAAGAAACATCACAAACCACAAGGAAGAGCAAGAAACATCACAAACCAAACAAAATATTGGAATAATCACAAATTCAAAACTGTGAAGTGTGAAGACTCCTAGAATTTGGAGCAGACTCATAGTGGGCCTTTCCAACAACAGACACAAATGATGAAAAACACCAGTCAACTAAGAAAAGACTTTGAATCTCTCAGGGACCCAGTGTATACTGGGGATGCAAATGTGCATGCATGGGGTGATGCAGTGGGTAAAGATGAAGTGGAGAGTCCATACATGTAATAGTGTATGTGTGCGTGTGTGTGTGTGTGTGTGTGTGTGTGTGTGTGTGTGTGTGTGTGTGTGTGTGTGTGCATGCATGCATGCGTGTGTGTGTGTGTGTGTGTGTGTGTGTGCGCACACAGGCGCCAGTATTGTGGTGATGGTGGTGTTCTTGTTACTATATCACCTTCTGAACATTCATTTCCCACAAAGAATCAAAGGCAAAATGTGCGGGTGCATACACACACACACACACACACACACACACACACACACACACACACACACACACACACACACACACACACAGAGGCACATGCATTCATGAGCACACATATGCACATGTATGGGACTTGAGGTGCTGTGTGTGATGTGTTACAGGAGAACGCCTAGTCAATTCTAAAGGTCTGTTCAGTGGTGTATGAAAGGAGAATACACAGTATTTTAGTCTGCAGTGCCGTGTGCCGTGTATTACAGGAAAATACTCAGTACAGGTCTGCTCAGTGCTGCATGTATGGTGTTACAGGAGAGTGCACCATACAGGTGTTCTCAATGCTGTGTGTGGTGTGTGTTAAGGTGAATATACATTATAGGTCTTCTCAGTGCTCTGTATGTGGTGTGTTACAGGAAAACACACTGTGCAGGTCTTCTCAGTGCTGTATGTGTATTATGTTACAGGAGAATTCACAGTACAGGTCTTCCCAGTGTTGTGTGTGGTGTGTTACAGGAGAATTCACAGTACAGGTCTTCCCAGTGCTGTGTGTGGTGTGTTACAGGAGAATGCACAGTACAGGTCTTCCCAGTGCTGTGTGTGGTGTGTTACAGGAGAATGCACAGTACAGGTCTTCCCAGTGCTGTGTGTGGTGTGTTACAGGAGAATGCACAGTACAGGTTTTCTCAGTGCTGTATGTGTGGTGTGTTACAGGAGAATGCACAGTACAGGCCTTCTCAGTGCTATGTGTATGATGTCTTTTACAGAACGCAGAGTACATTATTCAGTCAGTTCATCTGGTGTTAAGAGGACAGTACACAGTACCTGTCTGTTCAGAACTCTGTGTAGCGTGTTACAGGAAAATGCACAGTACAGGTCTGGTCAGTTCTGTCTTTGTCACATGCAAGAAGAAGAATGCACAGTACATTTGCTCAAAATGGTGATTGTTGTGTGTGTACAGGAGAGATTCATATGGATGTTCTGCCCAGGTCTGGTCAGCTCTGTCTTTGTCATATACAAGAAGAAGAGTGCACCGTACATTTGCTCAAAATGGTGATTGTTGTGTGGTACAGGAGAATGCACAGTACAGGTCTGTTCAGTCCTGTGCTGGACACCCAGTGGCCCATCGTCTACTCTGGCGAGTATAACATCAGCTTCCTGGGCATGGAAAAGCTTCATCCCTTTGATGCCGGCAAATGGGGCAACATCATCAATTTTCTGAAAGGTAGCCATTTTGAGGCAAGATTGCATAGCTGCCAACCCTCATGAATTTGTCTGGAATGTCCCTGTTTTGAATATTGTTGGTGAAATCCTGAATTTAGTTGGAAAAAAAAAAAAAACAACAGATTTTTGACATTTTGTTTAAAAGCATAGGGCTTTGGGAGAGGGAGGAGTCATTTTTTAAGTAGGATGATAAAATACCATAAAATAATGTTATGTGGATGTTGCCAATCAAATGTGTGGAAGAAGTGTGTTCTCTTTAAACGTTTCAATTGTCAACTGAAGCAAAAGGGGGTTAGAAACTGCCCAATGCCTCCCCTCCCCCACTGCCCACCCCTTCATCCCAACCCACCCTGTTTATCCCAGGTTCTCGAATGTTGACTCCACGATGATTGGCAGGTAATGACATTGTCAATTAGGGCTCGCACTTTTCTGCAAATTTCCAAGAATTTGTAAACTTGAGAAACCACAAAAAAAAAAGAAAAAAAAAAAAAAAAAAAAAAAAAAAAAAATGAAATGGGGGTGGGGGGGGGGGGGGGGGGGGGTGGGGGGGGGGTGGGGGGGGGGGAGGGAAAGAGTGAGAATGGAATCTGCTGAGCGCTCACCTTGTTTTTGGTATGCTTGCAGATGACATTACATCACAAGATCTTATTTCACCTTCCTTGCAAATGCATGCAGTCGCATTTTTGTCATCTGTTTGAACTTGAAGGCACAATATTGTCATGCCCATACATTGTGTGTGGGCAAGGCACTGCAAAAGTGAAAGAGATTAATGAAAGTGTTTGTGGCTGGACCAAAAATTGGACAGCACACCTCTAGATAGGGTTTTGTAAGTTGGAAGAATCGGGCCGGGGGGGGGCAGAAAAAAAAAATCTGGTTTTAAGACCTCCGCCTTCTTTTCCTTTCCTGTCTTCTCCTTTTTCTTTCTTTGTGTGTGTGTGTGTGTGTGTGTGTGTGTGTGTGTGTGTGTGTGTGTGTGTGTGTGTGTGAGCAGCACCGTTTTGAATGTCAGTTTCAAAATGTTTTGGAGGAAGGGGTGATGGTGGAAGGGCATTGGGGTGGGGAGCAAATCCCTGGATCCTGTAGCTATCAACCAAATCAACTTTCTGAAAGATAGTGCAAATGGGGCAACATTATTTTTTGTTTTGAAAAGAAGTGCTCACAGGACAATATCCTCCATTTTCAGAAAAATAGTTTTTATTGGCCAGTATCATCAACTTTCTGAAAGTTTGCGCTCCTGTAGGCAGCATCACCAACTTTCTGGTAGGTAATGTTTGTGGGGCAATATCCACAACTTTCACAGTGTTCCTTCAGAAACATTATCAGCTTTTTGAAAGATGGTGCAATCAAGGCAATGTTAACTCCCTGAAAGGTAGTGCTTATGAAGCAGCATTAAAGTTTGTGAAAGGTAGTGCTCATCAAGCAATGTTATCAACTTTTGCAATGCTCCTAGAGAAACATGAACTTCTGAAAGCAGTCCTTATGGGGCAACATTATCAGGTGTCTGAAAGGTAGTGCTTAGAGGGCAACAGTGTTAACTTTCTGAAAGATTGTCTCATGCTTCAGCATTATCAGTTTTTGAAAAAAAATAGCACTCTTGGGGCAAGTTAATTAATTTTCTGAAAGTCGTGCTTAAGGGGCACTATCATCAGCTTTCTGAAAGATAGCTGTCATAGGGCAACATATCAACTTTCTGAAAGTTAATGCTCATGGGGGTAGCATCACCAGTAAAAGTAATGTTAAAAAACTCATGTTCTAAATAAACTTCAGTCTTGTCTTTAGCAAAAAAAATTGCACTGTCCAATTTTTTAGTGAGTATACTTTGTAATTGTGTTTAATGGCGGTGTGTGTGTGTGTGTGTGTGTGTGTGTGTGTGTGTGTGTGTGTGTGTGTGTGTGTGAGAGAGAGAGAGATGTGTGACACCTTATTGGTGTCTGTGGTGTGTGAGTATGGTGTCTGATGACAGTTTTTAATGCTGTTTGCAGGCAGTGTGCTTTATGTGTGTATGGGTGTGTAAATATGGTGCTTTGTGAAACCCAGTAATGCTTTGAATGTGTGTGTGAGTCACAGCTGTGGCAATGGTTGTTCATGTCACACTTTGTCGCTGTCAGCATGGTGTGTGGGTCACAGAGGCAGCCATGGTGATCCATGACACATTTTATCTGTGTCAGTGTGGTGTGTGGATCACACAGGCATGCATAGTGATTCATGATACACTTTACCTCTGTCGATGTGATGTTTGGGTCACAGAGGCAGCCATGGTGATCCATGACACGTTTGATCTCTTGTCAGTTTGGTGTGTGGGTAACAGAGGCAGGCATGGTGATCCATAAGACATTTTATCTGTCGGTGTGGTGTGTGGGTCACAGAGGTAGACTTGGTGATCCATGACTCACTTTGTCGCTGTTGGTGTGGTGTGTGGGTCACAGAGGTAGACATGGTGATCCATAACACAATTCATCTGTCAGTGTGGTTCGTGGGTCGCAGAGGTAGGCATGGTGATCCATAGCACATGATTTTTGTCAGTGTGGTGTGTTGGTCGCAGAGGTAAGCATGGTGATCCACAACATGATTTACCTGTCAGTGTGGTGTGTGGGTCGCAGAGGTAGACATGGTGATCCATGACACGATTTATCTGTCAGCTGGTGGTGTGTGGGTCACAGAGGTAGACATGGTGATCCATAACACGATTTATCTGTCAGTGTGATGTGTGGGTCACAGAGGTAGACATGGTGATCCATAACACGATTTATCTGTCAGTGTGATGTGTGGGTCACACAGAGGTAGACATAGTGATCCATAACACGATTTATCTGTCAGTGTGGTGTGTGGGTCACAGAGCTAGCTAGACATGGTGATCCATAACACGATTTATCTGTCAGTGTGGTGTGTGTGGGATCGCAGAGTCACAGATACAGGCATGGTGATCCATGACACGATTTATCTGTCAGTGTGGTGTGTGGGTCACAGAGGTAGACATGGTGATCCATGACACGATTTATCTGTCGGTGTGTGGTGTGTGGGTCACAGAGGCAGGCATGGTGCGCGATGACACCTTGGTGGTTCCCACTGAGGCCAGTGAAGAAGACCTGCTGGTGGTACACACCAAACGCTACCTGTCCAGTCTCAAGGTGAGTCACTCACGTCTCTGTCTGAACATCCCATCCCCATTGCCCTCTCCCTCTCCCTCTCCCTGTCTTTTCCAGACCCCTCACTTCCTCTGCCTCTCTCTTATGAGCTGTGTTTTTGTGCAGTTCTAGAACACTGACAGTAGATTGTGATGGTGATGTTCTAACTGTGTTGCTCTGTCACATCAAACACATCAAGGGAAGATGAAGTCAGTAGGTTTCAGGGTGTGAGAATTCCCAGGAGACCCATCGGGGACAGGATTGTGCATGGAATGATCCACATGTATGTGAATATTAATACATTCCATCTTGCTGTGGTTCTTCCGTGGATTTTTCTGGAGATTAACATTACTTTATGAAAAGAAATTGTCTTTCCCCCTCCCGCCCTCAGATGTAATAAATGTTAAGTTTTTTTTTTTTTTTCTTGTTTTTTAACAATATATAACGCATCTTGTGGGAAGAAAGAAAATCATGGTTATGACATTATTGTATTGTTTGTGTTGTGTAAGGGAAGTGACATGGTCTCTGATCATCATAATTATCTCAAAGTTAAGCAAGTTAGACTGGGGAAGAACATCATCTTACCACTTGTCTGTTTAGCTGGAACCTAGAATCCGACTGACTTCATGTCCCCTTTGACATGAATGGGATCTTACACTAAACAGTTCTTGGACAAAAAGACTGCAGCCCATGTTTATTGAAGGATTTGAAGACTTCTTGTGGTGTAAATATGACCCATCATGATAAAAGGTATGTTAAGCTGCAGTGAGGACTTTACACAATATGAGAAAAAGGCCACTTGGCTGTTTTTTTTTTTTTTTTTTAAAAATCAGTTTTGTGTTTTGGCTATTTTGCATGTTTCTGAATATGTCATTTTCATTTATCATTTTGACCTCATGAACTATTAAGATTAAGTTTTTATGCTAGCTGAGGATGTTCAGAGTGTACAGTCAGTTTATCATTTGGAGTCACTGATTTCTCAAAAATGGCTGATGACAGTCAGTAAACGTATGGACATTCATAACTCAGGTATAAAGAAACCTTACCAGTAAACCTGTGCAGGTTCATAACTCAGATGTAAAGAAACTTAACCAGTGTGCAGGTTCATAACTCAGGTGTAAAGAAACCTAATCAGTAAACATGTGGAGGTTCATAACTGAAGTGTAAAGAAACCTACTGTCATGATTTTTTTTTTTAATCTCTAGAAAGAGAGATTGTAAAAAAAGTTTTTACTTCATGTAGATTTGTCCAGGTTGATAGTGATGTACCCTTTGTGATGATGGGTCATATATATCTATCTATGTCTATGCACAGAAGTGTCAGCCCTTACATTTTCACGGTATTCTTTTCTGTACAGTTCAGTATATGCAGGTTAACAGTCACTCAGCTTGTTTTTCAGCAAAGAAACTCAGCTAGACACAGCAAATATCACTGACAATGTTCACAATTTATCAACATCTTCATAGTTTAGAATGGCAAGGGATTACCAGCTATTTATCTCTAGTGTGGCGATCAGCAGCAAATGAGAAATCTTGATGCCCAGGAGTTGTTGATTCTTGTTTCTTCACCTTCATTTATTCAGTGCAATAGGAAACTTGCTCATGCTTAAAATTCCATCAATTGCAAGAAAATAAGTGTACCGACATTTTGCTAGTTTATTCTCACTGTGTCATTGTGTTCAGCCAGAATGTGAAAAGTCAGAATTCAGTGAAGTATACTCCAGGTACACTGTTTTTGAGCTTCATTGCAAAATATGCTGTGGCTGACTGTACAATGTGGGTCGTCATATTTACTTTACATCAGGTTCAGTGAAGAAGTGTACTGACAGACAGTCATTTGTACTGACAAATTTCCTCGGTTGTAGTCTGAAACAATGAAGGGGATTGGCACTTCTGTGTGAGTGCGTGTGTTGGTTTATAGGGCAAATCGTCAAAATGGTCTTTCTGTATGTTGGTTATTTGTATATACACCAGGGCTCCTTCTTTGGGAAAGCAAAATTCGCTGAAATCCTAGGCTGATCTGGCATGGATGCTCCCCTCCCGTAGAAAAAAAAATTTGAATCTTGTTTTCAAATGGTGCAGTCTGATGTGAATCAGAACATACTGTGGTATATCATTTACTTTTTAGTCCTACCGTTACTAGGACCATTTACTGTGAATGCTTTTAACAGTCTTTCACTTCTGCAGTGTGTTGCTGACCTATGATGACAGAATGTGACTTTTTCCTCTTCAACCAGACAGGCTTCTTTTTCTCATCTTCTTCTTCTTCAGCGTTCCAGAATCTGGTGGTAGTGTGTGAACTCATTTTACCTTGTTGGGATAATCACACTGTACTCGAAGAGTATAGTCAGTTCACTCCGACTTCGTTGAGTGCAGAAATTTGTGGGAAGAGGTTGTGGAAAAAGCCAGATAAAAGATATGGTAGACAGAAGGGACAGTAGACGATAGTACAGCAAAGGAGGAGACAGAGTTACTGAGAGGGAAAGGAAAAGGGGATGTTACTAGCACAGAATGCCCCGAAGGAGGGGAACTGTTTGTACAAAAGACCCCTGGTATCCCCACGGGGCAAATCAGACAGGCAAAATGGGCATCTTCCAGCTTTTAAGAAGAAGTTCCATGAGATTTGATCACATCAGTGTCATCAGCTAGCATGACAGAAACACAGCCTGCACTTGTCGAATTCCAACATCACTCTTTTCTTCTCTCCTGATTTTATAATTTTTCATTAATGTTTGTTGCTATTGTTGTTGGATTTTTCCACTGTTACTTGTTACTGAAATCCATGATTTCATGAAAGAAGGAGCCCTGGTGCATGTGTCAGGTCTGAGGCCCATTTCATGCTGTTGTGACATGGACGTCTTGCTGTATGCCTAGGTACTCTGTGTCTGTGACTGGAACTTGGAATGTGTGTTGTGTTCTTTCAGCTGAGAGATTGTCAGGAGGCTCTTTTACACACACACACACACACACACACACACACACACACACACACACACACACACACACACACATACACACATATGTACACACACACACACACACACACCACCACCACATGCACACATACACATACACACACAAACACACACACACACACACACACACACACACACACACACACACACACACACACACACACACACACACACACACATGTACACATTTACATAGATGATGTATGGATCTGTGCATTCACATACACACACACAGACACACAAACGCACTCACATATACACATTTATACACAGCCAGAAGCACACTCTCTCTCTCTCTCTCTCTCTCTCTCTCTCTCTCTCTCTCTCTCTCACTCACACACACACACACACACACACACACACACACACACACACACACACACACACACACACACACACACACACACACACACACACACACACACACACACACACACGTACACGCACAAGACAGCCGTGAAATATTACCACACATCTTTTTTCAATCCTTCCAAATTTTTTTTTTTTCTCTTTGAAAATGTCAGTTAAAAGAGATGTGGACATCATATTAAAATTAACTGAACCATAAAGAAACACCACATACACACAAACACACACTATATGAAAGGGAATATTGTTATGAAAAGAAAAAAAAAAAGAGCTCTGCTGCTGATGGTAGACAGAACAAGAAATTTCTTCTTGAATATTGTTGACATCCAGAAGTTGAAATATTATGTTAAAGCTCTCCCAAACCTGGGCTTTACTTTAAAAACTACAGTTGAATTATCATTTTTGTTGTTAGATAATTATGGGAGAAAGTTTCCCACCATAATAGGTATGGGAGATGGTGATTGTCATATTGATCTGTCACACACAGAGAGAATGATAGAAGGAACGAGGATGTTTGGATGGAGAGATGGGAAGGGTATGATAGGGAAGGTAGGTAAGGGGTATAGGACGAGACAGAGAGAGTGCATGGCAGACCACACAGTCAGTGTTCACGGAATTTACATAAATACATGTGCGTTCTTTCTTGTCTTTTTTACAGTGACTTGTCAGGCATGTCAATTCTTCCTCTTTACTTATTCACCCCTTTTAGCCCCCTCTCAAAAAAAAAAAAAAAAAAAAAAAAAAAAATGCAGTGAAAATAAACATGATCTAGATGAGAAATGTTTTTTTTTCTTCAGAATCCAGTTCTTAGTTCTTCAGGTGAATGTAAGTGGAACTTTAAGGGCATTCAGGAGAGCTCGGGACTCTGCCAAGGTATTCTTACCTGGATCAGCATCGTAAATCCATACCAGAATTCACCGGCTTGTACATGGGCCACATTGTATCTTTTCACCAATTTTAATGAAATCTCGTCCATGTGTTTTCTGCATACTGATAGAGGGACAAGTCGACAGATTTGGAAACATAACGTGCTTGGTGGAGCACATTTTTCTCAGAAAAGAGATCAGCCCGAATTTCAGTTTACAGAATGAACAGACAGGTTCCAGCAGCTTTATTGGGTTCTCTTGACGTATTTGGTGAACCAGTAAAATTGTGAAACATGAAAAGGAAATATTAATCCCTTCAGTTTGGGGTGATGTTTACTTGACAGTTTAATACTATGAAAACAGATACTGTTATTTGAAGGGTGCATGTCCTCCTCCCTCCCTCTTGTCAGTATTTCCTGGATGTTTGATAGAGTTGGCATGCCGACGAGTGAATTCCTTCCTGCTGACCTAAAGCCCTTTGCTGGGTTCTTGTTGCTTTTGGCCTTTCAGCTGACCAGTATTTTGGAAGGAGTGAATGAGGTAGTGTATTCATCATTTTGTCACGTGTGTCCTCTTCCTCTGTGTCCATCACTTTCCTATGAAAAAAAAAAGAAGTAATGTAATATATCAGCCAGCATACCATGCGAGGAAGAATATTAATCTCTAAGGTGGTACTGGGTGGCTGTTCACTGTACACTTAAGACAATGCAAGTTTCCAGTGACCCATACAGTTCACAAAGGCTTTATTCTTAAAGACCACGGGTGTTGGTAGATGTGCACCATTTAACTTCCTTTTTTCTTTTTTTTTTTTTTAACAAATACCTTTACTTTGGAATGTTTTAAATTGTTCAAGAGATATTTACAGGGTCGTTGTGTCTGTGAGTCATATGCACGGTAAAGGTTAAGGTGTTTTCACCAGGTTGTAGTGGATTGTCTCTGTGATGCTTTCCAGAGATTGTTCAACTGTTAGGTCTTCAAAGAAAAGGGGATTCTTGGGGGGACGCCAGTCACATCTAGTCCGGGAGACAAAGGTCCGGGAAGAACAAATCTTTACTGTGAGGTCAATCTTGTGAAGAAAAAGACATGATGTTTCAGAAAAAACAACTCTTTAAAAGATTAGGAGGCCAGTCTAGCACAGAAAAAAGAGACTGACGGTCCCGAAAAAAGCAAGTTTTGAATGGAGGAAGACTGTTTGGGTGGTAATTTTAAGTTGTAGTCATAAAAAAAAAAATGTTCCAGTAAACCAGTACTTCGAAGGGTAGAACTAGAAGTCAGTAATTGTTTCCCCAACCCCTGTATAATTTCTTAACCTTCGTACATCTGTTTTGATGAAATTGGGTTACGATAATTTCTAGATAACAGAGAGGTGGTCTGTCTTTATATTCTGTGTGAAGGCACCCATTATTGTAAAATCACTTTTGGCAATCAGCTGTACATACCAGCTTCATTATATATAACCCTTTGTCAAGACCTGTATCAGTGTAACTTGTCAACACAGCTCAAAGCATCGTTGGTCCAATATTCCTATTGATCAAGCACGCAATACAAAAGATGCAGTCTTTCATTGATGTTGACTCTTACATCAGGCAAAACTTTGATTATTGAGAGCTTTTTAAGTTTCATCATCATGGTTGACTTGCCCAATTGCTATTGATGGCCGTGCTTAATTAAGTATTCAGAAATCCTGATAGGCTGTTTGGCTGCTGACCCTAAAGCAGAAGTGGCTGTTCACATAATTATACTTATATCAGTCCATATGACAGTCTGTGTGCACCGAGTGGGGTCTTGACACGAAATTGCAAGGTTCCTGCTGGCTTTTATTTTCAATGCAGACAAGTGACCTATAGGATAGAATTTAAGATGCCTTTGGAGAGCATCTGAACCTTTTTGTGTAGGTTTTAGCCATCTATCCAATGCTATTATTTTGCATTTGAAAGACTGGTGTATTCTGCATTTAGTTTGCTTCATGTCAATTGCTGTGTGCATAGGGCTGTCTCAGTTTGGCCATGTCAAGAAATGAAAAGGATCTCTTTCGATTTTAAAGTAAATGGGAAAACCCTGTAAAGGATTTGCAGGCTTGTGGAGCAAACTGCAGTGGTTAAATGCATATTGCAAAATTTGGAACTTTCAACGAACTTCAAGTCAATTGCCCTTTATTTTTCTATCAGAAGAGTTAAAAAAATGTCTGAAGCACATGTAAAAAAAATGTCTTTGCGCTTCATGTTGCTTCATGATGCGCTAAATAAATACCCATACCTCCCATGCATTAGTCTTTGAAACTTTTTTTTTTTATCAGAATGTGCATCCGTGTCATCAGTTTTTCTTTAAAATCATATAGATAGTTTAACGCTGTGACTTTCAGCTATATTTTGGACTTGATAGTTTTTAATTCAGACTGTCAGTGGACAGTTAGGATGTTCTTGTGCACCAGACTCAGAATTTTGCACATAACTATGGCTAGAGATTGATTTAATTTGCAGAGAAAGTCGTAGACCCTGTTTTTGACAGCACCATATCGGTGGATAAAACACAATTTATCTAAAAGAAGGATGCACTCTTTCCTTTGGAGAATTTATAGGCCAATTATGATGAAGTAAAGGATGAATTTCAGTGTGTTTTACGGAGTCCCAGACATTGGAGCCAAAGTCTGAACAGACTGTTTAGATGATGGTTATCAAAGGGAATGAAGTTTCCATAACGGCTCCTGGATTCACCCTTTGATCTGGATCCAGATTGCAGATAGGCACCAATTTGAATGGGCTTGTTAATGGGGGACTGTCCCTTTCCCCACCAAGTCTGCATAGTGCTGCCAAAAGTATTGTGGACCTGCCGTTTGATCTGGATCTACACCAGACTTTGCTGGGTTAATTCATGGGTCACAGACCATCTGTCCCCCTTGTTTTACTACAATGGGTTCTGTAGGGTTTGTCCTGATGTTGAAGATTCATCTGTCCACCTTGCCTCATTACAGTCGGCTCTGTAAGGTTTGTCCTGATGTTGAAGATTCCATCTGTCCACCTTGTTTCACTACAGGGGTTCTGAATGGTTTGTCCTGATGTTGAAGATTCCATCTGTCCACCTTGTTTCATTACAGTGGGTTCTAAAGGGTTTGCCTGATGTTGAAGATTTCACCTGTCCACCTTGTCTCTTTACAGTTGGTTCTGTAGGGTTTGCCTGATGTTGAAGATTTCACTTGTCCACCTTGTCTCATTACAGTTGGTTCTGTAGGGTTTGTCCCTGATGTTGAAGATTCCATCTGTCCACTTTGTTTCATTACAGTTGGTTCTGTAGGGTTTGTCCTGATGTTGAAGATTCTGTCAGTCCACCTTGTCCTCCTTGGCTTAAGGCTGTGTCAGATCAATTGACATAGGCTAGAACACCAAGGCTACATCAAAATGTTGTTATGCTCAGCATAGATATGCAGGGATTATGTTCAGTTATGACAAGCTCCTAGCATAACGCTATCAGTTTCGGAAATCCCTTAAAGTCAGAGTGTGGCTGCCCATGTGGCGGGGTAATTAAAACAGTCACACACCTAATGTTCTCATCCCCAGCTGATGCATTTTTACCATAGTGTTCAAGTACTTAGCTGTTTGGATGATCCCTGGACTCTTTTAGCCAGGGTACGACAACAACACAACAATCCATCTTGTTTCATTACAATGGGTTCTGTAGGGTTTATCCTGATATTGAAGATTTCAACTGTCCACCTTGTTTCATTACAGTTGGTTCTGTAGGGTTTGCCTGATGCTGATGATTTCAGCTGTCCACCTGTTTCATTACAGTTGGTTCTGTAGGGTTTGTCCTGATGTTGAAGATTCCATCTGTCCACTTGTTTTTCATTACAATGGGTTCTATAGGGTTTGCCTGATATTGAAGACAGACTGACAGACAAGTAATCCAACAGAAGCAGGTGAAAACAGAACTTTTCTTGGTGGAGGTCATCGGATGATGTGACAGGTCATTGCTGGCACTGTATACTTGTGAATTGGAGGGAAATGAAGCTGTGAATGTGTCAGGTTTTGGAGAGAGCTTTTTCATGGGCTGACATATTGCTAAGATTTGTGAGATACTATTTTCTTAGTGTACTGTTGTTGTTTGATTGAAAATTGTATTTCATGGAAGTGATACTAGGTAATTGTAGCTTCAGATAAGATTACTGGAAGAAGCCTAATTTGATTTGTAGTCCTAATTTTGTTGTCGCGTTGCTAGTCATTTATCATATCTGCATTGTATACTTTTTAACATTTTAAGATATCAGTTTGATAGGGTGTTAGACATGTTAACCATGTCAGCACAGATAAAATAAAGTCAGTATGTACACAGGGACTAAGTATAAAGAGAATCAAAGAAAAAGTGTAGCTCCTGCTAACAGTTGTTTTCCAGTTTTTTTGTATGCTTTGCGTTATTTCAGTAGGCAGATTGAATGATAAGTAGTATATAAAAAATGTAACTTCAGACCCACTGCACACATCAAAGAGCATTCGCTTTAAGAAATAAAGCCCTCTCAAAAATGATCTAAAATCTAGAATTATCTCAAATTTGAGTCAAGTTGTTATGCGTGATGATAAGAATAACATTTTTATTAAGCAAGGATGTGAGCTTGTGTAACACTAAACATTTATTTATGTATGTTGGTCTTGAGCTTTCATCAGCAATTCCTTTCATAAAAGAAATGACCAGCTGGCAGTCAGTTTTGATGAATCAAGCTAATTAAACAAAAACAAAAGAAGAAAAACAAAATTTGAGTCAAATATTCTCACAAGACTGATTACTATAGACCAGGCTTTACAGTCAGATATTGCCTGTAGGTTGAAATGATAAACCAGTGTTCCCTGTACAACATACACTTAGTGCATGTAAAAAGTCATCAGCTGTCCAAGGGAGTTGTTCCTCACTAAATTTTGGTAGTCAGTTATTCAGCGTAGATAGGATGGTGGGGCTAGAAGGGAGTAGAGTTGGGGGAGGGGAGAGGGAAAGTGGTGGGGTGGGGTGCCAGTAGTACGATGAAGAGCTCTCCCAAACTTCAGACATAGAAAAAGTATTTGTAACAATGAAGTGAGACCAAGGGAAAAAAAGCATCTTTTCCATTAGAAGTCTGTATGATTATGCACGATTATGTGTAGATTGAAAGTGCATATAGGTGGATGGAATTTTTTACATTATCTGTAAGTCAGACTGAAAGATCTAGTTACAGTGTCATCTTGTGAAACACCTTGTGTAGGTCTCAAGAATGTGAGTAAACTAAATATCTGATATCAAATCATTGAAGATAAAGTGGTGTTTGAAACACTCTTTTCCTGACAGTACCTGGTGATTGTTCTGTTGTCTTCCCCATTTCCTTCCCATTTTGCCCCTTCCCACCCTGAATTAGATTGGTTCGCCATGGTCCTCTCAGTGCTGTACATGTTTGTAGAACCCCCGTATCCCCCCTCGCAAACAAGCTTTGCGGTTAGAATGGTGGATGTGACAGGACCCGGCTGTATTCAGTGTTGTTGTCAGTGTTTGGTGTGAGCCACGGTGTGAGTAGCATGTTAACCTTTGAAAAGCTATTTTGCATGGAAGGGAAGCAGGGCAGGATAGAGAGAGGCAGGGAAGTGGTTGGGAAGGAGTGTGTGTAGGGGGGGGGGGGGGGCGGGAAAGGAGGAGGTAAGGGGAGGAAAGATGTTTGTTAGTGTGTCTGCATGTTTGTTTGTACATACATTGAGTGTGCCTGCCATATTTGTAAATTCATGTTTTTAGATTTTTTACAAGCTGTAGTCTTTAATTACTTTTTGCACGTTACATGTGTAGTGGGAAAATTTATAATGAGTTTATTTTAAGGGGCTGATGACAGTCAAGTGTTGTCACTGCTGCAACCGTTTCAACTTAGCTATCTGAACACTTACTGATGATGATGATGATGATGCAGCTATTGACGTTAATTTTTGAGCATGTTGTTTTTCATTTACACAGAGAGGTTGGTTGTTTAGATGAGTGTTGTATGGCCATGTTGTACATGACCTGCTAGATTAGACTGCATATTTGAAAGATGAAAAAAAAAAAAAATGAATGACAGAAACTGATTGTTGCATGACAGTTATTTTGTGTGTCTTTTCCTGAATGTAGTCATTCCTGGAGTGATGCGTGTATTTCTGAATGATGATTGGTGTGTGTGTGTATACACTGTGTCTTTGACACACATCATGCATGATTACATGTGTGTTCAGAAAGTCGGATGAATGGATGCTGTTACTGATGGAGAACAATTTCATATGGGTTGTTTCCATTTCTTCCAAGCCATCACAAATCTTTGTGTTTAATCTCTGTGTGCATGTACCTATTCATTTCTGACCGTGACATGTTTCCTCTCTCTGTCTCTCTGCTTCTCTCCTGGCTCTCTCTGTCTCTCTCTCTGTCTCTCTATTTTTTTCTGTCTCTGTCTATCTCTTTTCTCTCTCTTTTGTTTTTAATTTATATCTTGTCTATTTTCAGTTACATAACAGATAGCTAAGTAAAGCCCAAAACAACAACCACCAACTGAACAACACCACCAAAACCCCCAACAAATCATAGAAAACAGAAGTGAGAAAAACAATTAGTCTAGAAAGAACCAGACCACGTATCAATATCCGAACTGTTACACACATGGGCATGTTGTAATACATCACTTCACATTTGAGTCTAAATGCTTAGTTAACATGATTTATGAAGCACTGTCAAGCTTTGATATCTACTGGCTGAGTGTAACAACAGACTCAGAAGAGCAGAGATGAGGAATAGTGCGGACTGTGTGTCAGTCAGCTGCAGTTAAGAATTCATCCTTTCAGGACACCCATTTTCTACATTTCCAATGCCAGTTCAATTTAGACTTTTGTTTACATGCCTGTCGTGTTGTTGGCTGTGAAACAGTTCTCTTGCTACATTTCTTTTTCCTGTATATATGTAAAGGAAGATGTTGGTATTTTAACCCCCGTAGAAGGGATTATGGTTATGCGCACATCCATTGGTCAGATGGTTTGTCTGTCAGCAAGATTGTGTGAAAAATGTTGAGCAAATTTTTAAATCAGACTCAATGGAAAGAGGGAATGTGGCCTAGTAATGAACTGATTGCAGTTAGTGTGAGAATCCGGATTGAAAGTCCGATCCAGGTTAAGTTCAGCAGCATGAGGACATATGTTCCAGTAAGCATGAACACTGTGAAATCATTGCTACAGGTTAACTCTCCAGGAGCATTTTCATGGAGCAGCATTCACCTTTCTTATGACGTGAACTCTCCCCTACATATCATGTATGTTCTACGATCAAAACAACATGGGAATTAATTCTTGGATCAAATCCTAGTACTGTTTAACTTCTCTTGGTGGAAAATAGTTTGGTTTTTGCTCACTCTACTACTATTTTACTTCCTTTGGTGGAAAATGATTTGGTTTTCTCTCTCTGAAATTATTAAAGAAACAGACTCTGTTTGACCTTGGCAGTGGAAGCCAGTGCTTCACAAATTCCCTCTTACTTTAAGTCTGCAGTGGAATCTTTTTCTTCCTCCCATGATAAAGAGCTCAAATCTGACATCACCAGTGTCGATACGAAGAGTCACTTCCCCCCAGAATTGCTGTCTTCACAGTGAAAGGATTAGTACCTGTGGTTCTCTCTGTCTCTGTCTCTATCTGTGTGTGTGTGTGTGTGTGTGTGTGTGTGTGTGTGTGTGAGTGTGAGGAAACCAGCACCGTTACCAGTCCTGGACATGGTGTGCTCCAGGTGTGCCTGTCCCCTAGTCTCTGGGTCTTGGATATTGCTGTCCCTGTAGATCCTCTAGATTCACTTCTGTTGGTATCCCTCTCCCTCCCAGCCCCTTTTTCCCCTCCCCTCCCCAAACCCTCCTTCCACCCTACTCTTTTTCTCCATCTATGTCCTTCTTTGTATTTGGACAGATTGGTCTTTGTCCTTGACTCTGACTCTCCATTTGTTCCACACCTTTGTATTTTAGATACTACTGTTTCCTCACCTTTACTCTTCATTGTTCTCTTGCACGGAAGAATGGTTGCCTTTTAGAGAGTACCTGTGTGTGTGTGTGCATTTGTGTCCACACACATGCATGCATGTGTATTTGTGCATGTGTGTGCCTTTGTGTGTGTGTATGTGCAAAGTCAGTCGGTAAGTAAAAAACTGTAACGACATTTTTCCATTGACTTTCAGAGGTGATTGAATATTTTTACTGGTTGCTTTGTAAATTTTTTAAAATGAAAGCATTTCTCTTTTGTTGAAAAAAAAAAAAAAAGTTAGTTGACTTTTGAACTGAAGTGATGTCAGAATGCATAAGCAGATTTCAATCAAATGTTTAACTGACACAGACGGATGGAATGCATATTTAGGAATGGAAAAAAGGCAAACCAGAAGGCAGGGTCCTAGGGAAAGAGAATTCAATGCATTCAGCTGCACAGTTTGTTAATGTGGTCATCATTTTCGCCAGGTGTCATTTTTCTTCTTTTTCAGTTCTAATTTATATATTTTGTAGATTTTAAATGTAGATAACCAAGGCGTACCAATTTACTTTCTGTCAGTCTGCTTCGTGTGTGAGCTGATAAGCTGGTTGACAGTATGTGCTGTGTTTCATATCAGAGGTATTCTTTGTCTCAATATCATTATCCAGTTGATATTAATAACAGTAATGTTAATGTTGCAGTTATCAAAAAACATCAGCATTGAATGTTGTTATCAGTATTGTCAGTGATAAGACGGAGTGGAAAGAGGTGGGGGTTAGGAGTCCAAAGGTAAGGCTGAAGTCAAGGGGCCAGCTTGGCCTCATTGGAGTCTTTGAATAAGGCCCTTAAAGCAGAACAGATGATAAATTTTTTTTTGAAGGGGTAGTGGAGACCTAAAGCGGAAGAAAGATAATTGTCAAGAAAATTGACATTTGCAAATCTGAAAGTACTGTTGTATATCTGTCTATGTATAGATCTCTCTCTCTCTCTCTCTCTCTTCTCTTCTCTCTCTCTCTCTCTCTCTCTCTTTTTAATGCCCCTCCCCTTCATTTCTTTCCACATTTTCCATGATTCACTCTTTGATCACTATTCTTTGATGTACGTTCATTCACTAATTCATTAGCATACTAAGTTTGCTTTAATTATTTTGTTTTAATCCTTTTTTTCCTATTTGCTTATTCTCTGTTTACCTGGTTAATGACTTAATTTTTTCATGAGATGGAAATGTAGTATAGACATTCATGGAAATATTCCTGATAAACTAGTCTCCTGAGGGAGGCAATCTGTATTAAGATCTGGTACAGATAGATTAAGTGTGTTTAACCCCCTCTTGCATTTGTTTCGCCCGTATCCGGCTGCTCTGTTTGTCTCCCCTGGTGTTCATTACAGCCGCAAGCAGCCGCACATGCTGCATAACGTTCCCTCACACTGCAACCTTGTTTCAAGTCAAGGCTGGCTAAAGAGAGAGAATGCTTATTTAGATGAAAATCTTGTAGAGACACAAAAAATGTTGCCAGAGAAGCCTTTAAAGGGAGGAAGTCTTTATTGAAATGAAAGTCTTATATAAACACAGACATAAATGTTCCTGAAAAATGAATCTTGAAAGGGAGGGAATCTTCAGTGGTAAGTAATTATGTCAGACCAATAAAGAAAGATGTGTGGGAGTAATTCAGCTGTTGTTGATATACCTGAAACATAAAGGATAATAATTGATAGTAATCTTAAAAAGAGAAATGGATTACAGTTTGTATGTATAGTATGTTAATGATATGTGTCCAGTATCTCAAGTTAGAGACAGTGAAAGAAAGAATATAACAGTAAGGTGTATTATAATAGAAATAGTAATGATATAATGTAAAAGAAATGAAATGAAAGGAGTTCTAACTGATGCAGGAACAGGGCAAAACTCCATGACATTTAAAAGAAAAATAGGGTTTTTTTCATGCAGCCAAGAGAAAGATAGTTGCACAGTGGATTATCATAATTATTATTATTGTTGTTGTTCAGTGGAGCATGACGGTAGCAGGCATCACGGAGGTCCCTCCTGTGGCGCTTCTCCCTAATTTCATTGTCCAGAAAAAGGTGCTGCGACCATTTCGCTACCAGACTGGTGAACTATTTTGGTGAGATGTTTGTGTGTGTGTGTGTGTGTGTGTGTGTGTGTGTGTGTGTGGATAATGTATGTCATCTTTTAAAAATTTTCTTTGATAGGGCATTGTATTTCCAAAGAAGTTGATGTATGTGGCTCTGGCCATTGTAGAGGACCTCACTTTGTCCAAGCTTTCGCTTTCTGACTGGGTCACTGCGGGCAGAAGACAGACAAGGCAAGAAGTAAGGCTCAGATTACCAAGCACTGGACAACATGAAAAACATGTATGAGACTGGAGACAGAGAGAGTTGGTGGTGGGAACTGGGAGGGGAGGGAGGTGTGTGCCACAAAGACAAGGATTTTGAGAGAGAGAAAAGGAGAGAGAGGGAGGGGGAGAGAGAGAGTGGCATATACTAGTTGAAAAGGCGAGAGTGGCACATACTAGTTGAAAAGACACACCCCAGATAAGATAAACACACACTAGTTCACCCAATGCGCGCGTGCACAGATGCACACAGACCCATGCACACACGCACACATGCACACAGGTACACATGCACACACGCACTCACACACACACACACTCACACACACACACACACACACACACACACACACACACACACACACACACACACACTTTTGTGCGCTGTTCTATTTATCATGCTACTTATGGGGGAATGAACTGTTTTAGATATTACCTTTTAAATACTCATGTATCTTTTAACTACGAATCTGTCTGTATCCACTCACTGTGGGTGACCCAACATTTCATTCTCATATTAGTGATTTGAGAAAGCTTGTACATGATGACTTGGTAGTTTGAGATATGTGTTCAAGTGCTGCTGGCAGTCATTTTAACAATACTGCAAACCAAGAAGTTTTAAAATATTGTCTTCAAGTCATATCGTGTGTGACGAGGAACGGCAGTGGTGGGACAGCTCTTCATTGTGTATTACTATGGACAAGGTGACAGTCCAGCCTCTGTTGAATTGATGACGACAGCACAGACAGTGTGACAAGAAGTGACCAGTGATAGAGGACAGTTTATTGAACACTACTGTGGACAGTTTACTCACCCTGGTGCTGTTGAATTGATAACGACAGCTCAGAGGGAGAGAATGACAAGAACTGACAGTGACAGAGAACCATTTATTGAACACTACTGTGGATTGTGTATCAGCCCTGGAACTGCTGAACTAAGAACAACAGCATACAAATCCCTATAGACTGTATGGGTTTGTTTGAAATTGCTCCAAATTTCAGTTGCAATATGTTAGGTGACCACAGAAAGGGGAGTTTGAGTTAATTAATGTTCAGGCTGGTTCTGGATTTTTAGAATAAAGATCAGTGACTGTAACGGTCAGTTATAAACAGCAGCAATGCACAGACTCATGCACAGCTAACAACATCCACTACTGCTATTGCTTGTCTTCCATGATAGGCCCTTTTATGTTTGGTGGGCTGTAAGTAGCCTGCCTTTTGTGTGGGTGTGGGTGTGGCGTGGTGTGTGTGTGTGTGTGTGTGTGTGTGTGTGTGTGTGTGTAATAAAATGTATTTGTATAATACATATTTATACAATGTGTATGGTTTTCCCTGCTCCCCTTGTACTAGAGTTTCCTAATTTTTCATTTATGTTGATATTTGATAGAATTGATGATATTGACAGAACCGATGCTTTCAATATTGTAATGTATCCAAGTCATGCATCAGCATCAAGTTTGCATTTTTTTTGAGCATATCATAAACAAGAATTTGTAATTAAAAAAGAATTTACTATTCTACTTTATTATCTTTTTTTTCGTTTTGCTTTGGTGCCAGTCTCCAGGTGAAAAATCCTTTGTTTGAGGATTTTTCATCATGATTATCACAGTCCAGCTTTTACAGAGATCAGCAGATGGCATTGTGCACACCGTTGAATGGATGGATCTCTTGATGCCTTAAGCACAGCTTCAGTAGATTAGTTATCACTCTATTATCTTAATATATGTAATTCATAATAATGTTAGCATGTGTTAACTGTTGTTGGTTTTGTGGGACAGGCTTATTTTTTTCTGTGTGGTGACAGCCCTGAAAAGACCTTGAGTTGCCAGCTGGGGCTATGCTAATAACACAAAATCCAGCTATTTATTTTTCCGGACACAGCTGTGTTGTGGGAGTGGGAGTGTGTTTACCTAGGCAGTTGTATGTGTGTAGCAGGCAGGCAAGCTGGCCATGGAGAGGGGCTGGGCCATCAACGTGGGCGGAGGGTTCCACCACTGCAGCAGTGACCGGGGAGGCGGATTCTGTGCCTACGCCGACATCACCCTGGCCCTGCGTTTCCTGTTTGAGCGGGTGGAGGGTGTGGCTCGTGCCATGATTGTCGATCTGGATGCCCATCAGGTCAGCAGGTGTCCCATGCTTCCATCTCTGGGTGGAAATTCCACCAAGACTTTCAGTCAAAGTATTGTCCCTTCCCCTCAGCTAGGGTTAGACATAGAGCGAAAAGTGAAATGGTTCTGCAGGAGAGTAAGGTGTGAAAGGCCTTCAAAGTTGAAACTTTTTGGTGCCAGAAACACTGGCCAGGCACATAGCATGCAGTCATCGCCTCAACATGGAACAAACAGATATATGCAAAGTTTTTGTGCTGGTGAGTTCATGAGTGTAGTGCTGTTTCATATGTGAAGTACAACAGGCATTGACCAATGAGATTTCATGTGCATGGGAAGGTTAAGCAGGCACTAAACAATGGATTTGATAGGAAGGGAAAAGGACCGCAGCACTGACCAGTGAGATTTTATGTGTAAGGGAAGGTGCAACAAGCATTGACCAATGAAATAATGATGTGCTGGGAAAGGCACAGCAAGCATTGACCAGCGAGGTATGAGGAAGATACAACAGTTGTTGGTCAGTGAGATGCAGTGCCTAGGGGAAGGTACAGCAACCATTGACAGGTGAGATTTAATGTGCCAGGAAAGATGAAGCAAGCATTGACGATAAGGTTTGATGTGGTAGGGTAAGATTACACCAAGCTTTGACTGATCAGGTATGAAATTGAGGGTTAGATGCACGAAGTGTTAACCAATGAGATTTGATGCACAGGGCAATGGCCATGAGCGTGACTTCATGGAGGACCAGAGAGTCTACATCATGGATGTATATAACAGAGGGCATCTATCCCCATGACGGCTTCGCTAAGAGTAAGTGATATATATTTATGACAGAGGCATTGACTCTCATGATAGGTTTGCAAAGTGTAAAAGGGGCATGTAGTTTGATGTGTTTTTTTGTTCAGTTTGGTGAGTTATATATAAAAAAAAAAAGAAAATTCTTAATGATGATTAACGTGTCCTTTGCTAAAAGTAAACCAGGCATCTAGACCTACGACAGCGTAGTCCAGAGTATGTTGCAGACGTTAAAATGGAATCATTTATCCCTGTGCTTTGCTAGAGTAAGTAATAAATGTTTGATACAAGAGCATTTATCCCCATAATGGCTTTGTTGAGGGTCAGAATGTGTCTCACAAAGGCATTTGTTCCCCATGACGGGTTTGCTAAGAGTAGCTCAGGGATGTGTTGAACAAAGGCAAGTATCCCCATGATGGCTTTGTTATAAGTAGATCAGAGGTGTGTCTAAACAAAGGCATGTATCCCCATGATGACTTTGACATAAGTAGATCAGAGGTGTGTCTAACAAAGGCATGTATCCCTATGATGGCTTTGTTATAAGTAGATCAGAGGTATGTCTAACAAAGGCATGTATCCCTATGATGACTTTGTTGTAAGTAGATCAGAGGTGTGTCTAACAAAGGCATGTATCCCTATGATGACTTTGACATAAGTAGATCAGAGGTGTGTCTAACAAAGGCATGTATCCCCATGATGGCTTTGTTAAGTAGATCAGAGGTGTGTCTAACAAAGGCATGTATCCCCATGATGGCTTTGTTATAAGTAGATCAGAGATGTGTCTAACAAAGGCATGTATCCCCATGATGGCTTTGACATAAGTAGGTCATAGATGTGTCTAACAAAGGCATGTATCCCCATGATGGCTTTGACATAAGTAGGTCATAGATGTGTCTAACAAAGGCATGTATCCCCATGATGACTTGGTTAAAGATAGGTCAGAGATGTGTCTAACAAAGGCATGTATACCCAGGACAACTTTGTGAAAAGTAAGTCAGACATGTCCAGCAAAGGCATCTATCCCCATGATGACTTCGTTATAAGTAGTTTGGAGATATGTCTTACAAGGGCATTTTATCACCATGATGGCTTTGCTATTAATAAGTCAAAGATGTGTTGAACAAAGGCAATTACCCCCACAATGCTTTGCCTTGAGTAAGTCGGAGAGATGTGTCAAACAATGGCATTTGCCCCCACGATGGCTTTGCTATGAGTAGTAAAAAAAATGTGTGGAACAAAGGCATCTATCCCTGTGATGGCTTTGCTATAAGTAAATCAAAGATGTGTCGAACTATGGTGTCTACCCCCATGATGGCTTTGCTATGAGTAAGTCACAGATGTTTCAAACAGTGGCATCTACCCCAGTGACGGCTTTGCTATGAGTAAGTCAAAGATGTTTCAAACAATGGCATGTACCCCATGGTGACTATCACTTTTGTACATATGTCATGATGAACACAGACATCAACAACGTGCTACTGAATTTTGTGAAGGTTTTTGTTCATGAATATTCGCAAAGTACAGGATCCATGGTAAACAATCACCAATCTGTTGAGTAGAGACAGCTGCCATATGTAAGTGATGAAAATAGCGGTGTCAGTTGGAAGGTTGCAGATTCAAGCCATGGCATCACTTGAAAGATGAAGAGTGGAAGGATTTTTTTTTTTTTTAAACGCTTGTGATGATAAATGAGAGCAGTGAGAGCACACATCTTGTTGTGAAGTTTGGATTGCTCAGAAAAAAAAACATGTAAATCATTTGACTAGTGTTAATTTGAAAATGCATACAAATAAAAAAGGCCTAGCACTCTGTACTGCATGTGTTACGTGTAATCCATGTTCCTGTGCAAAACTTTGCACAATGCACAAACTGGGGAAAGGCAGAGGTGAAGCAGCTTAATCGCTGATTCAGTTTCTTTCCATTGAAAATCCACTTTGTCAATACAAAATAGACAGATGTGGACATAGTAGATTTTCAGTGGAAATAAGGTGAACTGGATGTTTAGACATTGCCTTGACAGAATTCATATTTTATTCAAAGTTTTTGGCTGGATGTGAACTTTGCAGGAATGTGGATTATGCAGAACACAGATAAACAGTCACCCATGGACACATGCAAGAAGGAAATGAACATGTTCACAGCAGAAGAAGTGGTTATAAGAGTGAAGCCTTGAAAATTCCACTTGGCAGGGCCAGTATAAGAAATTGCAGGCTGGACCAAGATTGTGTGTGTGTGTGTGTGTGTGTTTTTATGAAGGTAGACAAGAGGAGTATCACGTGAGGAATCCAGGTAGAATGACAGCATGTGTGGAGAGCCACTAGGGCTGAATTGTTTTACTGCATATGTCAAGAAGGCAAAAAATAGGGCATCACTTGAGGAAAAGAGGGATTAAGATGGAGTGTCAGCATATGTTTAGACCGATTAAGACTTAATTCCTTTTCATGCATGTGTGTAGGCAGATGGCCACGTACGCTCATGTTATGTATTTGTTTCAGTGTTCAGTAGGCTGCGAACCCTTCTTATAATGCTTTGCTTCATCTTTATAGGCTGTCCCTAAAGCCTTACTGAATTGCTGTGTAGAATATTTATACAGCAGCAGTGCTGCTCTTAACCATTACCGTACTTCCTGGGTCTTCCATGACCCAGTGACTCAGTATAAATCATATCTTATGAACGGATAGAGCTATGCTCACAAAATCTTAGGAGTTTGTCAGTGATCTTAATAGCTGTTTGTCACAGAAATTTCAAGTATGGGTACAGTCAATTATGAGCGTACTTAGTCACGGTACCCCCAGGACCTATACATTTTAATGGGTCATGCATGACCCACACCATCGGTGAGGAATAAGTTGCTGAACTGCTCTATCAGGTGTAGGTCTTACAAGACCCATGCAATCTGAATAGGGATAAGCAATAGGAAAAGCCTGTAGAGAATGTGTGGGTCTTGGGCGACCCGCATGATCGGGGCTGTGTAGTCAGAAACAGCCGGTAAAGCTTAACCTGTTGACTGCCCTGGCACGAACGGCGTTTGTTGTGGTTTCGGGAAAGCTGTGTGCCCTTGCACGAACGGCATTTGAGGTAATTTCATCATCAAAATTCGGCGATTTAAAAAAGGGAGGGAAGGAGAAAAAATGTTTTAAACGGTTGTAGGGACCCTAAAGGACGGTTTTCTTCCCTTTCACAGATCGCTGACTGACCAGCTCGCGTCCGCTCGGACGATAACTTCGGCAAAGTTCGGCTGAGTCATTTTCGGTTCAAGATGGCGAGTCGAGCAGCCAGTTCGATCAGGCACGTGCCGTTTTCAAATGATCTAATGGCTCTTGAAGTGCTTCAAGAAGTTATCTGAGACCGTGAAAACGATGACGAAGACTTCAGAGAAGTGGAACGAAGCGATTCGGAGGAGGAATAAAGCGATCAGAATCAACACCACCCTTTGCTATCGGAGATTGGTATTGATGACAAAGCTGATCCCGGACTTCCAACCGAGTGATACTGGGCGCAAGTGGGCCCGAATCAGAGAGAAACGAGCCGATTCCGTCTACGTCGACTGCCTTCCTCCCTCCTTTCGTGAGAGGTCGGGAGGAGAGTCGAGGAAAGGGGAGGGGGTTCAGGACAACGGTGAGGGTCCAGTGTGAGGGGGCGTGGCAGAGGAAGAGGGTGTGGCACACTCGTCAGTCTAAACTTGTTTCAGAATAGACAGAGGCCAGTGCTGATTGCCCAAATCTCGACTTTTTTTTTTTCACGGGTGATCCAGGTATCAAGGTGAACGTTGATAATTTCAATGGAGTTGTGTGTGTGTGTGTGTGTGTGTGTGTGTGTGTGTGTGTGTGTGTGTGTGTGTGTGTTGCTTTTGAATATGGTGCTTGTGCACAGTATGTGTGTGTGTGTGTGTGTGTGAGAGAGAGAGAGAGAGAGAGAGAGAGAGAGAGAGAGAGCAGTGCTTGTTCATGTGTGGGTATACATTGTGTGTGTGTAGTGTTTGTGCATGGTGTGTGTGTGTGTGTGTGTGTGTGTGTTTTTTGCATGTGGTGCTCTGTGTGTGTGTGTGTGTGTGTGTGTGTGTGTGTGTGTGTGTGTGTGTGTTACATGTGTGTGTGTGTGTGTGTGTGTGTGTGTGTGTGTGTGTGTGTGTGTGTGTGTGTGTGTACCCAAATGATGTCGGTCAACTAACTGGCATTTATTGGCAGTAGTGTGGGATCCTGATCCTTCTGTCCGTAGGTTCTGTGGTGTGGTGTATTCTCTGCGACACCGGTTTATTTTTCAGTTGTTAGTGTGCTTTCATCATCTGTGGTGTGGCCTTTTATAGCTCAGTCCTATCTTTAGTAGTATCTTTAGTAGTCTCTTTTTTTTTTTTTTTTTTTTTTTTTTTTTTTTTTTGGTGTGGTTGGTTTTGCAATGTTTTACTTATTACCTCTGTGGTGATGACTTTTTTTTATCAATCGCACTTAGTTCATGAGTGAACCAAACCACGTGTGTGAAAGAAAACTGACAATAATTGGAAGTTACACTTAGTGTTATTATTGTTAGTTCATCTCTGCTAAACAAGACCAGTTCCCAAGAGGCTTGCAAGATGTGCAGACTGATGCTGTGGATAATGTGCAGTTCCAATCTTCTTTCCCGCGTTACCTGGGCTGGAGTGCCCTCTATGATATGGGTTGCTAAACATTTTATGCATAGTCAAGCTTTATTGTGAATACAGATGTTTTTCCTGAAGTTCAAAGGATACTAACACCAGTTTTTTGGTATTTCATTGTGATTTTAGTGCTATAGTTTTGTTTATGTTCTGAAAGTGTCTGTTTTTCAAACAAAACATTCATCATTATGTATATTTTTGGTCTACTCATTACAAACAAAAAATCAAACTATTGTGATGTCTGGCTGTAGCCAAGGATATAACAAGAAAATTTCCCAAGTATCTAAGATATATGTCAAGAATTGAAAGAGGAGTGGGCATATCAGTGAACCTACCTAAGAAAACAAAATTGTGTCTCTTGATACCTGGATTGTACTGTACCCCAGAAATGCATAAATTTATCATATAAATCAACAATTGTGGGTTGTAAATTTACTACCAAATATTTACACAGGTGTTCAGTAAACACTAAAACCACTTTTTACTGGGGTTGTATGTTTTTTGTTTTGCTGCTGTGGGGTTTTTGTATGCTTGCAAAATATTAATAAAAAAAAAAAAGTTGAATTATAAGATTATTTATTATACTCATAATGAACAAAATCAAATATTATTTGCAGATATTATAGTCCTGGGTATAAGAAAAAAAACATGCCAAAAATCTAAGAGATATCTGTACGAATAAATGAGCACTGATCAAATTAGTGAACCTACCGCAAAAAGTCAAATTTTGCTCCGGCACACAGAAGTACAAAACTGATACAAAATAGTGGCAGTCAAGGGGTTAATGTGTCATTAACTCCCTCCCTCTTTCCTGTCCACTTATCCTTCCATTCCGTGTGCCCCATTCAGGTGCCCCATCCTATAGGTCAGAGGGTGATATGGTGTGCTGGGAAGGGTGAGGAAAGCAATGACGGACAGCACTTAATCCCACTTTAACAGGGGCTATCAAGAGACGAGTGGAGCTGGAGCACTTCACAGAGGACAAAGAGTACCTCAAGCTGCTGCGCAAACACCTTGAAGGAGCCCTTAACGAGTTCACCCCAGACATCATCGTCTATAATGCCGGTACCGACATCTTGGATGGAGATCCTTTGGGCAACCTGGCCATCTCAGCCAGGTAGACACTTCTTTCAACATCTATGTTTCTCAATAACAGGTGTTTCAGATTATTTTGAGCTGAAAGTTTCCAGAACTAGCAGGTTTGTGCAAGACGAACTTGTGCTTGAGATGAAAATGCTGAAAAGACACAAGTCTAAATCATATCAAATTTGGGTTTAAAAGAATATGTTGTGGGTGTAGTTTGATACGTATCTAATTGTGTGTTGCTGATGTCATGTCTTACCATTGTAGTCACTTGCCTGCACTGTGATTACCTCCCACATCCACTCAGTTCCCCATATCTGGATCATTCAGGTTATTGTCATCCCATTTCAAATCAACTCACTCAGATTTGTGCTATCGATGTGAACATTTGAGCCATTAGAACAAACGTATGAGAAGAGATAAAGCAAAACTAGCACAACCTGTCTTATCTACTTGCGGCTTCAGAACCAGTGATTCATAGTGAGAAGTCACTGCCAAGTTTTCATGAGGTAACCCACTAGAGGAGACACTACACTGCTGTGGATTAACTCTGTTGCTATTCAGTGGTGTCTGTTCTGATCCAACATGCGCAGGATGCCAGGTACTTAACGCCCTACTGACATCATAATTGTGTAACCACAGAGCCAGCTTGAGTGACCATTCCCTTCAAGTGCTAGAATGTCCGTCATAATAACGACAGTCTCCATGAACTTGTCACTATAGGCAAACTTGACAAGAACTCAAAGGCATAGAGTGGAGATGAAATCAAAACAGAGGTCACCATGAGAGCAGGGCCTGAAGAGCCATTGAATTTGAGGCTTTTTAAAGCTAACCAGGGAGAATGATGAAGATGATGCTGTGGAGTTCCTTTCTGGTTTGAGACTACATCACAGGACTGTGTTCTGTGCTTACTTTCTTGGCATCAGCCAGGCCCAGGATAATACAGACACCTGTTTTGGTCAGGATATTTGAGCAACCTCCCAGAAGTACCTCCATTAAGTGGATGAAATCCAACTGTGTGGTTTCGTTCAGTTCAGTTGAGTCCCTGGCAAACTCAGCTGTAGGTGGGAAATCTCACAAATAAATTGTTCTGATGGGAATTGTGTCCATAATTTCCCAGCTTGCAATCTGCAACACTAACCATGCACCCTAGTGGCTGTAAATTTCACAGGTCTTTGATTTTCCTCAGTGATATCCCTGGTGAGCTTTGATGTTTTTTAAAAGCATGCTGTACCATGAACAGTTTACTTTTTCTATGATGGTGAGTCAGATTTTATTGTATTTTTTGAGTATGAACTGAATGAAATCACAGACACCACCATTGTCAGTTTCTCTTCTTCTTCAGGTAATAAAATTATTCTGTTTAGAACTTTCCACTAAGTTCAGCTGTACTTTTTTTTTTTTTTTTTTTAGTCTTTTCCTGTTGATATACAAGGTGTAAACCTGATACCAATTGAATTGTTTTTAAATGAAAAGAAATGCACAATGAAAAAATGATGATGAGGTGTGTCCTCATGAGGTGAACACTTGCAGGGCATCATCGAGCGGGACCAGATGGTCTTCCAAAAGGCCAGGACCCGTGGCATCCCCGTCATGATGGTCACCAGCGGTGGGTACATGCGGGAGACGGCCCGCATCATTGCCAGTTCCATCCTCAATCTCAAGCAGCTGGGACTGGTGTCTTGCGATGAAGCTGAGAACTGCCCACCTCCATCCCTAGGTAGGCTGCCTTGGCTGCCCTGAAGGAGTGGAATGGGTCATGTGTGTGTGTCTGACAACATAGAGTGAAATCTGTCGCTGAGGGCCTCCAGTAAGAGTTGCTTTGACATTGAGTCTTCAGAAGCAGAAAGTCTTTCTTGTGATGCTAATCTAGCCTAGACCAAAAGAAAAGAATCCAGGAAGAGAAAGTGTCGCATGCCAGTTCTCCAGGCGAAAACTAAGGAAAACCATGTTGATGTTTTTGTGTAATAACAATGGGAAAGCACAACAAATAATCCAATAACCCCCAGCTTGAGGGGCTCAAATGTATTAGTACTTTTGATGTACTGAAGCATTTTATGAATGAAGTGTAGGGACCTAGCAGAGGCTCAGAGGAATAAGAATGTTCCAGAAGAAAAGAAAGACTGATGAAAGGAAAGGAGCTTCCATGGTGAGGACGCTATTAGAAAACTACAAAAGAGACAAAAAAAAAAAAAGGAAAGGCAAAGTCTTTAAGGGAGGGAGTCTTTTTTGGGTGTGAACCTTCTTGTGTTGATACAAGGAGGGAGTCTCTGTTGGGTAGAGGTCTGTGTTGGGAGGGAGTTGGTAAGGGGGAGTCTGTAGCAAGTAGCAAGTGGGAGTGTGTATTGAGAGAGAATCTGTAGTAGTTGAGAATCTGTATTGGGAAGGAGTCTAAAAGGAGGGAGTCTGTAACAAGTGATGGTCTGTACTGAGAGAAAGTCAGTAAGGAGGGAGTCTGTAGCAACTTGGAGGTGTGTATTGGGAGGGAGTCTGTAGTAAGTGGAGTCTGTATTGAGTGGGAGTCTAAATGGAGAAAGTCTATAGTAGGTGGGAGTGTGTATTGGAGGGAGTATATTTGGGAAAAGGACTTCCGGGGAGGAGTATTAATCACGGAGGAGGGTACTGAGAGGTAGTCTTTATTGTGGGGAAGGGGGGTTATTGAGAGTGTGTCTAATAGGGAGGGAGTCTGTGGGGAGAGAATCTTTATCGGGAGGGAGTCTGTATAAGGAACAAGTCTTTATCATGAAGAACCTGCATAGGGAGGTAGTCTGTATGGGGAGGGGGTCTGTTGGGGAAGTAAGCCTTTAAGAAAGTGAGCCTTTGAAGGGAGGGAGTGAAGAGGGAATCTGTTTAGGGAGGGAGTTTGTAGAGAGAGTGAAACTTTATCGGGATGGGGTCTTTATGGGAATGGAGCTTTCATCAGGAGGGGAGTTTTTACTGGGAGGTAGTCTCCATGAGGAGAGAGTCTTTGCAGGGAGTTTTGATAGGGAGAGAGTCTGTATCAGGAGAGGTCTTTATCAGGAAGGACTTTTTATCAAGGGAGTCTCTATAGGAAGGGAATCTTTTTCGGGAGTTTTGACAGGGAGAGAGTCTGTATCAGGAGAGGTCTTTATCAGGAAGGACTTTTTATCAAGGGAGTCTCTATAGGAAGGGAATCTTTTTCGGGAGTTTTGACAGGGAGAGAGTCTGTATCAGGAGAGGTCTTTATCAGGAAGGACTTTTTATCAAGGGAGTCTCTATAGGAAGGGAATCTTTTTCGGGAGTTTTGACAGGGAGAGAGTCTGTATCAGGAGAGGTCTTTATCAGGAAGGACTTTTTATCAAGGGAGTCTCTATAGGAAGGGAATCTTTTTCGGGAGTTTTGATAGGGAGTGAGTCTATATCAGGAGGGGTCTTTATCAGGAAGGACTTTTTATCAAGGGAGTCTCTGTAGGAAGGGAATCTTTTCGGGAGTTTTGATAGGGAGGGGGTCTTTACGTGGAAGGACTTTTTATCAAGGGAGTCTCTATAGGAAGGAAATCTTTTTCGGGAGTTTTGATAGGGAGGGGGTCTTTATCAGGAAGGGCTTTTTATCAAGGAGTCTCTATGGGAAGAGAATCTTTATCAGGAGTTTTGATAGAGAGAGATTCTGTATTAGGAGGGGATCTTTATCAGGAAGGGCTTTT
The DNA here is from genome assembly GCA_016801955.1 of Conus betulinus. Lineage (NCBI taxonomy): Eukaryota > Metazoa > Mollusca > Gastropoda > Neogastropoda > Conidae > Conus > Conus betulinus. Next base: position 187,491 of record JADBJO010000387.1, read on the forward strand.
TATCAAGGGAGTCTCTAAGGGAAGGGAATCTTTTTCGGAAGTTTTGATAGGGAGAGAATCTATGTCAGGAGGGGTCTGTATCAGGAAGGGCTTTTTATCAAGGGAGTCTCTGTGGGAAAGGAATCTTTTTCGGGAGTTTTCATAGGGAGAGAGTCTGTCAGGAAGGAGTATTTTTTTTTTTTTTTTTTTTTTTTTTTTTTTTGTCCCATCTTTTGTGTCACCTCAGTGGCATTGCACTCATGCCGCTCATTTTGAGCCCCACAGCCCTGTCCCAGCCCGCCTCAGTCCCAGTTCTGGCAATCCACAGGGAACAGTCAGTGTCAAGTCATCAAGAGGCAACCCGCCGGAGACACTGCACTGCTGCCGAGTCACTTCGATGGTATTAGTAGTGCCAGCTCTGATCCAAATTACACAGGACACCACCTGCTAAGCCCACTACTGACAAGAATAATTGCTTGGTCACGGAGCCGGCATGAGTAGATATGCAGATGATTTTGAAACTGAGATCATCATGAATGCAGGGCATGAAGGGCCACAGAGTTTGAGACTGTTAAGTGTTTAATGCTGATCGATGAGAATGAGGATGATGCTACGGATTTCCATTCCGGTCTGAGACTACCTTACATGACAGGGCAGTACTCTACGCATACATTCGTGATATATCCCTGCATCAGCCCAGGCCCCAGAGATGCAGACACTGGGAGTTGGTCAGGAAATTTGTGTGGTCCTGGTCTTCCCAGCTGACCCCATAGCAAACTCATTTTTGGGTAGGAGCTGGTCGGGGTAGAAAAATCCTACATGACTCTTGACAGGAATCGAGCCCACAACTCCCAGCTGGGAGTCTGCGACACTAACCATTTCGCCAAGGCGCTGGTAGGAGGAAGTCTTTATTACAAGGGAGTTCATGAAGAAGGAATCTTTTGGGGGAGGATTCTTTCCTGGGAGTGAATATTTAGTGAGAGCTTATTTTTCATTCAAGTTTCAGTGTGGTTTCATTTATTCACTGCATGTATAGCGCACAGTTATGCAAGTGAGAAATACCAGCTGAATGTGGTGATACAACACTTCTGTAGTTGCCTTTTGAATGTGGTTGCATTGCTGAAACATGGAATATTGATCAGTAATTTATATTTTACAATCACATCTTTTAAGATATCAGAAGCTTGGTCATCAGACCAGTAAATCCATACAGCTTGTCTTTTTTATTGTAACTTTAATCTACTAATGACCATGTGTTTTTTTTACCAAACATACCTGACTGCCAAATTAATTTTCAAGAGTGCTGGACAAACCTACAAAATTGTGCAATTTTTTTTCCCCAAAAACAAGCACCACAAAACCTTGCAAGTTGAAATTGCTCTGAATTTTGTATAGAAATTGGGTAGTGGGATGGAGTTTGATGAGCATGTGTGTGTCTGGGTCTTGTTGTTTATAACTGATCATTGTGGTAACTGACCTGCTTTAGAACAGTTTGAAATGGACCAGTAACATCGGTTATAGTCCCCGGACCAGTGACATCGGTTATAGTCCCCCCCATTTATGAGATTCTAGCACAGTTCCTCACCCTCCACATGGAAACAAACACACAGAAAGAAGAACATACTCACAGCGTAGGTTTGTGTCGCCAGTCTGAGCTTCAGCCTTCCTGTATGCCCCACAGATCGTAACAACGCAGCCAGCCTGCCTCGCAGTCGCAGTGAGGGGGGTCTGCTGTCCCGCCTGCGCAGCTGTATATCTCCCGGTCCTCTACCACACAGGAAGTGGTCAACCTGGATGGCGCCAGCTGCCCAGTGGACAATAGCGACCTGTCCTGTGACAGGCCTGAAAGCGCTATGGACAAACCTCCGTCCCAGTCAGATAATACGGGAACTTCACCAGAACCACCGCCAAATCATCATCTCCATCCAGCAGACAGTTGAAATGTTATGCTGCTCAGTGTGTGCCTCCGTCAAACAGAGCAGCAGATTTAACGGGCTGTCACAAGCAGTACAGCATTCAGACTTGACACTGGGCAAATAAACGGATGCCTAGAATATCTCATGGTGCTTGCTTCCTGAAAAACATGAAGATGAGCCCAGCTGGTTTTAATGCAACACAATCATGGTGTATGCTGTAGACAATGTTTCAAATGACCTCCATGTCAGAATGAGGCGGCGTTTTCGTGGAATGTATGAATACTGATATGATAAAAAATAGAAACAAAACCCCCTGCAAGTTGTGTGTACTTCATCAGTTTTACATTACTTAGTGATTATATTTGACAGGAAAAAGCTCAGTTGTAGAAGTTTGGATGACATTCCAAACTATTTTCTTTGCTTTTTGCGCAAAGTGACAAGAGTTTTTAAATCATGTGTTGTGTGCTGTTGATGAGTCCACAGTGAAGATTTTATATGACACGGGGTCATTGTTTTTGCCTGTATTTGTGAATGTCCTCAAGAGACCCAGACTTGAACATGGGTCTTTTTGTCTGCTAGAACTTAAGGTATGTGCAGACCCATGGGTCCCTTGTTTCTACCAGTGCTTGTGGAGTCCATGTTCAGATCCCAGTTGGACAGAGGTCATTGTTTTTACCAGTGTATGTGGAGTTAGTGTTCAGATCTCAGTTTGAACACAGGTCCTTTTTTGTGCTAGTGCTTGTGGAGTTGTTTGTAGACTCAAGCTCCAACAGTTGTCCTTGGCTGTACTGATGGTTCATTGGGGTACGGTGTGTGGGAAGATCCAGGTCTCAAATGGCCCATGCCCTAGTTGAGTGGTGGAATGGGTCAGGGAGAAGCAACAGGATGTGGTCTTGGCACTGCAGGAAGCAGTGAACTTCATGTCTTCTTCAACTGACAGTTTGGGGAGTGGGAAGAAGGGCCTGAGTAATCATGCGACAGATTCTTTATGGCCAGTAGCAAACTGTCAGTGCATAATTTTTTTTATAGCTAGTCCTGATGGGCATGGAGGTATTTTTAGAGCAAGTAGTCGCTGCCCCCACCCTTCCCTACCCTCTGGAGGATCTTTGCAAGTTACTTTGTCTGTTCTGTTACTCTCTTTGACTCTGCAGGGTTTTTTTTTCTCATTCTTTATAGTTGTCTATGGTTTGTCTGTCATTCTGAACTATTTCCTTGTGTGTGTGTGTGTGTGTGTGTGTGTGTGTGTGTGTGTGTGTGTGTAATTGAAACTGTTACACTTTTTTATGCATGGTTATGACATGCCAGGTTGTTTTTGTTTTGTATGTTTGTTGGTGGTGGTGGTTGTAGTTTTAGTTTTAGTAATCTGATGACCGAACATGAAAATCGTAATCTCTGTACAGAGTGGACATGAGCTTGTCTGTTCTAGAGTGTCTGTTTGACCTATGCCTTTTAGAGTGTTTTTTTTCTTTCAGATTTGAAACATTTGAATATTTCTTATCAATTTTTAATGATTTTTAAAAATCTGAGAATGAGAAATTGAGGATAGTGTCTGGCTCTGTCAGCACGGTCTATTTTCATCTGCTTGGGATGTCTGTAGTTTAGCTATCGTGTCATGATTTGCTTTTGTTCTTTGTTTCTTTTTCCGAACACAATTATTTTTGTTGATTTGGCATGTTCAGGATGTGACGACCATAACAAATAAGAGTTTGACAGCCTTACAATGGCTTTGTGTGGTCAGCTGGGCTGTGGCAAAAGTATTTCATAGCTAGTTGCTGCTCTGTCTGCTCTTACTACGTGCTGTCTGCATTGAGAAGTCAAGGTGGTCAGAGTCGGGACCGAAGAAGACTTAACATTGGAGAGAATAGTGGAAGAGTCAAACATTGGAGAGAATAGTGGAAGAGTCAGACTGAAACAGACAAACACTTGATAGAATGCTCTGCTCTTGTGATGATCTCAGTTTAATTTTCTCTCCACATCTGCGCTTCTTGCTGAGTTGATGTCACGGTCATGACAAGTTTGTGACAACGTAACGTGGACCGTTGCTGATGAATTATTGATGCCTGGGGTGTAAGTGGACAGACTGTGGTGTGGCTGTTAGAAGGAGCCAGAAAGAACAGCGTAGAGGTAAAGGTACTGAAGGTTCAAGGAGGATGGGGCAGGTTAAAGCAAAAAAAAAAGAAAAAGAGAGAGAGAGAGAAAAGACTGACCAGAATACTGAAGACCAAAGGAGACACAGGTTAGAAAGAACAGTGCAAAAAGTTAGACCAAAGAGACTTTGACTGGGGAGAATAATGCTGTAAGAGTTAGAAGAAGACTTTTGTTAGAATAATGTGAAAATTTGACAGAAGGAACTTCAGTTGGATAGAATACTGTAAGAGTTATACTGAAGGGGACTTTGACTGGACAGAATGAAATTAAGAGTTAGAAACTTCAGTTGGACGAACAGGTGAAAGAATTAGACTGAAGGAGACTTCACTTTGAAAGAGTGGTGCTTGAGTTAGACTGATGGAGACTTGAATTGGATAGAATAATGTAAGAGTTAAATCGAAGGAAGCTTTGATTGGATAGATTGATTTAAGAGTTCGACCAAGGTGTCTTTTACGGAGTCAGTAGAATGGTGGAAGAGTTGGATTGAAGATGGTTTTGATCAGATACAGTGTCCACATTTATAAATACTCATATTTTGTGTGATAGGTATTCATATTTTGTGTTATAGCAGCACATAGTTTTCCCTTGTGAATAAACACTGATAAAGACTCAAAGTTTCTCTTATTAATCCATATATATTGTCTTACAATACATATATTCACTATGTCCTGCAAAATGCACATTTTGTGAAACAGATTCACATATTTTTTTTATGAACACATATGTATTTCAAGAAATGCACTCATTTTGCCTATAAATTAAACAGCAGGCCTTTTGACACACTGTTCAAGTCAAAGGTCATGTGACCCAGGAACTGCACAGATACTGTGCTTAGCCTGATGTCCAGTGTCTTTCTGTCCAGTTTCACTTTCAGTGCTCAGTACTCAAATGTATTGAACGGTCTTCTATGACTTTGTGTAGGACCAGCCAATAAGTGTTTCATTATATTAGTCTTGATATAGTTTGGTTTGTTAGTAGTAAGGATCCCACATGTAGCCATGCCTGTTTAGATAACCAGCAGGTCCTGATGTTTCATCCAGGTTAGTTCAAATCTGTGATGATCCTCTATGTAGAGCAAGGAAAACAGAAAAAAGAAGGAGAGAGACACTGGTGTGGAGAAGTGGAGACAGAGAAAACCGAGCGTACAGAAGGGGAAGGGGGTGGAAGGAGACAGACTCTGAATAAATGTGTGTGCGCGCGCGCGCGTGTGTGTGTGTGTGTGTGTGTGTGTGTGTGTGTGTGTGGTAAGCACAATTTTGAAAGTCTGTTTTTTGTGGTATGTTTATGTGTTAAGTTTGCTTCTAGAACTTTTTAATGAGTGTGAAGATGAAATTTGGCTACAACCTTGTTGGTTCATCGAAAAAAAACCTGAACAAGCCATTAGCTCCTCTTTTGGGCAGTTATTTGAAAATGATTCGTAAGTAACAGATGTAAGGCCATCTGAAATGAACTCATGACTGTAGATAATTCGAATCAGTAATCATAGATTTCAGGAAAACACAATCTGGACAGCTCACACTAGAGATGAAAATGGAGAAATTACTTTATAAAACAAAACATGCCATTTTATCACAGGTAACAAAACGTGAACATTTCTAGTCAAGGAATGTTAAGAAACTGTCAGTGTTAGATTCTAGATGGCATTTACAAGCAGACTTTGTTTAGGGACTTGTACACAAGGGTTGTGCAAAATGGAGCACACTAATACACTGACACACTCCAGAAGAAAAAAACCTGTTCTGCGTTTGAAATGTTTAACATCACTACTCTGAAACAAAAACACACAAAGCTGCAGTAGTACTCTTGTCTCTCCATATTCATTTTAACTGTGCCATAATGTGAAATTTTAGCTGATGTTGATTATTCACTGTCTTTTACATTGTACACAGTTGCTGTGCATTCTTTCTTGTCGTTTCTGCCTTGACACATGGTTCTGGGAAATATACCAGGGAGGGCCTTGAGAAATGTTTGGTTGAGAGAGACAATGCATATTGCCATGATGGAATCCGTGAAGAGTACAAAAATGCCACAATGCATATTGCCATGATGGAATCCGTGAAGAGTACAAAAATGCCACAATGCATATTGTCATGATGGAATCCGTGAAGAGTACAAAAATGCCACAATGCATATTGCCATGATGGAATCCGTGAAGAGTACAAAAATGCCACAATGCATATTGCCATGATGGAATCCATGAAGAGTACAAAAATGCCAAACATGCAAGTAGTCAGTCAGTGAAACTAGACACTTTTTTTCTATTTTTGAACAAAAAGTGGAATAATGATTCAAAGATTGATTGATTGTGCAATCCTTTTAGGAGACATTGAGAACCAAAATAAACATCAAGCACTGAAACTACACAAATGTGCAATATGTATAGCGGTGAGAGAGATGTTTAACTTTTTTTTTCACTGCAAGAAGGCAGCCAAAAGGCAAAAATGCAAGGAGATTTGTGCTGGCAGTTTACATATAACTATACTTAATTATATATATATATGTACCCAAACTTCATCATGTTTGCTTACCACCAGAAAATTTTCTGAACAAATTATGAATGGAATTATGTGTGTATTTTCCATGTCTGAAAACAATATTCCCAAAAATTTTAATTAGGTGAATTTGTGTCAAATTACTCATGGTGTCTTTATGATACAGGATTTTTGGATATATGTTTCTGCTTGGATGTGTTCATGTTGAAGAACAACTGAATGATTTTAGTGTGCATTCGTTTACATGTTGATGTGATTGTAGGCATACTGAAGAATAATTGAATTGTGTTTTTGTGTGCATTTGTCTACATGTCAGCGTAATGGTGGTCATACAGAAGAATAATCAAATTGGTTTTTGTGTGCGTTTGTCTATATGTCAGTGAAGTAGTGGTCATACAGAAGAGTGCTCGCATTGGTATTTGTGTATGTGTCAGTGTAATGGTAGTCACACACTCCAGTCTGATCCACCAGCAGCCTGCAGTTTGACATGATTTTGTGATATATGTCCGTGGCCATAGGCAATCCACTTATTGAAGTTCACTGTGATATTGCGCTTGTGTGTTGCTGTATTGCTTTTTTCTTTAAACTTTGATTTATGTCAGAATGATCCATTTCTTAGGGTAATGTCAACATTTTTGTTGACATTTACATTACTGGATTTTCAGTTTTCCTCTGTCCTTGTGTGGATAACATTGAAAGCAGATAGGAAAAAAGTTCATGAATTCAAGGCACTGAGAGGCTGAGGCTTTGGCGCACCTATCTTTGAGACACTAATGTGCTCTAATGCTTACAGAACTGGAATCTGTGGAAATGAATTTGCAAGTATGTTGTAAGAAGCCCAAGAGAAATGAAAAAGATTCTGCAATGAAACAAGACAAAATGGAACGCTGAGGTCCAAATTCCTTCCATGAATGTTCTCAGGGTAATCTGCAGTACATACCTTCACAAGCCAGTGTAACAACCAAGGTGAATCTCCTAAGGATAGTAGATCAGTTGCTTACATTCATGTCATTCACCACAGGTGGTGTGTAAGACAGGTATAACTGTTCCAGGAGAGTTGTTGTGGGAACCTACCAAACACTCCATGGTCAACACAAAATGACAGCGTGTTAATGCTTTCTTTCTTTCTTTCTTCATTCCTCTGCTAAAACTCTGAGATTCACTGTTGGTGAATTTTTTTATCTATGCAAACATTTTCAGTACCACCATTAAGGTAGCAGCATTCAGACTTTGGGGATGAAGTCCAAACATGACGCCAGTGTGCAGGCGTTTTATTTTCATGTCATCCGTCCTTATACACATCTGAAAAGTGGAATGAAATTAAAAGTGTGTGCAAGATTTTTTAAATCATACTTTCATACATGGGACCTCGGTGTTAGGTGAAAAGGACTAGGAAGAGTCTGGAGTCTGGCTGTCTGATTGTAATGACCCCCAGACCTTGGAAGAAGCATGTGATGCCATACTCACTGGGGCAACTAGGCTCCATATGTTAGATGGTTAGCAACAAACTTTACAAAGGGCACCAACAGGATAGGGTCTGTGTGTAAAGTCATTGCTCTACCTCTAAGCTTACCAGGTGGTCTGGAAGGAAGAGGTCTCATAAATTCTGTCACATGCGACTAGTGCCATCATCATTGCATTCTCCACCTTTTTTTTTCCTGTCCCATTTTCTGTGCCACCTCCGTGGCATTCCGCTCATTCTGATCCCTCATCCTCAGCCACATCCCGGACAGTTTTGCAAAAGCCCTGGCACCGACAATCCACAGGGAGAAGCCAATGTCAAGTTGTTATAGGGCAACCCCAAAAAAAAGACAAAAAAAAAAAAAAAAAAAAAAAAAAAAAAAAAAAAAAAAAAAAAAAAAAAAGTCCAGAAAAAGACATTCAAGTTTGGAAACACACAATCCATATTCTCCTTTGCAGTCGGATGATGATGAGACAGTAATGGACTGAGAAGTCTGTTGCCATCTCTCCATCCTCATGGATTCAATATCTCACTGGAACATTCGAGGTTTGAATTCTAATTTTGAAGAGCTGCAGCTCCTCTGTCAACATTTAAAACCTGCTGTCTTAGCTCTTCAAGAGACTCTGATACGCTCTGACAAATCTTTCTCTTATCGGGTTTTAATGTTCTTTCTAAACCAGCACAGCCTTCTGCAGTTGGAGTGACGGGTGGTGTGTCGTTGCTTATCCACAAATCTCTTCTGTTTAGCCCTGTCTACCTCAGTTCTCCCCTCCAAGCTTTAGCTGCCAGAGTCTCTCTGCATAAAACGGTCACTATTTGTTGTCTATATCTGCCTCCTTCTGTATCCATCAGTCGACAAGAACTGGTCAGCCTGATTGAGGAGCTTCCACGACCTTTTTTGCTGTTGGGCGATTTCAATGGGCACAATCCTCTTTGGGGGTAGCGTTGATATACTTCGTCTAGAGGTCTCCTTCTGGAAAACGTCTTCTCAGAGCTTGACCTGTGTTGTCTTAATGATGGATCTCCAACCTTCCTCCACTCTGCTACTGGTGCTCTCTCATGTTTGGATCTGTCAGTGTGCGACCCCTCGCTGGTCCTGGACTATGAGTGGTCGGCACTTGACGATCTGCATGGGAGTGACATTTTTTTCCAATTGTTCTAAAATCCAAAATAACTGAAAGTCGCACTGTTCCACAACATCTAAATTTCAACAAGGCGAACTGGGATCTTTTTGCAGGAACTGTCCGTGGGGAACTCACAGAGGAAGTTCTACAAAGTCCAGATCCCGCAGAAACGGTTTCCAATATCCTCATAAAATGCGCCAAGGCCTCCATCCCAACTTCCTCAAACAAACCCCCAAATGCCAAGGACACCCTGGTTTAATTTTGACTGCCAACAAATCTCAAAAGTACGTAAACGGGCTCAGCGTCAGGTATACCAACGACCCTCTGGTCCTAACGCCCGAGCCCATCAGAAACTCCGTGCTAAATCGAGACATACTTTCAAAATCAGTAAACGTCGGTCTTGGAGAAAACTTCTGCTCCGGACTGACATCTAAAACTTCAAAGAAAAAAGTTTGAACATCATCAGAAAAAATCAAAGGGAAAGAACACCAAACCCCTCCATTCATCACCTGAAACTTGCCGATGCTTTGATCACTGACAAACAAGCTGTTGCCAATCTGTTGGCTCCACCATCCAGCAGAACTCCTCATCTTTAAATAAATCTGCAGCCTTTTTAAGAAACAAGCAAATTAGAGAGAGAGAAATCTTCATACAATTTCACATCAGACAACAACTCTGAAGCTTACAATCTGCCTTTCTCGATTAGCGAACTAAAATCAGCTTTGCAAACCTGCAATGACTCTGCCCCTGGTCTGGATGACATTCATTATCAGGTTTGAAACACCTTCCAGAAAGCTGTCTCCAGACCCTTCTCAAAGTCTATAACCATATCTGGACCACAGGGTGCTTCCCGCCCTCCTGGCGGAAAGCCCTGATCATTCCAATCCCAAACCTGGAAAGGACCCTACCAACCCATCAAACTATCGCCCAATAGCTCTGACCAGCTGCCTGTGTAAGCTGATGGAAAAGATGGTCAACTCCCGTCTGATGTGGAAGCTGGAAACCGACGCCTTTTGGCCAGTGAACAGTGCGGGTTCCGCAAGTACCACTCGACAGTTGACCATTTAATCCGTCTAGAAACCACCATCCGCAACGCCTTTGTCAATAAGCAGCATGTGGTCGCTATCTTTTTCGACCTAGAAAAAGCATATGACACCACGTGGAAATCAGGGATCCTTATGGATTTGCATAAACTTGGTTTTCGTGGCTATCTGCCTATGTTTATCGAAAACTTTCTGGCTGATCGACAGTTCCAGGTGCGTGTTGGCACCACACTCTCGGACATCCCATGGGCAGGAGTTGGGTGTACCTCAGGGGAGCATCCTTTCTCCTGCCCTTTTCAGCATTAAGATCAATGACATTGTGAAATCGGTAAGCCAGGGCTCTGAGTCTTCTTTGTTCGTTGACGACTTCGCGCTGTACGCAGTTGGAGCTTCTTACGCCAGCGTACAGCGGCGACTCCACTTTGTGTGTCAACAGGATTCAACAGTGGGCCGAGGACAAACGGGTTTACCTTTTCACGTACAAAAACCCAGTCAATCCATTTTCACAATTTTCGTCAATTTTTTGCTGATCCTGAAATTCTTCTGGATAAGACCACCATTCCAGCTGTTAAGGAAGCGAAATTTCTGGGGTTATTTTTGATCAAAAAAAACTGAACTTTCTCAGCCATATTAAAAAAACTCAAAAACTTCTTGCCAGAAAGCTCTGAATATTCTGCGGGTTGTAGCACACACTGACTGGGGCGATGATAAGAAAAACTTTGCTGCACCTCTACAGAGCCTTGGTCCGTTCCAAACTGGACTATGGTTGTGCTGTGTACGGCTCTGCCAGACCGTCGTATCTAAAAACTCTTGGACCCCCTATCCACCATCAAGGGCTTCGTCTCTGTCTTGGAGCATTCCGCACCACCCCCTGTGTACAGCCTGTACGCAGAGGCAGGTGAACCTTCACTGTCCAACCGCAGGCTGAAACTGTCTTTGAATTACTACGTCAGACTGTTCTCCGAACCTGAAAACCCTGCTTATGACTGTGTCTTTGACCCTCAGTTTCAAAGCAAATTTGACACAAACCCTAACTGTATTCCGCCGTTTGGTCTTCGTATGCAGCCTCACGCACGGAATGCAGGTCTAGACCTAGGAGTTGTGTCCGATTTTTCCAAGTTTCCAGATCAACCTCCGTGGACCTTTTTCACACCAGAGATTCGTTTTGATCTTGCAGCTTTTTCGCAAAGAGTCCACTAGCTCTCTAGCATACAAGGCTTGTATGCTGACCTCTGTTCGAAATTCTCATCCTATCAGAAAATTTTCACTGACGGTTCCAAGTCTGAAGATGGAGTGGCCTGTGCAGCCTACTGCCCTGGTGCTCCTTCTCAAATACTGTTAGAACATATTCCTTCAGATGCTTCTGCTTACTCTGCTGAAGTTACAGCTCTGGTTTCTGGCACTACGGATAATCTCCCAATCGACGAAGAGGGACTTTCTGGTTTTGTCGGATTCACTGTCAGCTTTGGAGGCCATAGCTGGCCGCAATCTTCAGCATCCCGAACTTTTACACTTTTTTGAACTTTTTACCAAGTTGACAGCGGAGGGTTACAACATTCTTCTGCTTGGGTTCCTGGTCATGTCGGCATCGGAGGGAACGAAATGGTGGATCGTTTGGCCAAGAATGCCGTACGAGAGAGAAACTGTCAAACACACCTATCCCCCTGCTCAGATTTGAAACCCAAAATTAACGATTATGTAAAAGACCTCTGGCAGGAGGATGAATACACAGACTGATAACAAACTCTTTCAGATCCGTCCAAACCTAAAGGAGTTCCTCCCGTCTTCGTCTGGTGGTCGTAAAGAAGAAACAGTTCTGTGTGCCGGCTGCACACCGGCCATTCGTATTGTACCCATTCCTACCTTTTAAAGAGTGAAGAAGCTCCTTGGTGCATTCCGTGTCATGTGCCACTCACAATGAAACATTCTTTTAGAGTGTTGGGATTTGCACGATGTGAGACACAAACATTTTACAGCAGAGTCCATGAAAACCTTGTTCAGAGATGTTCCGCCTGACGCGATCTTTGAGTTCTTGAAAGAGGTTAACATTTTTCATCGGATCTGAGATTTTACAGTGGAAAGATTTTTAACAAAGTTTTGGATGAGTTTTTAGACGATGTCTTTTAAAGAATTGTGTGGATGAATGACCTGTGAGTTGATTTTAACGTGGTGACAGCCCTGATATGGCCCTTTGCGGTCGGCTGGGCTATAAGCAACATTATCTTATCTTATCTTACCAAAGACACTACACTGCTGCCAAGTCAATTAGGTGATGTTAGTGTTGCCCGTTCTGATCCAGCACATGCAGGACGCCACCTACTGAGCCCCAAACAGATGACAATAATTGTTTAGTAGCAGAACTGGCGTGCATGAGCTCTCCCTCCAGAGGGCGCTGTGATGTCTATCTAACAAGTCCCTATGAACTTGCAGACACCAGTGACTCTGACGAAACCAAGCTAAGGCCATAGATGTGAAAGGAAAGCACAACCGAGGTCACCATGGTAGCAGGACATGAAGGGCCACAGAATTTGAGATCTTTTTTTATGCTGATCGAAAAGGATGAGGATGGTGAAGGCGAGGTCTGAGGAGGCATGAAAGGGCTGCACTCTGAGCTTACTTTCACAATATATCCTGGCATCAACCAGGCGTGAGAAACACAGACACCTGCTGTGTTGGTCATGAAATCTAAGCAACACTTTCAAAGACACGTCCATAAGTGGATGAAACTCGACTGTGTGGTCCCATAGTAAATTCAGTTCAATGTGAGAGCTGGTCAGGGCAGAAAAATCTCAGAAATAAATGGTTCTGATGGGGATTGAACCCATAACCTTTGAGATGGATTCTGCAGTGCTAACCTCTTCATCACAGTGGCTGGTTTCTCCACCAATTTCTTTATTCTTGTAGTCATAGAGTCAACATCATTTTGTATTGTTTTAGTCAGTTAGTCAGCATCATTTTATAGTTTTGCCAGATTCTTTCAGAAACACAAACATTGCATTTGCTGTATACGTGATGTTGTGAAGTGTTTGGTTTGTGTTGTCCTGGTACACACGTTTGTTGATGGTGTCAATATATTGATCAGTATACTAATAACCTTTTTTTTTTTTTTTTTTTTTTTAAATGTTCCTGGTATTAGCTACCTTACATTTATAGTTATTGTTCCTTTCCATTTGACTTGTTATTGGCTTTGCTGATGTTTTTTTTCTGTAAGATGAATTTGTTTCCATTTGTCAACTTTGTTGATGTTATCTGTTTGTAAGTCGATACTGTTTTTTCTCATTCTTGTTTTGTTGATCCTAGATTTGTAAGCTGATCTCTTTTCCAAATTCGTTCTCATGGCAGTTTTATTGATGTTGTGAGCGTTAGTCGACTGTCTCCCAGACCTCCTCCACCTGTCCTGCCAGATTTGTTAATGGCATTGTTGTTGGTCACTTAAGGGAAAGACCGTTTTTTTTTCCCCTGTTTGTCTTCTTGTCAACTTTGTTGAGTCAGTGTTGATCCGGTAGCTGTTTAGTTTTGTTTTGTTTCTTGTGTGCTTTTCTTTTTGCATCCAGTTATTAGCTTTGGTGATCAGTTAGTCGATACTGCGTTTGTTTGTTCTTCTTGTTGTTGTCCTGCTTTCAATATGTTTGGTTGTGCATGTTATATAACTGACTTTTTTAAAGTTGGAAAAATGTAATGTTGTCAGCTTGGTTGTTGATAGTTTTTTTTTTACTGAAAGTTGATATTGGCTTTTCTATATGTCTCATTGTCAGCATTGTTGATGGTGTCTACTGATCTGTTAACTGATGGTGTTTTTGTTGTTGTTTTGCTTGGTGTTTTGTTTTTGTTTTTAAGCAAGCTTGTCCATTTGTCAACTTTGTTGATGGTGGTGTCAACATTGATGTGTTTGACTTTCCCCTCAGTTGTCCTGTTATCAGCTGTGTTGATGGTGTCCATATTGATAAGTTAACTGGTATTGTTTTTGTGTTTTTGAGACTGAAGCAAATGGTAACATTTGTGAAAACAAAGCAGTATACAAACACAGTTTTTAAGCACAGAAGACAGGGAGTTAAAAACCAATAGGGTTGAATTAAGGTCCTGTTGGCCAAAGGCTCAGGGCATGTGTAAAGTAAATCTCTCTTTCTCTCTCTTTTTTTACACAAAAGTACAATGATTATCTCATACAATTAATGATAATAGTTGTATGCATTACCAGTCAAAGGAAAGAATTTCCAGTTACTAAGAGAAGTTGTGTTCCCTTCTGTCCTGACAAAATGTTCTCATTTATGAAAAAAAAAAGAGTAACATGTCCATCTGCATGGCTCCCTAAAGGAGAGAAAGGACACAGACCAAGAGGCGAATGAGCGAGAGAGACTGACTGAATGGGGAAGATAAGGAAACACAACAAACAAGTCTTGTCACAAATAACTGGCAGAAAAATGCACAAAACAATGGCCCCTAGATTGTTGTCAGCAGCAGAATGATTTGACTGCTGACAGATGTTGGCGGAGTATTGTTTTGTGTTCAGGTGTGTGATGTGATGTCTGAAGAATACATGTTTGTTGAAAATTGACTTGTCTGCTTGGGATTGTGTATGAAATATGCTTTTTTTTTTTTTTCCCGTTTGTGTGTGTGTGTGTGTGTGTTTTTTGCCTGATTTACTATTTTTCCTGTTGTCAGCTTGTTGATGGTCTGTGTTGATCAGTTAACCAATAGTTTCTTTTTCATTTCTCCTGATGTCAGCTTTGTGTATGTCCCTTTTGAAAACCTGATGAAGGTTGTTGCTTTCTGTACGAATACTTCGTGTTGGCATGTCAGTGTGGTGCCTCAAATCACGAGATGAGAACCAGAACATAAACATGTGTGTATGCGAGTTACATGTGCCTGCGTGTGTGCGTGCCTGTATGTGTGTCTGTGTGTGTTTACAGTGGCGTGCATTTGGTGATGAGTGGATAGGCAATGTACTTATTTGATGTGGAATATTTTTGCAACTTTTTCAGTAAAGCAAAACAGTGTCTGCATTTTGTCAATAGGCATGCATTCGTTCACCATATTTGTTCATCAGGACAACGATAAATAAAGAATGAGGGGAAAATGTGTTGGTGCCCTTTTTTTGTTTTCTTTTGGGGCTGTGATTTGTGTTCAGAAAACCTGGAACGCTTTTGGAGTTCTTAGTGACCATACACTGTTATGATATGCAGAGTGTTTGCTTTAGTAGTTGGTGTCTTGCATGGTAATGTTAGAACATGCACCACTGAACAGTTAATGGACTCATCAGCAGTGCAGTGTCACCTGTGGTGGGTTGCCCACACATGCTGACCCGATATTAACTTGCTGCTGACTGCCATCAGTAGAACTGTGACAGAGCAAACCTGGGTCTGGTGTGCACTGGTGAGGGTCATTGGAGGAGTATCACTCTGATTGCATAGAAGATGATGTAGCAAAGAAAAAAAAGTTTCACCGGGTGGCTAGTTCATCATATTTTCAGCCAACTAAGGTGTGGACAGACTTGAACAGGAACTGGTATTAACATGAAGTCCTTGGCCAGAACTGGAATGCTCTCATTTTCTTTTCCTCAACTTAACTATTCAGGTTTTTATATTGCGTTTATGTCATCGAAGACCTTTTGGAGAGTCAGACTCTCACAAATCCCTGCGAGATTCACTTCTCGTATTGTATTGAAGGCAGTCAGATAACTGTGAAGTGATGATATGCTGAAACACTTTGAAGTAAAAAAAAAAAAACTTGGAAATTCTAAACCTGTCCTATTGCTTATTTCCCAACATTTCATTCAAAACAGTCAGATATCTTTTACAAATGCTATGTAATATAAATGATTTTCAGATGACACCATGTAATGGGCAAGTCATTTTCAGATTTTTTGACAATACCGTGTAACATTCTTTCTGCCATTTTCAAATTCAAATTTTACCATGTGAAGTCAGTCATTTTCAAATGTGAACAAGACTATGTGAGAATAGTTATTTTGCAATTGAAACTATACCATGTAACAGCAAGAAAAATTTCTTCACGTAAACTATACCTTGTAATGGTAATTCATTTTCATGTTGAAATAATACCATGTAACAATAGTCACGCATTTTCAAATTATTGGATACCAAGTAGCAGTCAGTCATTTTCAAATTTATCTTATACCATGTATCGGTCAATCACTTTAGAATTTAAGTGATACCATGTAGTGGTCAGTCCATCCATTTCAGATTTAAACAGTTTCATGCAACAATCAATCATTTTCAAACAGCTTTTGATGTTCTAACCATCTAGTGCAGAAAACAAATAAATTGCCTGCAACAGACATCACCTCAACAGATATCATCACTCCAACACGTACCATCATCTCAACACACATATCCAAATGGTCTCATCCCAGTTGCCACAAGAGGACAACAAACACTGAATATAATACTTGCTGCCTCAATGAAAGCTTCACCAAGGGCATAGATGTGGAGAGGAAATTGAATAGATTTCCATTCTGGTCTGAGACTGCAAGATGGGGCTGTCCTCTTAACTTACTTTCAACCAGACCCAAAAAATACAGACACCTGTGGTACTGGTCAGGAAATTTGAGCAGTACTCTTCTTCAGTTCTGCAGGTCAGCCATCATCGTTGACTATTATGACCTGATACTCTTGGAGACATGTCCGTTAGGTGGATGAAACTCAACCATGTGGTCCCATTACTCCAAACTGAGCTCATAGCAAACTCAACTCTGGGTATGAGTAAGTTGGGGCAGAAATATTCCACAAATAAATGACTCTAATAAGAATCGACCTCCCATCCAGGAATCTGCAATGCTGCCTTATGATTTCACCATGGTGACACTTGTTCTCAGCAAGGACATTAAAGCCTTGTGAAGTTTACCAATGTTCTGTCCTCTCCTAAAAACGTCAGTATGTCCTAATTGCAGGCTAAATGATACAAAGCAAATAAATTACCTGTTCTCTTTGACCAGGTCCAGCTATTATTCAGAGAGAGAGAGAGGGAGAGAACATGCCAATATTGTTATTACTTTAATGCTTTAACAAAAGACTGGAAATATTACTGGGTTTGAGGAATAGGGCGTTAGTCTGGAACGGTTCTCTCTCTCTTATAAAGCTACTTTCTCATTGCCAGGGTACCTGTAGAGATCCCCACCATTAATGAATAAAGGGTTGCTTTACTCTCCATTTTTGATTTATTGTGGGTATCTTTACCCTGATCAGGAAAATGTAGATAGTGATAACCAGATACCCTGCCCTGCAGTTTTCAGTATTCAAATTGGAAAGGAAATTTATTTTCTACAGATTTTAAATCAAAACAAAGCATCATCTCCACTTCTTTTTTTTTTTTTTTTTTTTTTGAGGGGTACGGTGGCATCATTGACACCATCTCTAGAGAGACATTGACGACATGGTTTCTATGAAATGCACGTAAACTATCAAAATGTGCTAAGGTGACCATGTTGGATAAAATAGTAAAAAAAATTTTGTAGAATGCACATACTCTTTAAACAGAAGTGATTTGACAACTACATGCGAATGAAATGCAAACGCAACAGCTACTGTGCCTTTTCCGTTCAGTTTTCCTTGCCATGGAGACAATGTTGATGTACATGGATCTCTCTCGTATTAATGCTGTATGCCTATTAGAGACCCTTTGGTTGATGACAGAAAGCTTCCATCCTCCCTTCTTATTTCTGTTTTCATGAAACAAACAGTGCACTTTTAAAGGATGATAAACAGTACAATATACTATGGAAAAGAGTAAATATCATGCGTGCATTGAAAACGAAAGGAGTGAATTTGAGCTTAAACATCGGGGAGGCCTGTTTCAATACAAGTAACTCCCTCCATCTCCTCAAATGCTGCACAAGTAACTTAGCTCCTCTTTTCAGGTTCTCTCTTTGATGCTACCTTTTCCTTTTCTTTCGTTCGTTCATTCTTTCTTTCTTTTCTGTAATCTATTTTCTTCCACTTGTAAGGACCAGTTTCCTGCCTTTGTTCTTTTTTTTTGTTTGTTTAAAGGGGTATTTCTTGTCACAGTTTATGACATGCAAGCTTTTTTTGTTTAGGCATCTGTCTGTTTCTGTATCTTGACGTCACTGAATCCAAATGACGCATTATGTGCGACGTGGAGGGTCTCAGCTGGCCAACTTATGTAGGGGAGAGAGCTCACCGAGTAATATTGTCCAAAGCTGGTCAGGGACTCTGAGTGCACACTGTTGTCAGAATGTAAGTTCGACACAACAGTGGTACATTAAAACTCGAACATCTTAGCTAATCCGTTTAACAGGCTTGGATGGTAAAGACTATGTTTTTTTTTCTGTAATTCTCTAGCATGCTAACTAACAGAGAATTATTGACCACACACTTTGTGGCAGGGGACTGGTGCTAAAAAAAAAAAAAAAAGAAAAAAGAAAGACAGAAAAGAAAGTAGTGCCAAATAAGTCTTTCAAGAAGGGGAGGGATGAGCGTGGGAAAAGGGGGTTATGGGGAGGGGACAAGCCAGAAATAATAAAGAAGTGAATGAAGACAAGTGATTGCTCGTTCATTTTCATTGTCCTGAGTGTTTTGTGTGTTTTGCCTGAAGAAGATCTAAGAGGTCAAAACGCATCATGTTTTGTCTTGTGATTCGTTTGTCTACGTGTTCTTGGTGGTTTGCTATAAATAACATTTAAGATTTGTTTAGATTTCTGCCTGCAGTCGCCTCACCTTGTAACGAGAAATAAAGGTTTTGAAAAACTGCTTCAGAATAGATTAGAATTAATCTGAATTTTCCCAAATTTTATTTAGACAGAAAAAAGGGACCGGAGCTAGAAGCAGTTTGCACACACTATTTCTGAAATACTAAAAGGAAGATAAAGAGTCAGAATGCTTAAACAATGAAAATGCTTGGATGAACAGAAACCATCCGTCCATCAATTATGCTTCTGTTAAATATGCTGTGGTGCATAACCTTTGCTTCCCTCTAATTTGATGTTGTTTCTCTGTATAAATCTATAATGCTTTGATTTTGGTGTATGGAATACTCACTTCAGTTCTCTAAAAAAAATCATGTATTAAAATCATAAGCATGTGTTTCAGGTTTCCCATCTTTTCCTATGATCCCTGAACCATGGATACATCTGTGGTTTAGGAGTAAAAGGCTTTAAGTTAAATGTATATGTTAGGGAGGAAAATCAACAACGGCAATGGTTTTTTTTTTTTGCTTTTTTTTTTTTGTAATTGTTTGGCATACTAACTGATAGAGAATTACTGACCTCCCTTGCATGAAGGAGTCTGCCTTGCTTTTCGATGTGCAAACAATTTTTCAGAAGACATGGCAGACACCAGTCCCCCCTCAATCACAAGAAAGAAAATGAGACAGCTGCTTCCTATGGTCCTGGAATACAGGAAAGTTTAGCTATTGCAGGATCCTCTGCATGCTGCCAAAGTGCAGGATTTGTAACCCCCTACACCTCGCTGTATTCGCTCCTGAGAATTGAATGTCCTTCTGGAGTAGGAGTCCACACAGTGGCACCACATTCAAGGACAGAGCAGACGAGCGAGACATATGCAATGTACTTGCAACTTGTGAGGTTTTATTGAAGGTTATGTCTAAAGAAACCTAGGGTGGTGTGTGATCACTCCACCTGAAGTCATGGGATAGTTGGATACCGAGACAAGGGGTGACACGCGCTTCAAGACAGTTTCGTTTGGTGGAAGGGGGTCCTTTTGTGATGATCAGGATGAAACATGTAGTTGCATTAGATTTAATTCCCAAACAAACTAACAAACCTAACAAACCAAAAAATGGTTGGTAGGTGTTCAAGGTCTGACCAGCGCGTAGGGCTAATGCGTAGGTCAGACATCCACTGCGTCGTAGCCACGAGACCCTCTTCTTCAACTGTCTCATCTTTGTTGTTAATTCATTTATCCATCAGCTTCAAATCATGCGTAGCGTGGTCTTGAAACTTAGCGGATGTGGTGTAGTGTATATGGACTAGTCGGCACGCAGTGACACCTCCTTGATGAAAATGAAAATGAAAATGAAGTCATTCCCAAAGTGTCTGCCCAGATTTTAAGTTTCTTCCAATCCTGCTATAAAAGAAAGATATTCTTGGATGGGTATTGATCCCCCTACAAAGCAGGCAATCATCAGCAAAGAAAGGGACCTTTATGATGACTGCGTTAATGAGATCGCTGATACGCCAGAGGAGAAGTAGCGCTCCATGGAAAGTCCCTTAGGGCACATCTAAGTCCATTCTACTTGTTCATGAGTTCGTTCCCTCTAAGACGACCTACGTTGATTGCGGCGTCAGTAAACATTGGAGTCAGGAAAGGAATGGACCTGTGATACCATAGTGACATAACTTGTTGGGAGCTTCTCATGGAGGTCTGTCCGAGGCCTTTGAGAAACCAAGTATAGCTATGTCGACTGTATGCTTTTGTTGAATGAAGTCAAGAAGTCATGAGGTGTCGTACAGCTGCTTCAGCTGCTGCTGCTTCCTCTGCTTTTTCTGCCAGGCTGTCAACATACTTCCGCTTATCTGGGCTTGTGCTATTCTTCACTTCTCGGTTGGCTTTTGTGAAGTCTTCTTGCGCTTTGGCCTTTGCTGCCCTTGTTTGGCTGTTGTTTACTGCTGCCTTCTTCTACTTTCTCTCCTCTCCTGTATTTTGCGCAGTCTGTCTGCCGATATCCATTCCTTCTGATGGTGTCTCTTGGGGCCCACTACTTCCTGACAGGTTGATTAGTGTCTCCTTCACTTTTTGCCAGTGGGTCTCCAGATCAACCTCTTCCTCAAGTAGTTCTTGTAGCACTTGGTATTTGTTGGTGAGGGACAGCTTGAAATCTTCTCTAGTTGTTGGGTAATTCAGTAGGCTGAGGTTGTATTTCTGCCTCTTTGTAGTTGATTTCATCCAGTTCTTCTTCAGTTTAAGCTTCAGCCTGGCGACCAGAAGGTGGTGGTCAGATGCAACATCTGCGCCTCTTCTCACCCTTACATCCTGTATGGACCTCCTGAATTTCTTGGCCATACAGATGTGGTCAATTTGATTTTCTGTCGCTAGATCTGGTGATACCCAGGTGGCCTTGTGCACTCTTCTGTGTGGGAAAATGCTGCCACCAATGACCAGGTAGTTCATAGCACAGAAGTCTGCAAATCTCTCGCCATTCTCGTTTATCTCTCCCTGTCCGTGTCTTCCAATCACTTCCTCATACCCAGTGTTGTCCGATTTTGGCATTGAAATCACCCATGAGGATGTTGACATCTCTCTCTGGGTACTTGGCTATGACATCCTGCAGTCTGTCGTAGAAGCGGTCTTTTGCTTCTTCATCGCTGTCATTGGTTGGGGCATAACAATGGATGATGTTCATCTTTATCTTCTTCTTCTTAGTTCTGAAAGATGCTGCAATGATTCTTGGTCCGTGTGCTTCCAATGCTATCAGAGCTTGCTGAGAGCAGGTCCAGGCAGCATGGGTTCTACTACACCTTCTGTGTGTGAAGCGTTTGTCTCTTCATGTCCGGAAATACAGCAACATCCCTCCGCTGAGCAGTCTCTTTTGTCCTGACTGTGTCCAACGGGTCTTGCTGATTCCAAGCAGATTGAGGTGGTAGCTTTTCCATTTCTGCCACTACTTGTGATGTTTTTCCCGTCTCATACATGGTCCTCACATTCATGTTCCGACGTTGATGGTCCTAGTCGATAGAAGAGGGTGTCGGCCTTGTGGCTTCCGTTGACTCACGGCTTTCACTACACGGCGTCATACGTCCTCTTGAGGCAGACCCTTCCTCTCCCAGGGTACAAGTTCCTTGGTCTGCTGTTGGCGTTTCTGTAACATGTTGGTTTTTACGGGATGGGGGTGTTAACCCCATGCCCAGCCCTCCTCCTTTATCCGAAGGTTACAACCAGGCGGAGTTAAAGGCTCTTAGCCTACAGCCGAATATTTCAGCGAATTAACGTTCTCTAGTTCTCCAGACGCGACTACAAACCGAGGTTCCGTGTGTGAACGTATTTTGCGCGCACGTTAATCCCATCACCATCCTTCGGAAGCGTAAGCCCTGTAAGTTGATGTACGACAACATATTAGATCCTACGTATAGCATGCATCCTGTGTGCAGATAATTATGGTGACGATGGTCAGAATGAAGGCCGTTGTGCGCAGGGCAGAATAATATCCCCCAACACAGGAATTTAAAAACAAAAACAACAAACACACACAACACATGACAGCTACTGAAGAACAGCCATTTGTCTATGTCAAGTTTCAAGCTCATTGGACAGCCCAGTCATCTAGCTTTGAAAGTTTGGGCAATCATGTGACGAACCACGCGGCGACGGTGACGGCCAACACCCTCTCCTCTCCTTTCTTATTACAAGGCCAAGGTTTTCCACGCCCAACAGCTCATGCAAAACATAATTGCATTGGTTCTGTGAATACAGTTCTGTGACGTCAGTGATTTTCAACCAGTAAAAACGCGTGTTTCATTGGTGTATGAGACGGTCGAAAGAAACATGGCAGCGGAAGAAGTCCCTCGTCCCAGTGAAAATATTTTCGAAATTTTACAAAAGCAAACATCAAATGCGACTGACTTTGATGAGTCAAACGTTTTATCTCATGCCTTTGAACATTATGCACCCAAAACAATGGAAGAATTTGAAAGTGAATGTCTTGATTTACGCTTGGAACATTCTGTGCAACCAGAAATGGAGCTGGACCAAACGGGAATAACTTCAGATTCAAGCGTTGGCAACGTGGTAAATATTGAAAGGCAGCCGTCATCAACGGGGTTGAAGCGACCCAGGTTATTTATACCAGCGCAAAATGGACAGAACTGTGGCAATACTGAAGCATGTCACAGCCCGGAATCGGGAAAGAGACGACGAATTCAACATGACTACAGACGTCTCTCAAGCTCTGGCTATGTCGATGACTACGAGAAGGGTAAGGACAGCAGGTTTCTGCTCCCGGCTGACAGCGATACGTCGCCAACATCGTCTTCAAGATCCAAGAGTAATGAGTCACCACCCAAGATAAAGTCTCCAAACGCTTTCATGGGACAACAGTTCCCGTTTGTAGGTAAGGAAAAGAGCTGAATGTACCAAATATAGCGCGTTTTTGGATCTTGCAAATGGAATTGCCCTTACAGTCTTTTCAATAAGGCAGTGACTGCATAGCCACAGACAACAAATGAAATAAGTGAATCACATGAAGGAAAAAAAAAGCTGTGTAACCTTCCGTGTTTATTGCGTTTTTAGTGGGGAAAAAAGGAATGGTTAGAAAGTAGGTTGAATTTAATTGTGTTCTTTTGATCGCCCAGGAAATTACTTAAATTATTTTTAGCTGTTTACTCTTTGCAGTTTCCAAACTTGTTCAGTCATTGTCAGGCCTAGACAGAAATCACTACCACCCATCCATCTCCCCCCCCCCCCCCCCCCCCCCCAACACACACACACACACACCCCCCCCCCCCCCCCCCTCCAGCAAGTTTGCTTCTCTCATCCGACACATGCTGCTCCCACTTCTCTCCACCTACTGTGATAACTTCGCTTATCCATGCAGACTTGTAACATTAGATTAATGTCTGAGGTATTGTCATGGATTTAGCGGTATCTGTCACTTATTGTCAGTCACAATCACTATTACAAGATAGGGGGAAGTAATCATTTGAGGTGAGGTAGGCAAAAGAATAGGTGTGGTGACTAACTCAGTTCTTTCAATTTTTTTCTGCCAACCCTACATCTTTTTTTAAGACTCTTTAGGATAAAAAGAAATTCAAATGGTCTTACACCAACCAGTCTTCTGTATGAACCATCAGACCCCAAGAAGGACGCAATACTTGTGCATGCACAGTGTGTAAAAATGCGAAGCAGACGTATTTGAGGCTAAAGGTTAGAAAAACAAAAGTAGACACTGTGCTTCATGGAATTTGTAATATTATGTTGTTAGTCATGAAAGATAAAAGAGCAGGACTTCATTTACAGTGTGTTTCTGTCATATAACACAATTAAGTAGTGAAGTAGATGTCAACATTTCAGACTAAGGGTAAGAACATGCCACAAAGTGTTTGTCAGTGAGTATGTTAATGCTTATCATCAGTGTCAAATTAAATGCATCCATTTTGTCTGGCTGAGCAAGAGCTTGAAATTCAGTTAAACTTGGATACATTCTATTTGAAATGCAACTTCCTCAGTAGTAAACAATAGGCTGCATGTTTATTGATGTTGAACGACGGTGTTTCAAGGAATTTACAGTCAACACGTGTACATGCACACTTACGCAAGTGCACACTAACACACATGCACACATACACACACACTTAAGCACACACATACACACAGAACAGCAAATCGGACAAGCTATTTTTCATGAAACGATGAACTTCATCAGAGACAGTGGCACTGTCACCAAATCAAAGTCTGTCATGACATTTAAAATGTACATTTTATGAGTAGTCGTTTAAGAATCTTGGCTAAAGGAATTTGCTTGGTTCTGAAGCATGACAGCAAGTTGATCTATCAAAAATGTGTAGTGGCCTGTAGAACTTTAACAGGTAAACGAACGAAAGAGAAAAACTCTTTTGTGTCTGGGATTTTAAACTTAGTTTTGATGTTCAGCATTGCATTTTTTTGTTTTTCTGTTTAAAAAACCTTAGACACACTTTGTGGCAGGGGACTGGTACTACAAAAAAAAAAGAAAAGAAAGAAAGAAAAAAGAAAATAGTGCCAAATAAATCTTGCAAGAAGGGGAGGGATGAGTGCGGGAAATGGGGTTGGGGGGAGGGGACGAAGCCAGAAATAAAGAGAAATAAAGAAGTGAATGAAGATAAGTGATTGCTTGTTCATTTTCGTTGTCGTGAGTGTTTTGTGTTTTGCCTGAAGAAGACCTAAGAGGTCGAAATGGGTTGTGTGTTTTGACGTGTGATTCGTTTGTCTACGTGTTCTTGGCGGTTAGCCATTAGTAACATTTAAGATTTGTTTAGATTTCCGCCTGCAGTCGCCTCACTTTGCACGAGAAATAAAGATTTTGAAAAACTGCTTTAGAATAGATTAGAATTAATCGTTATTTTCCCAAATTTTATTTAGACAGAAAAAGGGAGCAGAGCTAGAAGCACTTTGCACACATTAGTACTAAATACTAAAAAGGAAGATAAAGAGTCGGAATGCGTAAAAACAGTGAAAATGCTTGGATGAACAGAAACCATTCATCCATCAAAGTTTCAAACATGCTTCTGTTAAATATGCTTTGGTGCATAACCCTTTGCTTCCCTCTGATTTGACTGTTATTTTGGCATGTTGTTTCTCTGTATAATCTATAAATAGTATAATGCTTTGATTTTGGTGTATGGAATATGCTTCAGTTTTCTAAAGAAAAAAAAATCATATAAAAATCATAAGCATGTGTTTCAGGTTTCCGATCTTTTTCCATGATCCCAGAAACATGGATATATTCGTGGTTAGAAGTAAAAGGCTTTAACTTAAAGTTTAAGTTAAATGTATATGTTAGGGAGGAAAATCAACAATGGCAATGTTTTGGCTACCTGTATTCCCTTTCAAAAGTTTAAATTGAGGAATGGATTTATATTTGTCTTGAAAGAAATCTTTGGAGGGTATGCTACTCCATAAAATTGAAGCAGGGATTTATATCTTTTGAAAACAAAAATCTGTCAGGGGTATGTTACTCCCTAAATATGATAGTTCGGGTGCATTGAAAAAAGGAAAAAGTTCAAGCCTACCTGATGACCTGCTTTCTTTTGGCCATGTTATCATAAGCAAACCTTTTTTTTAAAAATACAATTGCTTAAATTGCAAGAATGGAGACTATCTGGTCAATGCCCTCATCTTAATGCGCAACCGTTTCCAAAGAATCAGTAATATTATGGAAAGTCAACTGACTTTTGGACAGGGGGAACAGGGCAGATGGGTTGGTTTGATTATTATGATTCATTAGAGTAATACAATGGAATGACCATGTAAGGTCATGAATGGTGCGACATTATCAAATAATGATCTAGCAGATTTGATCTCTTTCAGTGGCTGTTGTTACTTGTTGAGAGAGAAGCCTTACAGTGCATTAAGTGCTTAAGGTTTATTTGTGTATAATGAGTGTTTTTCTAACAAATTTTATGACTGATTACAGATGACACAAGTGTGCCAGAGATGGATGCTGGTACCAAGGAATTGAAATCCTCTAACCCTCAGACAGCATTACCCAGAGAAGAGAGTGGAGAAAGACAATAATATCAGTGATCATGTGGTGGAGGCACAGCTTGGGACTATGCAACAAACTAATGGCCATTCCCACGACAGGCATCATCATCATCATCATCATCATGGTTCACATCATCGCCACCATCATCATCATCATCATCATCATCACAAACAGGATCACCAGCATCAGAAACACACGGGAGATCACTGGCATCACAAGCGTGGTATCGTTTCGGAAAGTTTGGCATCAAAGACACAGTCTGCCAGTCCCAAACTTGATGTTGGTGAGAGCAGTGACACACCCAAAGAGTTGCTGGTCCTGTCGCCCACCAAGATAGTGATACGAGATCCCATCAAATCAGCAGTCAAAAAGAGGTGTGTAGGTCATTGTGCTGTGCAGGTCAACTTGAAACGCCGCACCGACAGCAAGGAGATCCAGACTCCCATTTCATGCTTGTCAGGGTCCACGGATCAAATCAGTAGACTGGGAGGAGACTGGAAGTCAGTCACAGATATGACCGCACCTTCTGATCCAAAAAAGCTCTGTTCTGATCATAAGAATCAGGTCACCAATCATGGGGTACCTTCCAAGATGACGAAAGCTGTAACCAACAGGACCACACAAACATCCAGTCGTTGGAAAGTGGAAAAGTCCCATTCATCATCGTCATCACATCAAGGTCATCGAGAGGGAACCAGTAGCCACAGCTCCAAGTCAGTGTCCACAGACTCTCGTCTCCTTGCCAACAGTGCACCATTTCCGGAATGCGTGCGCATGGCTCGTTCCCGCTACAGAAAATATGTCCGTCTTGAACAGTACCCCAATGGTGGAGCTCTGGTAGCCCATGCCTATCAACATGAGCTGCAGGGCCTGTCCAAGAAAGAACAGGAAGAGTTTGCCGACCAGTTCCTGGAGCTGGTCTATGGAGAAAGCACAGAGGGTGTGGCCCACTGCGTGATGGGCATTGTGCATGATGCTGCCGCCCCCATGGAAGACTTCATCGACTACTTCAGCGAGAAGCATCCCACTCTAACGGTGAAGACTGGGGTGCTGGGAAAGTCGGACATTGAAACCACGACCATTGAGAAGTTCCGAGAGTCAGTACTGAAGAACTACTGTGCAGGCACGTTCCGCTGGGGCCCCTTGCTGCAGATCAGTCTGGTGGGGACTGTGCATGAGGAGGTGAGACATGTTTATTGTCACTGGGTTACTTCGGAACTAGTTGATAGTACTTACACTCGTTTTGGGCTCTTGGGATGGAAGATTCCAAGCCCATGACTTTAGCCCTAGACATTTTCTTGTTCTCCCTTCGCTTGTAAGTCCCAGATAGTGGTCTGGGTGTCACAGTCTTTAGTGTTGGGACAGTAAACTGAAGTGTAAGCAAGGGCAAGACATAAACCTTCTACTTGAACAACTGAATGGTGGTAGCTTATGTCAGGAATCAAGTAATGCATTCAGACTCAACCAATGGGTCACCTTGTGTCTCCTGTATTTGCATGGAGAGACACAAACCAGGAAAATTTAACCTTTTGGTTGATAGTGATACTCTCTCCAAGGGCAGTCAGTTTCTTTCAGCAGAAAGGATGTTGAACAAGACTGTTCAGATCAACCTGGTGTTTATGTCTTCTGTGCTGGATCCTTTGGGGCTTGCAGTATATGCCCTAGTGATTTGCTGGGACAGAATTTTTGCTTATAAAATGCATTTCTTCTCATGTCTCTTATCCCAGCAGTTATGAACAAGATGATCAGAGGAAAATGGCAACTGATCATCATCTGTCGCCTGAAGTTGCTCAAGAAGAGGATAAAGATTTTGATCAATTTGCTGGTAGTGGTATCCATTGTTCTTTTTCATAAGGAGAATATCCAGTGTAGAACAAGGAGATGGCATCAGTATAACATTATATGGATTCGTCTCTCTCTCCCTTCTGCCCCTCCCCAATGTCAGTTATGTATCCAGTGATTCCTCTCTCAGAAGGAAACTTGCAGTTCTTTGAGTGTAGAAAGGATCATGGCTTGATGATGATAGTCCATTGATTTTGTGCCTGAAGATGCAAAGATTGAGGTTATTACACATGTTTTAGATGATCTTCATGACAAAAGCCGCAAAGCAAGTGTGTTATGAAATGCTTCAAATCGGTCGAGTAGGAATAACTTCAATAAGGCACTTGTTTGGACAAGCAAGTTTCAATACTTACTGAGTTACTCTTTGAGGTCAGCCAAATTCATTTCACTTATATATTTTTTTTCAGTCTTTGTAATGAATCTTTTCATTCTGAAGATGAAAAGCATTAATTTTATGGGTTCCAGGTGTAAAAATCTCTCAGTTATACCTTCTACCCCATTTATCATGAAAAAAGGGTGAACATGGATGGCTGTTCCTGCCTTTTGCATGTTAATGAAAAAAAGGTCACCCTGGCAACAAACACGGACACGTTTTTTTTTTCAACTGGTGGACAAACTGACTGCAGACGGAAGTTGTACCTCAAACACTGCATGCTGTGCATTAATCCATAACTGAGTTTGTGTTTTTAGAGACCAAATTGAGCATAAGTTTGATGAAGAGAAAGCACTGAACAGATAGCTAACTGTGGCAAGCAAATCAGAATATATGTAAGATTGATAAAAAGTTGGTCAGGGAATCCTGACTCAAGAAAAGAAAAAAGAGAAATCAATCAATGTTGCCAGATCCTCAGAAATAATGGGTGAACAGCAGCCATGTTTTCAACAAGGAGGAAAGGGTAACACTTTGGTTTGTTATGATCCTCAAGTGCGCATTCTGTGATTTTCCATCAGTCATGGTAGCTTGATGATGAACATGCATACAGTGGATGTTGTGTGTTCCAGAAATTTCTTGAAAAGCTTGTTTCCTATTTTTAACATTATCTGTTAGGGATGGAAGGATTTGGGGATAGGAATGTCTGCTGGTTTTTGTTGTTGTTGTTTTTGTTGCAATGCATGGATTTAGTTACAGTTTAAAACAAAATCCAAAAAAGAAAAATTTGGTCAAAGAGAAATATGTGTCTTCCAGATGTATATTTGACACTTAAAAGAAAAATCTCTTTCTAATGTGTGATAATCAAATTCCAAGATGCTGTGTCCAGGTCGGGGACTATTTCCCACAGTTTCTGGACATGCTGGAAACGGACCCTTTCCTGCGTGCGGCAATGTTGCAATGCCGTGGGCTGGCTGTCAATCCTGTCAGGAAAGATAGACAGCCGGAGAAAAGCAATGATGGGCCAATCATGTGGACTCGTCCTGGCGAGCAAATGGTTCCCACTGCTGACATGCCAAAGTCACCATACAAGCAGCGTAGAAGGTAGGATTATGGATGACATGCAATTCAACTGTGGGGCTTCATATTAGAAGGTATTATCTGCTGTCTCAACCAGCGTAGTTTTTGTTGATGTGAATGTGTTTGAGTGAATGTGTTTAGTTACTGTTGTTTCTTTTTTTTGTTTAATCTATTGAAATGTGGTTCATAAATATAATGTCGAATCTAAACCCGATTTCTTTTTGGGGTAAATTTATTTCTTCAGCTGATATTTGGTTCATTAATGGATTGTCTTAATCAGCCCTGTTTCTTTTGGTGTGGATGGTTTCTTTGTTGAAAAGGGTTTCATATATATCAGTTATAACGAGCCTGTGGCTCTTGGAGTGGATGTATGGTTTGCTAAAAAAAAAAAAGGTTCATCGTTAGTTGAAGCCCATATATTTTGGTGTGGGATTAATTCATCTGTTTAAAAAAAGTGGTTTATAAGTTATTAATCTCAAGCTTGCATCCTTTGTATGTAGATGTTTTCAGAATATGAGGGTCTGTAATCATCGGCCAGTCTAAAGCATGTATTTCTTGGTCATTGTTGTTTTCATTGGCTGTTAAGATGATTGATCAGTGAGCTGTACCAGCCCTGTTTCTCTGGGTGGGCAGAGGTGTAAATGAGTTGCGGAACCTGCACTACCTTCCTAGGGCATCAGAGCCCCGTGAAGTCATGGTGGAGGACCGAACCCGCTGTCATGCTGACCATGTTGGGCAGGGCCCAGACCGCATGACGACAGCAGCAGTCGGTGTCTTGAAAGTGTTCGCATACCTGAAGGGTAAGTGTACAGTTGAAATAGGGCAGAGGGGAGGGAGGCAGATGCTTGGAAGGAGAGGGATAGGAGGACTAGGTAATTTGTTGTTACAAGTTTGGGTCACTTGCAAAGCTTCAATTTTTTTTCCAGTCTACTTGGGACGTGTGCCACTGGTAGCTAGCTTAAAGGGAGGACAAACAGCAAGCATCCATGCGACAAACTCAAGTCAGAACCTAATCATTAATAGCAAGCACTTTGAATTTGATCTGATTGTACTTTTCACCTGAGGACACTCTGTGTGCATAGATCATAGATTATGTAAGGGCATGTGTGTGCATGCGTGTGTGTACATATATGCATATGTGTGTGTGTGAGAGGGAGAGAGCTGTGTGTGTGTGTGTGTGTGTGTGTGTGTGTGTGTGTGTGTGTGTGTGTGTGTGTGTAACTCTGCTTTTGTTGAGTATATTAGATTTTATGAGCTGACTTTCAGTGAGGCTAGATCAGGCCTTCTGACAGTTTCTTGTAAATGTATGTCATGATGATGTTAACTTATGTGTTTGTTGAGCAATTATACATTTGTCAGAGTATGATGTATTTGTTAAGATTGTGTCTTTTGTTGAAGTACATCTTAGTGGAGGGTATTGCCAATATTTGGAGTGGTGGTCTGTTTCAGGGAGGGGAAGAATCTGATTGTAAAGGATGTGGTTTGTTTCCATCCTGGAGACTTTCCCACTCTTGTGGAGAAGCTGCAGCTGGACCTTCATGAACCCCCTGTCTCACAGGTTAGTGTCTGTCACTTTGGCTGCATGACTGCAAGTCCTCCAAAGTCCTCCAGCAATCTGGATCTGAACAATTTTGAAAAGATTGTCTCAGATCAGTGAGATTGTGTTTTTGAATTTTACAGATCCTCAAGATTCTGTGATCAAAACCAAAAAGTAAATACTCTTAAAATCTTTGCAATTATTGAAGTTGTTTAGTCCAGGATTGCGGGAGCCACATTCCCTCTTCCGGGAGGAAGTCAAAACATGACACCAGATGATGCGCATTATTTTCCTGTCCTCCATTCTGCTGGTTGAATGGAACAGATAACAAAGCGAGCACATCAGAACAAGAGTGTGATGCCGACCAGGACCCACTGAGTGCCTTTCTAGCTTTACATTTTGGTGCTGTTTCATCTTCTGCACTCTTTCTGTGGTATCACTCCCATCTACCTCATTGTGATCCCTCGTACACAGCCACATTCAGGTTGTCCTGTCACAGCCTCATGACCAGCAATCTTCTGCTGTGTTAACTGAGTCACTTAGGTGTTCAGTGGCGCCTGTTTTGATCCAAGAAACACAGATCTTGAAGTTTGTTTTAAGTTTTTATGGTGATGAATGAGAATGATGGAGATGATGTTGTGGAATTCCATATGGGTCCAAGTTTACATGACAGGGCTGTAAACTGTGTGCATCTTTGATTCTTTCTTATTGTTATATCCCATCATCAGTCAGGCATGTGAGAACTATCTGCTGATGGAACAAACTATTTTGTTGTTTGTTTCCTAATACTAGTGACTGTTGGTATTGTTCCAGTGTGTAACCTGGTTGGAGGATGCCAAGCTGAACCAGCTTCACCGAGAGGGGATACGCTTTGCTCGCATTCAGCTACGCCACAATGATATCTACTTCATACCTCGCAATGTGGTGCACCAGTTCAAGACAGTGGCTGCTGTGACTAGCATTGCATGGCATGTCCGCCTGCAGAGATACTATCCCCACCTGGCTCTGGAGTCCTCCCCATCTGGCCTGGAGGAGGGAGAGGCAAGGAGTCCTCAGCAGATGGAGAATGTGTAGCTAAGACAGAAGCGGAGTTGCCAGATAAACCCCTAACCTCACAGTCAGAGAGCTTGAGCAGCAGCGACCACAGTCATTCCAAACATCCTGTGATCTCCAAGCCCCAGAAGAGCTCTCACGAAAAGGGGCGTGTTCACGGGCTGAGAAGAGCAGCTCCTCCTCTCGCTCCCACAGGGCAGGGGGCGAGTCCAGCAGCAAGTCAAAGAGAACATCGTCACCTGGGAAGAGCTCTAGCATGGATCACAGCACCACCATTCCACTCACTCCTCCACCCACTCTGGCCAGTCCTCTCACTCCAGGTCCTCTCACGGCAGCCCCAGCAAGTCCTCAGGGAAGTCAGGCCACAGTAGCTCAGACAAGCATTCATCGGATCACCACTCCAGGAAATCCTCTCATCGACATTCTCATTCTCATTCCAGCTCCAGCTCCACTCACTCCAAGGGCATAAAGTTAGACTTGCATAAATCATCAGCATCATCATCATCATCATCAACATCGTCATTAAGTCAGTCCAGCACCAAAACAGAGTCCTCTTGCCTACAGTCAGAGAAGGGGTCATCATCATTATCATCAGATCATCAAAGAGCCAAGAATGACGGTGTGAAGAGTGTGGGAGATGGCGGTCGTGGGTGGGACAGACAAGGAAAGCCATTAGCTCCATGTCTGGGCCAAAGGAGCCTGCCCAGGATGATGTCGCACCTGATGGTGAGGAGAAAGTGACTGATGGTGTCACCACCTGCATGCCTGTGATGGACACATCTGATCATGGTGGCACCTACAGCACCTGGGACAGAATCTTACGACCTAGTCACGAAACTTTTTCCTGTGACAAGTGTTGACCAGGATGATGGCACCAATCCTGTGGCAACAAGTGGCTCTGTGACAGTGACACAAGGAGTGTTAAACATCAACAACCAGGGCCAGACCTCTTTTACAACACCTGTGGTGTGTGAAGTGAAACAAGATGACAATTTGCCAGCAGGTGGAACTGGTCAAAGAAAAGCTACTGGTGGAGATGCTCAGCCAGTGGAAGGGGAAGGAATTGACATCAGCAGTGAACCAGCAGTGGATGAGATGCCAGACCACATGGACATCACGAATGCTTGCCATGTAGAAAAGAGGGCTGCTGAGGAAATAGATGTAGATCAAAAACCTGTGCTTGGTGGCATGTTCCACAGTGATATAGGTGATGACACTCTGAAAAAACCTGATCAAGATGAGATACCCCGAAGAAACATCAGCGAAGATGTTCAAGGGAATGATGAACAAAGCAGTATGTCCTACAAGGGCAAGGGCATGGAGGGTGACAGTGCCAGCTCTGCAGAGCTGTTGTCCAGTGACAAAGACATGCAGGTATCAGCTGATGCTGAAGTGAGTGATGTCCCCTCACTGTGTGAACATGCTGATGCCCAGCTGGAGGAAAGCATGGAAGTTGGTTTTGATCGAGAAAGCACAGAAACCCCCCACAGGTCCTGACATGGTGAAAGACCAGGACTGGAAGACAGTTTTACGTGAAATCACAAAGTGCCCTGCTGGTCCTGATATAAGAGAACAGAACTGTAACATAGTTGGAGAGGAAAGCCCAGAAACCGGAACAGTTACTGATCTGGTGACAGACCAGGAGTTGAAGACAGTTGATCAGGCAAACTACACACATACAGGTACAGATCTGGTGAAAAACCAGGACTGGGAAGATGGAATCCACAGGAAGTGAGGTGATGACGTTGTGGGCAGCTGGCCAAAAATCGCAGGATCAAGCAGCTGGCATTGAGGTGGAAATGTGCTTGGAGTCTAGTGCAGCCCCAGAACCAGCTGAGCATTCAGCCATGGGGTTTGACTCTCCTGTGGGGTTTGACTCTCCTGTGGTGAGGTGTGTGTCTGCAGAAAGGGAGGAAGTGACGTTGACAGAGGAAACAGATGCAGCTTGACATGTCTGAGGAGCATGCACATGCACCGGTCATGGACATAGAAAATAAAGACAGGAGGTAGTGAATCTTTCTCTTAGTATAGTTTGAATGTTTAAAGTCTGGGAGATGCAAAACCTCAGGTTCAGTGTCCTGGAAGCAGCTCTTGATCACTTAAAACAGGCATCTATAGTGTGTTTATATGTATGTACATGTATGAACTTGAAATGGAGGAAGTCTCAGCTGAAATGGCGCAGACAGAACAGATCCAGCTGACAGTTTGTAGTCGGTGATTCTGGCAACACAAAGAAGTACACAGAACAAGTGTTTAATGTTTTTAATGTACCAGGGGGTTCAGGATAAAGTAAACTGTGCATGACAATTCAATTTTGATCAGGAATAAGGCACTTCATGTTCATGGAGACATGCATCTTTCCCTAAAAGATGTATTCACTTGGTCAGTGATTCACAAATATGTGGATCATCTGCATCATTCTTCAGTTTCATTGCAGTGTGTATTCAACTTGCTTTCAAGGCAGAACGGTGCAGCATGTGTTGGGTAACCTTGCAGCGAGCATACCTATGGTCCTCATAGTCTACTGGCAGCAGAACTCTGACGTTTAAGAGCAATGCTCACAAACTGTCCTGGGTGCCTGTGATTTGCCAAATGTTGAGCATTTCTTGAACTTTAGAAGATTGAGTAGACAGTATGAGTATGCCAGAAGAAATGGCTTGGCCTGCTCTGTAGAAATCTTGCTGTCCTTGGACACAGACAGATAAAGACGTCTGTGTGCCGACACTGTCAAAAATTGGTGGTATAAAACAACCCTAGAATGGTTTCTTGGCAGTTGGTAGTCTGTTGCCTATAGACAGGATGAAATATCAGAAAGGAGATGGTTTATTTAGTGTGATCTTACTACTAAGTGCACATTTGCGCTTTGTCCTTTTTTTGTTGTTGATGAACTGTTATTGTCTTCATGTGAAAGGTGGCATAGATTAACACCATAGCTTCCAACTGTTCCAAGTTTTTAAGTTTATTTCCTTATTGTAGAAGTTACTCCTGAGTTCTCAGAAATTCACAAATTTGTCAGGCGAAAACGTGATGGTGCATGAGAAAACGCAAGTACAACTACAAGTCAGTCACACAGCTCTCTTAAGAACCAAGAACTGGTCAATCATCCAAGAAATAGCAGTTTTCTGATTAATAATAATATGATAATGAATACTTATATAGTGTCTATTCTCGGCTGGAGACCAAGCTCTAAGTGCTTTACAATCCACACTCGTTTACACAACGGGCTGCCTACCTGGGTAGTGCCGACTGAAGAGCTGCCAGTTGGCGCTTCATTCAGTCCCAAGTCGTCCAGTCAATATCGTTCAATATCGTTCACTCGATTTCCTAACTTCCTAAGCCTTAGATTTGTCAATATCTATTTTATGCATATCTGAAGCGTAACTGTGCACAGAATTCAATGCTTTGTATGATGAATACTAATGAGTGTAAATCCACTTGGCCATTGTCAGAAATTTCTGAACCATTATCCTTGACAAGTGCATGCAAAACTTTTTGTTAGAGGAACATTTAGAGAGAGAGACATCCTGTATCTGTGATTGACATAGGGAACCCTGCCCTAGGGATAATTTTTGGCCTGCATATATGTGCACTTGGTCAAGACGTTTTTTCTGAGCCTTGAAATGGCCTCCAGTTCTCTGGATTCATTTCCTGCGAACCGACTGCCAATGTATTTTAAACTTAAAATGACTGTGAAATTAAAACTACTGAAGATGTTTGAATCTCTGCATTTTATGGTCATTTTAGTTGTATATTCTATGCAAAATCTCAGTTGGTGTAAACATTTTTATTATTCTTGGTGTTCTCATTTTTCTCAATGATTGCTATTTAACCATGGGAGGTTTTGTAACGTCATATTTTTGATGAAGTTTCAAATTATCTCCTTTGGTTCAGTAGCAGGCGAGGAAAACGTTTGCGACGATGTTTGTTGACATTTTTTTTTTTTTAATGCGGCAAAAGGAAATGGCTATTTTTTTTTTTTTAATGGTAATGAAAAATCATTTAAAAACAAATTTTTCCGCCAATCCAGTCGCCATGATTGCATTTACCATGCAGGTAGTAACGTCATATATTTTGATGAAGTTTTTCAAATTATTCCCAGTACAAGGATGGACATTTTTTTTTGCTTTTTAAAACTTTAGTGTTTTTTTTTTTTCCCTTCCGCCAACCAGTGTTTAACACCATGCATAGTCTGTATGTTCCCATACAAATGGACATTTTTTTGTGCTGATTTTAGTTTTTGGTTTTAACAAACAATGGGTTCTAATGTGTGGTGTACTGGCACGCTCACTCTCTCGATAAAAACAGAAAAAAGAAATGACAGTTTGATTTTTCTGTGTGCAGGTTGATGAAAAAAATTATTTAAAAAGCAATCCTTCTGTTGTTTCCTTTGTACAAAAAAAAATTGTTTTGGGATATTGTTTTTTTTTCATCAATCTGAACATGGAAAAATGTAACTGCCATTTCTTTTCTTTTTTCAATTTTTTACGTAAGTATTGTAACCTTGAAAAAAACACAACACGAAAACCCTTTAAAACTCCTTGAATTTTGTTCTTGGGAGTCTGTAGGAACCCTGTTGAGTCTGTTAAATTTAGCCATTGACATTTATGGGAATGACATTGACTGATTCAAACCAGAGTACATACTGTCTGTTTATTTGGTCTGATATGAATTGTGGGAATGATGTTGACTTGTACCCAGTGAGAGCAGTGTGTGTTCAGTTTGGCAACTGATGTTTGTGGGAATGACATTCCAGAGAGCACAGTGTTGATCAAGTTCTGTTACTGACATATGACTATTACGTAATAATGTCAGTTGGCCATGGGACCCTTAGATGACAGGGTCAGTCCAGTTTTGTCACAGACATAGGTGACAGTAGAAAGAAATGTCCGCCTTTGATACCACAGAACAAAAAGTTGTAAAGTTTAGCCCCTAGTATATGAGACAATTTATTTTGTCTGCCATTCATACCTTTGAATATACGGCCAGTCAGTTACATCCATTATTTTATCGACCAGTGGTTTTCCTTGTGTAGGAACATCATCTTTCAGTTGTTAAGATTTTATAAGTACTGCCAGTTTATTTTTCTCTCTAAAAAATTTTAAATGTTTAAAAAAAAAAAAAAAAAAAAATGACAGCTCTGTGTCAGGTATGTGACTGTAAAAAAAATGACATATGTATG
The DNA here is from genome assembly GCA_016801955.1 of Conus betulinus. NCBI lineage: Eukaryota > Metazoa > Mollusca > Gastropoda > Neogastropoda > Conidae > Conus > Conus betulinus. Next base: position 224,889 of record JADBJO010000387.1, read on the forward strand.
TGTCAGGTATGTGACTCTGCTTGTTGCTGAGAATGAAGTCAGATTGGAGCAGGTGGGAGAGGGAGGGGAGGTTTGCCTTCTGTGATGTCAGCCGATCAAGATCATTTGGTATTTTAATGTTTTTTCTATAGTGTGGTTTTTGCAAGTTCAGTTTTGCACAGTCTGATAAATATCACCATATGCAAACAAAAACTCTTCCCAATATTGTCTGTTCTCTGTCCATGGGTGTACGTTTGGTTGTTGTGATTGATATCGTAACTTGCGATTGTCTTTGGCACATGTCTTCAGAGCAAATAGGTTAACTGCTGCTGTTAGGAATCTTTGTTGTTGTTGTTGTTGGCAATACTGCTTCTTAGACCTGGTGGTCCAGGTTTTTGTTTTTTTTTTTTTTTTTTTTTTTTTTTTTTTGTAAGTTTCCCGATTTGGAAGATTTTTTGGTTTCACAGACCTATTAGTGTGGTTGTGATGGAAATTTCTATAGTTATAGTGTACATGTCCCGTTGAATGGTTTGTTGTATGTGGTGTTGTGGTTTTCTGATGTCCAGAGAATGTTTGGACAGGTTGCTCAATGTGTGGATACTGGATCATAAAATGCTGCTGCTTGTGAGAAATGGTGTACATATTAAAATGTCAGCTGATCTACTTGGGTCTTTTGCAGACTTCAGTCTTGCTTTTATGCACCTCTTTCTTCATTGTAGGCTTTGGGCTGGTTGGTACTAGTGTGTTTCCACTACATCCATGTCAGTGGCTGCTCCATGCTCACAGAGGTGTCTGACCTTACTCTCAATACATGTGTGTTGAAGTCAGATCTGTCCGTTTTTTATGGTAGCATGACAAACTTCTTGGTGATAAAGAGTTGTTTCATAATAGTGACTTGTTTTTGCACAAATCAGATCTTTACTTTTCAGTTTTGTTTTGCAGTCATGGAACACTTCATAACATGCTTCAGCAACTTGTTTTGAACAAGTGTTGATGATCTTGAAGGGTCTGGGGAAGTGTGGATGAATTGAATGCAGCTTGTATCGGTACATACAGGTACACTGTGCTATCACTTATCAGTAGGTCAGTGCGAAGGCACTAATTCAGTCTGATTGATCGGATGAAAATTCATCTTTGACCGTTCACGTAGGGAACCATGTTAAGGGTACCATGAAGGTAAGTGCAAAAACAGTAGACCAAAGCTCATATAGTTCCACACATCACACTGGTTGATAGTTGAAATTTTTTTTTTTTATCATACATCAAGATTGATTTAGCGTGTTTTATTGGTGTGGATTTCCCGACAGTGACAAACAAGACTCGAACTTTTGCGCGACGCTCTGTGTGCTAAAACTTTTGAAGAACTTTTTTTTTCTTAGTTTAATGAATTGGATGAAAATTCATCTTTGATCGCTCACTATGGTATATGAACCATGTTAGGGATAACATGGAGATGAAAGACATAAAAAGATGCAATGTTTGCCCTACTCATTGCTACATGTTTGTATACAAGCATGATGTGTATAACCATATGAACTTTGCTCTACTGTCTCTGCACTCATGCTTTGTTCTCTCATACTGTGTTGTCTCTCACTGTGTGTGTGTGTATATGTGCATGCTTGTGTGTGTATGCACATGTATGTGTGTGTGTAACCACAAGACCACCTGCATGAGCGTACAGTTGCTTGCCTGTTTGTATGAACTTTTTGGACGACTCTCTTCTCTCAATATTCCTCTCTTTCTCCCTCTTTCATTTTTAATTTTGAATATTCCATTTTTTCATGATTAATAGCTGATGCACATATACCCGATTAAGTTGAATGCATATATATGTATTTATGTATTTTTGCTTGTTAGCATAAATATGTGCTTGCTTTAAGTTCTCAGAGTGCAAGTGGCATGTGTGTGTACACATAAACTAGTATGCATGTATGAGGCAATGTGAGCTATGCTACTGGTTTTTTTTTTTTTCCTTTTTATCTTTAGTACACTTTATAAATGTGTTGATGCTTTGTTCCAAAATTATGATCATCCATTGAATGTGACACGAGAGAAAGAGAGAGATGATTATTCATTTAGGGTCTCTGCCTTATCTAAGGAAGTGTTACAGATAAAATATGTATTTTAAATGTAACATTTTCCGATATACAGAAAGAGGAGAGCTCACACACAAACTTTGTCACACACACACACACACACACACACACACAGTGGAGGGTGAAGGCAGGGTCAGAGAGGAGAAAAGATACACACAACACATTCAGAGTTGCAGCTGTCAAGGAAGAATTTGTGCATACTGGCAGTCTGAGAGCAGGAAGAAGTTTAAGCTGTCATCACTCAATTTTGCAGGGGCGAGTTTGATGTAAATGCTTGCTGCCATCGATACGATTGGCCATACTTAAGTTTCCTTCAACAGTGTGTGCAAAAATTCAGCTTCAGTGGATGGTGATGGTTTATTTCTTTTAAAAGCAGGGGTGAATTTTTAGCCACATTGAAAGAGAAAAGGAAAGAAAAAAAGCCCCATCCCCCTGACAGTTTTAATCATTTGACATTTTTCTTTTGAGAAACGAAGGTGAGGGAGACCAGAAAAAAGTCGTTGAGTTAGTCAAATATTTTTTTGCACAACTTGCTTTTTGAGTTACACTTTTTTTTTTTTTTTAAAGAATCTGGGCATTTCTGACCGATAGTATACAGCGAAGGTGAAGGGTTTTCCATTTTAACATTTAAAACACCCACACATGTATACTGAGGTGTGGAAGCTAGAGAGATTTTTATATTGCGCAGTTCAGTTCAGTGATTGGGCTCATGTGTGTGTGGAAGGGGGGGGGGGGGGGTATTTACACATTTTTTCCTTTCATTTTCAGCATTTCCTCGTGTTCAGTTTTACAGTTGGGTTCTTTGTTGCAGTGCATTTTATTTTCAAATGGGTATAAATTTAATGTTTTCATTAAAGTTCGTGTTCAGTTTGAATATAAGCAAAAGAAAGATTTTTATTTGTGAAAATAAACAATGCTGGTATGAAATTTTATATTTTGGGGTTAATGAATTTTTGTTTTTTATGAATCTGTGTGTGTTCCAAATTGTCAAGAAGTTGCGGCAGAATGGAATTAATGGGGGAAGGAATAAACAAAACCAGTGGGTGGAAGTGAAGAAGAAGAAAAACTGGACTGACTTCCAATCCCATGCATTTATTTTAGAATAGGTCCATTGTGTGTGCGTGTGCGTGCACACATGCTTTTACAAGAAAAGTCTCCGGGATTGAACCATGAACACTACTCTGCCAGGTTTCACTGGATGTTGCTGCACAAGCAAAATACACCTGAAAATAAGGCCAGATGCCTTCAGTCCTGGCATGAGTTTATTACCTTCAACAATGTTTAAAAAATCAGTAAGGGAGGTAATAATATGTGTTAGAACTTGTGTCCAGTAACAGTGACCTTGCTGACTTCTTTGGACAAATAGCACTGATGGGCATGCCCAAAATAGCTTAGCCCCATCAACCTATTTAACAGTTCAACTGGTGAGAGAAAATTCCAAAACATGGGTGAAAAATGGTTGATGTCCTGAATGTTACCCTGGCATCAACTTCAAATCAAATATTCAACTGTTGATCTATATATATGTTTGGCCCATAAACTGAGAAAAGCTGACTCATTTTTCACTGAAAAAACATGTATTGCCTTCAGATTTATTTCCCAAGAATAGGTTATTTGCCCCATCAGCTTTGCAGTTCAATCAGAGAGAGAAAATGCCAAAACATGGGTGTGAAGCAATGTGCCTATAAATGTAATGCAGACACTTGTGTTAATGTGCCTGTAAATGTAATGCAGACACTGTGTTAATGTGCCTGTAAATGTAATGCAACACTGTTTTGCAAACTTACTTACTATTATACATCCATGGATTCAGATCTAAGTGTCTTGGGTTTATGTGCTCTTTGTTTACCACATGACACATGCACAAAGTGCATATATATGCGAACAGCTAACTCTTATCTGCAATGGGAAAACAAGGCTTATCTTCCCCTGATTTCTTTCAGGAACAAGTCTATGAGGTGGAAGGAGGGTTGGAGAAAGAATCTTCTCAATTGCATGTCCTCAAAGTCAACTGTTCTCTAAACTAAATCTCCCCTTTAATATACCTTTGATATCCAGAGCTTTAGCAAATCCTTTTAATAACACAACTTGAGTTGTGAATGTTTTGCTCCCATTCAGAATCCATGCTGCTGTTCACTGTTAATGGCAAGGAGTTTTTGAGAATGCGAGTGAGTCAGATTTTGGGATGCAGTCACACCTTCGGCATCACTGACATCTTGATCACATGTGACTGACTTCCACTGTAAGGGATGGTGTGTGTATGCACAAGAACAATAAATGATGTACAAAAAGCAGGTGGTTCAGTTCTGAAAACCTCCACATTTATTTAATTTGTGATACAATCATCACAGTTCATAGTTTATTTCCTCGTCACTCATCTTTATGGCTGTGAAAGAAACAGAAACAAAACAAAGATATAACCAATTCAAGACTTTCAACATCACTCCTTCATTGATTAATAATAATGAGTCAAATGAAGACATCAACTGGAATCACACCCAAAGCAGAAATAGTGCTTTTCAAAATGTGCCACACAAAATCAGAACCACAACAAAAGAAGGTAATAAATCAGTAATTCTCTATGAAACACAAATATCCCTCTTCACTGCTTTCATTCTAATGACTTAACTTGACCCCATATACTTGCATTCTGAGAGAGAAACATGACATACTGTGGACAGCAAAGAGAAGCTGGTTATTTTGTCTTCATCCAGGGTATTTGGTGCATGAACACACACACACACACACATACACACACACACACACACACATGTGAAAGTCACTAAACATACACTCTGGTAAAGAATGACTGTATCACATCAGCATGACCGTACCATATCAAGCACATAAAAGTACATGTGTGCACACCCTTGTTTTCTAGTTTATGGATCAAACAATTGCCAATGTATGTACACTTTTTTTCCTGGTCTTTTAAAACTGTCCTCTGCATTATGATAAATAACTAAATCCAACCCACTTTCAGTCCCCATGCTTCCATTGTAATATGAATTTCCCAGTTAAGGTTGCAGTCTGTTTCAGAACTTTATTGTCCTGATTTCTCTATGTGACAATGCTTCTATCCCCTGGCAAGTGCATGGCACTTTTGTCATTTGCTTGTACATCTTTACCTTGTAAAGTGCATTTTCTGGCACACTTTAGGTCCTTTTGACCTGACTACAGTGCGGGCCGCAAATGGGACCCCCCCCCCCCCCCCCCCCCCCCCCCCCCCCCCCCAATCTGCTGTCTTATTAGAAAGACCGGCACTCAGCTCTTGACCTTAGCTGAGGTGGGGGGCATGGGGGAATCGCACCTAGTACTAGCCTTGATTAATAAAACAGCAATTCTTGCACTTACTAGATGAATCTGATATCAGTCTACTTGATCATCTTTCCAAAAACCTTGAAACTGATGTAATGACAAAAAAAATAAGCTCTGTAACAATGCTGTCTGCCAAAGAACAGAAAGAGTGCGAAATCATAAACAGAAACCACATAGAATCCTACCTGTACATCGAACATCAAAACAAAAGGTGATAGAAAAGACAGATATGACATAAATTTGCCATTTTTTTTCTCCATTGCCAAAATACGCCACAGGTGAATAAATTAAGCTTTTCCATACACACACAGAACAAGCAGTGCACAGAAATTCGTATGTGCACACATGCAGACTCAATCGCACACAACGTGTCTGCTTTATCATCAATGACTTAACAACTTCAACTTAAAAAGAAAAAAAAAATCACATCATCATCAAACAATGCATCACATAACCCATCAAATACATGGCATCATAAAGCACATCAAACACATAATGTTTGAAGCAAAGAAAAATGTTTGTTGGCAGTGGAACACAGAAGGCATGACAGTCAAGATATGCAATGATCGGCAACACAATAACGAGAACGGTATCTCTTGCACATGACCTACATAAATCCTTGGATCCTGATCAGTAGTGAGCTGACTGGGAAGAAAATGGATTCATGTGTACAAACCAATCAAATACAAGGGACAGGAACAGTCACTTTCGTCTTTCACCAGGCAGAGTGCCATTGTGCATTTTGAAGGCACTCGCATCTTCCTGTTGGTTTGATTGGCTCTATGTTCATGGGTTGCTGGCTGTTCACCACATAATCACTTCACAGGTGACAGTGTCAAACAGTTGAGTTTGAAGTACACACATACTGCAGGCTTGGGGGCAAAGGTCAAAATGATGGGATTAATATCCACAGTTTGGCTGTGTGTTCACCATATTTCACAGGTGATAGTGTCAAACTATCAAGTCTGAAGTACACGAAGGGCAGGGTTTGTGTGCAAAGTCTACATGCAAGAAGAAGGCTGACCTCAATGCGTAACAGACAAAGAGAAGCTGGCATGCATGTTTACCTGAGAGGGCAGCTCAGTCAACTGAGTGATTCACTTGCCTGTGAGAGGTCAGTTACCAGCGCAAAATGAACGGGATTCTGACAAAAACAAACAGCGGGAAAACGATGCTAGTTGCTGCACATTTCCCCTCTACTACTTTGTACAAACTGACAGAACAGTGTTCCATAAAAACTATACTATGTTTTATAAAAGAAAAGAGTTCCATAAAGATGAGTGTGTAAAGGAAGGTAGCCCTTATTTGGTGGTGAACCTAGTGCAGACAAAGCAACATTACGGAAAATCAAAGTCTTTAAATGTTACAGAAATTATAAGTCCGTACAGGGAAGGAGTATTTGTTGGGAATTGCTCCATTTTCCACTACAAGTCAGGACCACCCAAATACACTGTGCCCATGGAAACAAGACAAGACAAAACAAACCAAAACGCCTCACCATAACAAAAAAACAAACAAGCAAAAACAAATGCACCATCATCAAACATTTCTCTTTTTCCACTGTCCATTCTCTGTGGGCCAGGCAATGATGACTGTCAGCTGTGAGTGTTGCACACATTCTGGCAGTGACAGCTCACTGACATCAATACTGGGACCATGACCATGTGACATGGGTCAGTGACATCAATGCAGGAACCATGACCATGTGACATGGGTCAGTGACATCAATGCAGGGACCATGACCATGTGACATGGGTCAGTGACATCAATCAATGCAGGGACCATGACCATAAGACATGAATCAATGCAGGGACCATGACCATGTGACATGGGTCAGTGGCATCAATGCAGGGACCATGATGATTTAACATGGGTCAGTGACATCACTGCAGGGATCATGACCATCTGCCATGGGTCAGTGACACCAATGCAGGGACCATGATGATTTGACATGGGTCAGTGGCATCAATGCAGGGATCATGACCATGTGCCATGGGTCAGTGACACCAATGCAGGGGGACATGATGATTTGACATGGGTCAGTGGCATCAATGCACGGATCATGACCATCTGCCATGGGTCAGTGACACCAATGCAGGGACCATGATGATTTAACATGGGTCAGTGGCATCAATGCACGGATCATGACCATGTGCCATGGGTCAGTGACACCAATGCATGGACCATGACCATGTGACATGGGTTAGTGACACCAATGCAGGGACCATGACCATGCGACATGGATCAATGATATCAATGCAGGGACCATGAAGATTTGACATGGGTCAGTGGCATCAATGCAGGGATCATGACCATGTGCCATGGGTCAGTGACACCAATGCATGGACCATGACCATGTGACATTGGTCAGTGACATCAATGCAGGGACCATGACTATGTGGTGAATGTGCGTTGTTGTAACTTATCGAAAATGGGATTTTCGACATAAGGTGGGGGGGGTGTTGTCAGACACCAAGCACATCTCATCGGCTAACCACTGACCCACATTTTAATTGGAACGCAATTCTAAATTATTAGTGTTTTCATAATTTAGCTATATTATCATAGAGATGTCATAGTGACCGATAGGTTATGATTGGCAGGACTGGACTCTCCTGTCCTCTCATTGCTCACTATGAACACAGACCAGCGCGACGCTAGGCAAAAGGCTGGAACCGTTGCAGTTCCATTAAGCCCATGCAAGAGGCAACAAGGCACGCAAGCTCCCTGGAGTGTTTCGACCTCTAGGGACCATGATGATTTGACATGGGTCAGTGACATCAATGCAGGGACCATTACCATGTGACATGGGTCAGTGACATCAATGCAGGAACCATGACCATGTGACATGGGTCAGTGACATCAATGCAGGGACCATGATGATTTGACATGGGTCAGTGACATCAATGCAGGGACCATGATGATTTGACATGGGTCAGTGACATCAATGCAGGAACCATGACCATGTGACATGGGTCAGTGACATCAATGCAGGGACCATGATGATTTGACATGGGTCAGTGACATCAATGCAGGGATCATGACCATGTGACATGGGTAAACGACACTGATGTATGCACCATGCTAATGTGACATAGTTCAATGATATCAATGTAGGGACCATGACCATGTGATATGGGTCAATGACATTGATGTATGCACCATGTCAATGTGACATAGTTCAATGATATCAATGTAGGGACCATGACCATGTGATACGGTTTGATGAGCTTAATCAAAGTTAATGTTGGGACCATAACGATGTGACATGCTTCGATGATATGAAAGTAGGAGCCATGACCATGTGATATGGTTCGATGACATCAATGTAGGGACCATAATGATGTGACACGCTTCGATGATATGAAGGTAAGCGCCATGACCATGTGACATGATTCAATGATAACATAGAGACATGACATGGTTCAATGATAATGTTAAGACTATGAGATATGGTATGGTTCAATGACTCTGTGCTGGAACCATCACAATCCTCTTATTCAACAGATGAAAATACTTCCAGTGTTAAAACTGCCCCAGAATGACAATAAAAAGAGTTACGGATGACCCATTTCACCACAGTACATGTGCAAGTGAGTGGATGTGAAAATTGCACTTCTTGTTTGGCAAGATCTGCAGCAATGGGGTTGCAAAAACTGCTATGAAACTGATTAGCTTTGAGGGAACCAAACGCACAAATCAACCTTTCTGTATTCTGCAAAGAAAAAAAAAAAGAAAAGGAACAACTAGTCTTTTGAAATCTATTCAAATTCTCTTACACAGATTATACGCTCACTATTAAGAAATTATCCTCACATTTAAAAAAAGAAAATTCCATTCATTCTCTGTTAAGAAATTAATTTAACACATTAAATTATTTTGCCCTACTTATTTTCTGACTGTAACTTCAGTGTCCTCAAATTTAAAACTTTTTTTTTCCCATGTCGTATTCTGTTAGGTGAACACCTTTTTTTTTTCCCCTCAAATTTTGAACTTTTTTCCATTTTGTATTCTGTTAAGAAACATTATCTGACACATTACACAAATTGTACTCTACTAATGAAACACAAATAATCTGATATATTACACAAATCTTCTTAAGAAATACTTATTTCTCACTGTACAAAAAAAACACCCTTTCCAGAAGGTAAAAATTTGTACAACTATCATGCAACATGTCTTGACATTAAAGCAACGTATACTGAAGCATATGACTCACGGATCAAAATGAAGACTTAAAACAGGCAGGGCCAATCTATCACTGGATATTCAAGTGATGCCAGCCTGTCTTTATGGATTTGGATTCTGACTCGGTAAAGCTAGACAGATCGAATCCATCTCCTTTTTATCCAGCTTTCCCTCCTTTCACTCATATATGACGAATGATCTCTGCCAGAACTAACTTCATTAACCCTAAGGCTTTCCCTAGACACAATCCATGTACCTGGAATTCACTATCATCATCAGTGAACAGCGGCAGTTCAGGCAGGAGTTCTTTTCTCTTTAGTCATTCTGTTCAGTGATGCCTTCTACCTGTCAGACCTCCCTTCCATCACCATTGCCTCCTGGGCAACAGACTGCTATTCCTTTTCCTGATACAAATTGTTGACAATAAGCTTTCTGTGAAAGGGCAGGACTCAAAACCTACCAGAACAAGTATGCTGAGATTAGAAGGGTAGCCTGTATCCTCAGATTTTTTACCACTGAAGCTTCTAACACAGTAGTTATGTCCCTTGTTATCTTCAGAATCAGCTACTGCAATTCCCTGCAGTTTCAAAACCTATGACTCATGCAGCATGTTTTGTTTTGAGGACACAAAAAACTACACCACATCCTCCCCTTCAGGTTGAGCAGGGTTGGTTAGGTCAAGTTCAAGGTTACTGGCATTTGGTTTCTGGTTATTTCTGGCCCTATACCAGCCTAATTTCAAAAAAATTCTACAGCTTTACATTCCATATTCATTCCTCCCACCTCCTTTTCTCAAGAGGTAGATGTGTCTCTCACCTCCTAAACAGATTTTTTAAAAAAATCTTGAAGCAGCGAGCCTTTTCTTAAACTGCCGTGATGATGGAGGGGCCAGTATGAAAGGGGTCACCTCCCCTTGATTTTTTTTGTTTGGTGTGGGCTACCACATGTAGTCTCTGTCATTACTGCAGCTACACTTTAAACTTACCTTTACATGGCTACAGTTACTACTTTGAAATTACTTTCACAACACATTGTGTATTCAATGCATTTTGTATGACATTGAAGGAACCAACATTTTATTTTGGGGGGTATACTACAATTTGAACGAACAAATTTCCAGGTCAGCTATATCATTAAGATGATGAGACAATTCATTCTAGGTTTCAGAATAGATTTGAGTTCACTAAAATTTTGGCCATAAAATCCATTTTTGAGTAAAATACAATTTGTAGATATACAGTTGTAGATGTTAAATGACGATGTATTCTTACAATTAATGTACAATCTTAATGCTGTTCAATTTCACTGACTGAAGTTTAACATTTATGTCACAATTTCTTAACACTGTCTCCACACACATAATATACACACACACTGTCAAATGAACACCATCCCACAACAGGGTAACAGAACCAGAGGTCAGCATCAAACTTTCACAACATGGTCAGGATCAGTGCGCACTCTGCATGACTGATGTATGGAGTCGGAGCAGATGACAGCAACACACTCTGCATGACTGATGTATGGAGTCGGAGCAGATGACAGCAACACACTCTGCATGACTGATGTATGGAGTCAGAGCAGATGACAGCAATACACTCTGCAAGACTGATGTATGGAGATGGAGCAGATGACAGAAACACTCTGCATGACTGATGTATGGAGTCGGAGCAGATGATGGCAACACACTCTGCATGGCCGATGTATGGAGTCAGTGCAGATGACGGCAACACACTCTGCATGACTGATGTATGGAGTCAGAGCAGATGATGGCAACACACTCTGCATGGCCAATGTATGGAGTCAGAGCAGATGACGGCAACACACTCTGCATGACTGATGTATGGAGTCAGAGCAGATGACAGCAACATACTCTCCATGACTGAGGTACGACTCAGGGCGGATGATGGCAATATACTCTCATAACTGACGTGCGGAGTCAGAGCAGGTGACAGCAACATATGCTCCATGACTGAGGTATGAACTAAGAGCAGATGACGGCAACATATTCTCCATAACTGACGTGTGGAGTCAGAGCAGATGACAGCAACACACTCTAAATTACTGATGTATGGAGTCAGAACAGATGACAGCAACACACTCTCCATGTCTGATCTATGGAGTCAGAGCAGATGACGGCAACACACTCTGCATGACTGATGTATGGAGTCGGAGCAGATGATGTTAACACATCTTCATGACTGACAGATGAAGTCTGCAGAAATGGCAGCAACAGTCCAAATGATCAACGCTTTTTTTTCTCAGAAGATGATGGGAACAAACTCCACACAACTAATGCATGGATCTGACAAGACGATGGCAACAAATTCTAAATGTCTGGTTCTGAGAAGATGGTGGCAGTAGGCTCCAAACGACCGATATACTGATTCTGTGAAGACGGAGGCAGTCAACTCTACATGTCTGACACTGATTCTGAGAAGATGACGGCAACAAACTCTGCATGACTGATGCACTGGCTGAGGCTGATTATCGCCAGCACCAGTGATTTGCTGGCTCTGCTGGCACTAACCAACACACACAGATACATCCACAACAGCCGACTGAGCAAGGCCAAAAATCTGAACAAGGTGCTGTACAAAATATGGCAAACCAAACCAAAAGCACCCACCTGACAAAAAAAAAATAAACAAAAAAAACAACAAAACAACAGTGAACACGCATGATCTGTCATCGTTATATGTAACTTGGTTATTAAGAAAACAACATGCAGTGCCCGGTATGCATGTGTGGGAACAAGGAGGGGAGTTGGACAATGGATGTGAGGCGGGACAAAGAGGTGGGAGATGGTGAGAGGGTGGCAGGGCGAGTGGGGGACGGGGAGAGAGACTGTCAGGTCTGGCATGGCACACTTTTGATTGTCATAGTTTCTGCCTCTCTCCTCTGCTGGCACTTAGGGAACTGTGTTTCCTCCCCCTATTCCAGGGGTCCGTCACCCTTTTCCAGGGCCTGGCAATACAGCATGAGCTTCCTGTCAGTGTTGGGGCAATCTCTCCAGACTGTTCCTCATCACTTTCCTGGCACATGGATCAATACACGGACACCCACTGCTGCCAGTGTAACCCACTTCACCATGTCCACCACGCTTGAACCAGTTCCATTATATTGCACTCCTATCAATTTCTCCTGTCGAGTCAAACGAAACACAACATTTTTCTGTCATATTAAGACAACATATTTCTCATAATGTGTCAAGGGAACACATTCCTCGTATTGTGTCAAGACAACACATTTCTCTTATTGTGTCTAGACAACACATTTCTTGTACTGTGGACAGACAAAGCATTTCCCATACTATATTCAGACAACACATTTCTCATATCTTGTCAAGACAACACATTTCTCACATTATGTTAGAGAAAAACATCCACTGTTTAGTCAGAAGAAAACTGTTTCTCATATTATGTTCAACAAAATACTTCTTCTATGAGTGAGGCAAAACATATTCCATACTGTGTGACACAGCATTTCTCCTGCCTGTTCTCATCGGTAGACCTTGCCTTGCACTGTGCTGTCAACGTTTCCCTTCGTGCTGTTGCTGGCATTCCTCCAACACACAGATGGGGCCTTTTCTGATTTCTCATTGTCCTTATTCTAGCACAAAGATCATCCTTTTCTCATGCTATAGCACTGGCTCTTCTGACGCCTTAGCAATCCATGTTGTACACACTTCAACAATCCACAATCTGACAGTTCAGCAATCCTCTAACACTTCAGCAATTCACATTTTACCAATTCAGCTATCCTCTAACACTTCAACAATTCACACTCTTAAGATTCCAGTGATTGGATCAGTGTTCTTAACACTCTAGCAGTCCACATTTTAGTGTGTTAGTAGTCCTTGTTCCAAGCATGTCAGCAGTCTACATTGGAGTACTCCAACTAACACTCCTTTCCTGTGTGACTCCACTTTTCACATTCAGATATTCACATCCCTCTACCCCAAGTCCTCTCTAATAATTTTCTGTTCACACTGTTGCACTTTGCAATTCGCTAGATATCCACAGCAAAAGCAAGAGACATCAGCCACACGTTATATATGGGTCAAATGCCTGACTTTATACACGTACAATCACACATAGTCTACCCAATGGTCCTCACACAGGACATAACTCAACCTGTACACAGGTCACTGTCCTTAGTCTAGTCTACCGTCTACCCATGGGTCATGTCTCAGAATCTACCCTTAGGTCATCCATTACCCACAGCCTACCCATGGGTCATTGCACGTGTAATCATGAGGCCACTGGAGCACTAAGGGAAGACCCAGGAGGTGTGGGCCGACTAGGACTGTAGCCATTGCTGCTGCTGTTGCTGACATTTTCTGAGTGCTCGGACTCAGCCTTGATGCGGTGCCATGTGGTGGCGCCCAAGGCCCTTGGCAAAGTGGTCATCCACCGAGCCCGTGAACACATCCATGGCACTGTCCTTCTGCGACTGGATGGCCTTCCACGTGGAGTCCCCCAGCGCCTTGGCAAAGTGGTCGTCCACTGATTCTGTTGACAGCAGAACACATCAAACATGCATTGCTGAGGTCAGGAAAACGTCATACCACATGTCACACTAAAAGAGATTCTGGGGCTTAAATCAACAACCCAGAGACTGAACCTTCAGGGCTCTAACCACTCAGCTGATATACTCTCTGAAAATATACTGCAGATGATTTCACAATCTACATTTTAAAAAGGCAATACAATAGTTAATATCTTGAACAAAAATCGCTTGAATTTTGTGCATTTGTGTTTCATCTCAGTTCCAGTGTAATTTAAGCACACACACACATATTTTTTTACACGTTTTCCTTCACCGGACGGTAAGCTATGAACTTTATTCATTTCATGTCAAAGGCAAATAATCTCTAGACACAGAAGACGGAAAGGGTTAATACAATAAACTTACAAATTTCATGAAGGTTTATGAATATAAGGAAAAAAAGGGTCAATTCCCAAGTTTGAGGATAATAGCAGCAGCAGTATTACAACCAACTTTGAATTCTCTTTCTACTTCTTGTGTTACCTGTGGACTGTTTGTCAACAGTTTTCAACCTGTATTTCAGACCTGCACGCTAAAACATAAAATGTCAAATTGCCTTTTCCATTAACCTTTCTGCCACAACCAATGAAAACTAGCATCTCATTTTAGTGTTTCCTTAATCAATGGACCAGAGACATCTTGAAACAGCAGAACACACGCCTTGAAAGGAAGCTGGGTCTAGCACATGCAGTCTACAAAAGCCTGTGGCATGAGAGGCTTGGCTTTAAAAGATACTGCACATCAGGGGGGAGATCCAGGTTTTGTTTCACATGATGGCAGACAAAGCGCTTGTGGTGGAGTGTTTTCTACACACATCATGCTGAGGCAAGCAGTGATGTTGGTTCAACTTTGCAACAGGTCATCTTCCTTGATCTAATCTGGGGGGACTAGGTGGTGACCCTATGAACACTATCCAGAATGGACACAAACTGTCCCCTGACATGTCCATTTGCCGATACAACCATTTTCTGTTTTCTGTCTTCTTCTTGTGATACTGTTTCACTCCATGTAATATCTTCACTTCTTTTTCTTTTTCTCAAGGGGTGATAAATGAACCGGGATGGCTGCTGCTCTCAGCAGAGCCTAGAGTTATCCACCGTACGGATGCCAGCTGTTCAGCTATCAAGTTATGAATGGCTGTACAGATTCTGTACAGAGCTCAGTTGTGTTTATTGCCTTTCTTCTCATCAGACCTGTGTTCCACCATTAAAGTGACAACCCTGAAACTCCTCTTTGTTGTGCACTGGGCTGTAGGAACACTGAAAATCAAAGTGATCCTGCTAACACAGATGTTTTGGGGCGGGGGAGTTCTTGCTTTCAAAACTTATTTGCACTCATAAACAAATGTAGACTTGACCATCTATTTTTTTTTTTTCTCCCTCTTCTCTTTCCCCCCCCCCCCCCCTCTCTTTCTTTCTGTGTATGTACATGTACATAAGCTGCACATGAAGAGTTTTATATTTACATTCTAATACCCTTTTTTCCATTCACATTTTCTTTCCCTCCCCCTATCCAAACTTTTTTTTTTTTTTTAATAATGTTTGCCAAGTCTGTTTTCATGATGGAGGAAGCGTTGGCTGTTACTTTTCCCTCCTTAATACTAACTGCTGACAGCACCACTGTGACTGACAATGCTAGTTACTAAACAGTGGAGCTGACCGCTCTAGCTGTTAGCTCCTTTTGACCTCCCCTATACTCTCAATGGCTTCATAAGCACAGGCTCAAATTTTCTTTGAAATGGACTGCTCTGATTTTTTTTTTTTTCTCCATTTTTTTTTTTAAAGCTTATTTTCAGACAGCACTTTCCTTGCTTCCCTTCTCTACCCTTTGATGGCTGTTTTGTGAGGCCACTGATTTGTTTTGTGCCTTTGGTTGTGAGACTGCCACAGAACTACAGGTGTACAACTCCATCTGATGCCACGGCTGGAGAAACACAATCAGCTGGGTTCTGCTGGTAAGTTCCTGTGAAGCCGACACAGGACATGGAATACAAATGATTCAGCTGTCAAAGCAGACATCAAGTGTCCCCGTGTATGATAAGCAAAGGAGGTTATATTTAATGTCTCATGCCCTTTTCCACCTATTTTTTCATCCCCTCTTTTTTTTTTCTCCTACCTCCTCTCACACAACCATCTCTTTCCAATAAGTGCTATGATAGCCAAGGTATTGGTGACCTGTCCTTTTTCTGTACACACACACACGCCCATTGTGCAAACTGGAGAACTGCCATCAATGGCCTGACACGGGTGAGATATACTGAACATTCCAGCCACCAGATACAGCGATGTTTGAAAACGGTCTGATTAACCTACCTGTGACAGACACACTGGTTGGTCAGCAACAGCAGCTGTGGATGGAGAAGATTTCGGAATGGAATCCTCGTAACTCCTTCCTAAAGAGCGCCGAAAGTGCTCCTCTATGGCAGGGTCTGAGACTGCTGACAAGCACAAGGTATATGTGACAGTCATGTACAGCACCATACTGATCATGATGAAATAATTCATCTACAATCTACCTTGATCTAAATATTCAAACAACCTCAAACATGAAGGCAGGCTCTCACTTGTTCAACACAGAATGTGACTAACAGACAAAAACTGCTCGTGGTTTATTTAACAGTCCCAGTTTTGGGGTCATGTAGCGACGTCTCAGCAGTAAATGGGTATCTGATTCAGGAAAAGTTACGGGTGGTGGAAGGAGAGGGTGAGATTCATCTTCCATCATGTGTTTCCCAGACATGGTGGACCTGTGACAATTCATTGCCCCTATAGCCATTAGGCTTTGGGATCCTTCACCTGTAACCTTTCTGGCTTTTCCAGGTGGTAAACAACCACACTCCATAATATTTACTGAGCCCCCTCACTGCTTGCAAACACTCATGCCTTTCTTCCCACTCATTGTTCAAACACCACATTCAAATCTTTCCATTTCAATCCAGTGATCTTGCTCTCAACACACTGTTGCTTTAAAATTCAAGTGCCACACTAGGAAATACAGGAACAAATTAACACCAACTCAAACATCTAAAAAAAAAATTACTGAAGTGCTGTTCCGCTGACACTAAATTTCTACGTTTTCACAGGCAGTAAATTCCAAACAAGCACTTCTAACAAATAAGATTGACATTATTTATAAACTTTTATTTATTATCAATGACTGTCCCTAAATATAAAAAAAAAAAACTCCCACAGCCATTCAGCTCTTATACTGATACCTACGAACTCACAAGACCTGGTGTGCACCCACTTTACAATCCCAATGGTGGCTGGTGGGCAAAATAATGTTACTATCAGAGTGGGGGTGAGAGATAGTTATTCAGTTCCTGCACATTAACATTGCACAGTAATACACATATACAACACAGTGACTACCTCCCACTCCCTCAACACACATATAAGCACACCTATAAATGTTTAAAACCATATTAGGAGTATGGTTGTTAAATTACCAAAGAAATACGTGTACCCAGAATTTCCCCATCATTCACAGAACTGAGCCCTCAACTCAGCAACACACCCACACAAGGACCCAGCACCAACCACCCGTCACTGGCAGACCTTACCTGGGGGACTGTTCGCAGCAGGACTGCCATGGACATGGCGACACCCTGAACCCCCGTTCACATGCCCGCGAGGACTGCTCTCTCTGCTCGATGACAACGATGATGATGGTGATGAGGATGACAATGAAAGGCATGTGATGACAGATGGCCGGACATGGGATCTTTCTGTCGACACCAACAATGATGATGACACACCATTTGAGCCGCCAGATAAGGACAAGTTGAGTGGGGCATTTTGAACATCAGACAAACTCTGCTCTGATGGGCGAGACAGGTCGACCAGATGGTTGGATGCTGGAGGCGAGGATGATGATAGTGAGGATGACAGGGGGGCAGGAGGCAGGGGGGGTGGTTGGGGAGGCCGGTAGCCATTGTGGACAGTGTGGTAGGTATTGTGAGGGGCGAAGTAGGCTGGGGGTGGACCACTGGGGGGACCAGGGTAAGGAGGAGCCTCTCCCTTGAAACTGGAGTATTGTCTGCAAACACAACACGGATAATGATAATGCCATAGATCATCTTGTATCTACACTGGACACACTGCTGATGATTATTTTGTACATCACCTTGTATTTGTACTGTATACACTGCTGATGATAATTCCATAGATCATCTTGTATTTGTAGTTTGTTTTTAAACACTGCTAATGATAATATTGTAAGATCATCTGGCATAATGTACTGCAGACACTGTTAATGATAATGCATTAAATCATCTTGTGCTTGTAGAGCACACTGCTGATAATTACACTGTAGATCAGCTTGTATTCTGTTGTAATAGTTGTGTGCATATTGTGATTATACTGATGTAGACAATCATGGGTTTGTTGTGTACACATTGTTTATGATACAGTTGAACATGCTCACGCTTACAGTAGTGAACAGATCGTTGATGTTACTGTTGAAGACAATCATTATATCATTAATGTAGCCACTGTTAATGACAATTCTGAAGAAAGTTTTGAATTAGCTGATAAAAATTGCTAATGATAATGCTAAACACAATCACTGATCTGGCAGATACAGATTACTAGGGAAATGCTGTACATGATCACTGAATGATCAGTGTACACACTGTTATGATGCAAGAGTGTCTGTTTTATCCACTTTCTTTTTCCAGCAATTAACAGAAAAAATCTTCATCACCAAAAATATCATAAACGAATTACACACTCCCTTTTCAAACAGTTATTTAATATTAAAAAAAATGTCTGGCAAAGGTCTGGTTCCTCCTGAGACAAAATTCAGCTGTCAACATGGTGGGATAAACACATGGCCTGTCAGGCAATGCCCTCAGCTATGACATGCACTCACCGCCCTGTTGTTTGCTGCTGAGGTCCCATACATACACCAGGTGAACCCTTGAGAAGAGTGGGGAGTGTGGGTAAGGAGCAGAGGAAGTCTGCCTGTGTAGATGTGAGTATGTATGAGCCTGTGTGGTGACTGGAGGGGAGGTGACTGGAGGGGAGGAGGCGTAGGGTGAGTTGGAGGTGGAGGAGTGAAAGGGGGATGTTGGGGTGGGGGTGGAGGTTCCTCAGGGCAAACCTTTGAGTAAAGGTTATTTCCCTTTATCCCTTTATATTCCATAACATTTTTTGTCATTGCAGCATTGCCGTATACTGGAATACATCATGCCATTTCCACATATCAGCCCATACACTCAAAAAAAAAAGCCCTCTTCTCATTCATTTCTTTCAATTTTTCATGACACTTCACAGATACTTCACAGATGTGTTGGTGTCTGAGAACATTCAGATGAAGAGGGTTAACAGTACAATAGGGGTGACTTTCAAATCTAAGGAAAATAAGCTCATTCCAATCCCCAAACTGAAAGAAAAGAGCTCAGTTTAGCTTGTACCAGGCAGCTCACAGGGTGTATGCCACTCACAGTGTGAATGGCTAAGCATGAAAAATGTTCAGGCAGTGAAGGGATTGTCTGAATACATATTCCGTTCAGTTCCTGTGTGCATCATATATACAGTCCACATGCACATTGTGTGTCAACTGACTTGCTGTTAATGCGATTCTTAGCCCCCAGCTGACAGAATGGGCATGAAAGCTCTAGCACTGTTCTGATCAATAATCAACCCTCAACAGCTGGTCACTGATGTACAGCGACAAAGACTATTTTATACCTATTCTTCCCCTGGTCCCGGCTGTCTACACAGTTCATTCCCTTGAGCTGTGAGGGCCATACACTGATATGAAAACGTTCCCACAGACAATGCATGTAGGTGCATGATGGAAACTTAACTGACTGCAGCTGTCATACACATTTCAAGTGGTCAAGACCTAAACCCTTTCAACCCTTCCAAGCTTAACAGTCTGGGAAGCCTATCCTGATTGGCTAATTGATGGAGTACTTCACTTCAACTCTAATATCTCAAAAACTACTGACCAAGAAGCAAACAACTTTATGTGTTTACTGCCGATTGACTGTGTAGCAACATTGTATAGTTTCATGCAATATGACCCACATTTGGACTACAGTATTCTGACAAACTCGAACATCATTTCATATTCTACATGAACAATGGGGTACTTCACTTCAACTTTCATTTCTCTTCCAAGGTACCCTGAAACTTCTCACAGTTATTTATGAAATAAATGTCAAGCAACATATGAACATCCATACAATGTTATGCATAGCCACATTTTGACAAACTCAAACTTGTTTTTTTTTGTTTTTTTTTTTTAAAGCAGCATATGCAGTGTAAGTCCAAAGACTTTGAAACTTTAACATTTCATATACATTTTTTTTTCTGAGTCAGCTTTGCTAACTCCCTGATCACATAGGATTGGACTTACACCAGTTTGAATAAACAAATTTTTTCACCTGAGCATTGCAGAGGCACATGTTTGTGGCACTGTTCAGCAATGCGTGGGTGTTATTTTTCTACACGGATGAACAATTTGAAGACTTTTCCCCTGGGACATTTCTCTCATTTTTTTTTCTGCGCTAAAATTCCCCTCTCATTACAGTCTCCTCCTTCCTATAAAGCGATTGAAACCCAAAAGATTTCTCATGGTGGTTCATGAGAGGTTCCACTGTACCAAGTCCCCCTGTTCCACCACAATGGAGAAGACGGGCCATGAGGTGCCAACTCCTGGCCGAGATAACAGCGTCTGTCACAGGAGCTGCTGACTGGTTTTCATCTGCGTGTGTGTGGGTGGAAGTGTGGGCTAGACGTCTGTCTTCTGTCAGTGGTTTCCTGGTCAAATCCCTTACCTTTCCAAGTTCAGCCGAGGACAGGGCTTCTACAGACTAAGGTGGAGGGAGGGTTGGTAGGGGTGGGGGTGAGTGGAAGTGTGTGTGTGTATGTGTGTGAGTATGTATGTGTGTTCCTCTCTCTCTCTCTCTCTCTCATCTCTCTCTCTCTCTCTCTCTCTCACACACCTCACACACACACACACACAGAGACAAAAGCAGAAGCACTGTGTGTGTGTGTGTGTGTGTGTGTGTGTGTGTGTGTGTGTGTGTGTGTGTGTGAGGGGAGGGTAGGGGGAGAGAGAGAGAGAGTCAGTCAGACACACACACAGATAGAGAGAGACAGAGACAAAGACAACAAGACAGAGACTAAGACAGAGAGAGAGAGAGAGAGAAGTAAAGTGTTCTGAAGTTGCGTGTATTTGCAATCCCTCCTCCCTGACCTCCCTCTTCAACTACCACCCCTATCCGTTGTCAGTGTGTTGCCATCTGTGTGTTGGACCCTGGCTAGGGGGGGGGGGGGGGGGGGGGGGGGGGGGGGGGGGGGGGGGGTCTGTCCTCCACACCCCCCGCCGGTTCTCTTGACAAGTGGTTCAGACAGCAACAGCTCGGGGCTGTGACGCCTGCTAGGTCTTTGAACTGATGGGAGGTGAGGTGGGGTTCGGGAGAGGGTGTGAGGGTGGATGATGGACGGGGAACGGGATGAGAGGAGGGGGGTGGGGAGTGCCTCTAGGTCTGTCGACGGTATGCCTGTGATACTGTACAGTGTGTCCACTCTAGAGAAGCGGCCCCTCCCATTTCTCTGATCCACTCCCGTCTTGTCAGTCTGTGGTGGACCGTTCACGGACTTGTCGTAGGTGTAAGAGTCTGCGGTGCCATTAGATGCCGGACACACACACACACACACACACGCACACACACGCACGCACGCACACACACACAAATATATTTTCTCAAAAACATGCAGGGATTTCAGTAACTCCTTCTTCCGTAAAATGTCAGAAAACCGTTTCTTTCTTTTAGACACACACACACACACACCATCACATCACATTACATCACGCAGGACATCATCTCTGAACAGGTTTTCATGGGGTCTACTGTAAAGTGTTTATCCTGACATCAAGGGAGTCCCAGCACTCTGGAAGAACATGGTTAACAGTGAGTGACACATCACATGAAATGCACCATGGAGTTTCTTCATCTATTAGAGAATACGAGTGGGCGTAAAGGGAGTGGGCCTGTGTGAAACGGCACAAGACTGTTTCTTCTTTTCAGCCGCCAGTGGCACACGGTAATTTAACTCTTTCAGGTTTAGGCGCATCTGCTGTACAGCCACTGACAATGATACATTTTTGTTTCTTCATCATGATTAGAATGGATAGGTGTGATGGCGATTGTGCGATGGTGTTCCGTTTTTTGGTCCAAGACTTCACTGTGCTCTCCCCTCCTTTTTCATCCATTTTTTTTATTTTTCATTATTTCTTTTTTTTTTTTTTCATGGTTAATGCATGACAGCTTGTGGTGCACGTTCCTTTTTTAAAACCACCTCTCTGCCTAAGTCATAAAAGCGTAATCTACATTCAGTACCGGACGAGGCTCCACCCTACGCTTCCTTTCACAACGTCCTGGTCAGAGAGAGAGAGAGAGAGAGAGAGAGAGAGAGAGAGAGAGAAAGAGAAGAGAGAAATGAAACAAGCAAGGCTCTCATAGA
>JADBJO010000387.1:257500-263865 GCA_016801955.1 Conus betulinus
GCGATACCTATGGTGTAGAGAGAAAGAGGAAGAACGTATCTATGGTTTGGAAAGAATGAGGAAAATCCTTTCTATGGTTTGAAAAGGACGAGCAAGAGTATATCAGTGGTTTGTAAAGAATAAGCAAGATCTTATCACCAGTGTGGAAAGAATGAGCGGGACTATGGCTCGGGCAGAATGAGCGACATCCTGCCCATAGTCAGTCAGCCAGCCACCATGTCACTCACTGACCTTTCGTCTTTCCTTCAAATACTTATTTGTTCAAAACACACACATATACACACACGCGCGCACACTTGCTTATGCGTGCGTGCGTGCGTGTGTGTGTGCGTTGTGTGTGTGTGTGTGTGTGTGTGTGTGTGTGTGTGTGTGTGTGTGTGTGTGTGTGTGTGTGTGCGTGTGCGCTCATCTGACAGTCAAGTTTTACGCCGGCTGACCTACAGAACAGGTAGCTACGGACCCGGTGGTACATGTTGCCACATATTTCCTTCTTGAGGAGCTTCGGGGAGTAGGAGGGGGTGGTTCTCCTACAGTCTGACAAGGAGACGAAGCCAATGACAGTTCCCGTCGTCTATTGCAAGTCTCTTGTGTCCCGAGTTAGGAACGGCATGTGGCCTTCTGTACTTCCGTTCTTTCGGAAGCCTGACTGTGTGCAGTTTTTGAGGGGCCGTTTCTCTGGGTGATATTGAGGGACCTGATGACCATTTGCTCCGTGCTCTTACCAAGGCAGCTGAGAAGACTGATGGAGCGATATATTCGCTTCTTTTTACGACATGGGAATTCGCCAGATTTCCAGGACTGGTTGAATATGTCCAGTACCTTCGCTGGGTGTTCTTGCCACGATCGTTTCGATAAGAATCCCGTCTTTTCCTGAATCAATCTCTCTCTCTCTCTCTCTCTCCTCTCTCTCTCTCTCTCTCTCTCTCTCTCTCTCTCTCTAATTATTACAGCGATTCTTTTTATACTTTATTAATATAAGATGACACAAACTGGAGAGCCTTTTGCCTGCTCTCTCTCTCTCTCTCTCTCTCTCTCTCTCTCTCTCTCTTCTCTCTCTCTCTCTGTTAAGTTCTGTTTGTTTCGTTTTCTGTTTTTGTTTTTCCTTCTTTTTGTTTTTCCCTCCTACACCCGTATGCGCACACATACATTTTCAGATTAGATGTTGTTTGATAGTGAATCAGACACAAGAATTGTATGTTTTTAGAAGGGAGACTGAAACCAAGAAAGTATGGGACGCAAGCGATATCATGGTTCAGATGTAGGAGGGCGAAACTGAGAGATACTCAGAAGTTGTGAACCAAGTCACCTGGCCAGCACGCCAACTGTTTTCCACCGTCTGGACAGCCTTGAGACCACACCACGACCGAAGACAAACTCCACCACTACACCACAGCATACTTAGCAAGGTATATTAAGTACACTTGGGTGTATTTTCGGGTACACCGAGGTCCCACATTGCGGCTTCACCGTGCTGAGCTGGAGGGGGTTACCAAGCACCCCAAGCATCTGCCGCTAAAAGCGTCCAGCCGGTCTGGGACAGGTATTAACACGGCTTCCATGGGGGAACAGACGGCAAAGGGTTCTGACTCGGTGTGAAAGAGAGCAAGGGACGGTAGCACTAAGAGACAGAAACTCTAGGTCACTACTTAATCATCGGGAACGACAGATTTCCCGGATCCTATTTTTTGCTCAGCGCGATGATATCATTTCGATTTTTTTTTTTAAAGCCCAGAGTACAGCGTGCAGATCACAGCAGTAGAAAAGGGGTGGAAAAGATAGGGGTAAAAAAAAAAAAAAGGGGGGGGGGGGGGGGCAGGGGGGAGAGAGAGCGAGAGATGGGGGAAGAGGGGTGCGGAGAAGGCATTACATGGAGAGAGGGACTGAGAACGGGAGAGAGCGTAGGACAGAGAGAGAAAGGGAAGACATGGAAGAGAGTAGAAAAACAGAGATATGCAGAAGAGAGAGAGAGAGAGAGAGAGAGAGAGAGAGAGAGAGAGAGAGAGAGAGAGAGACAGAGACAGAGACAGACAGACAGACAGACGGACGGACACACACACACACACACACACACACACGCACGCACGCACGCACGCACGCACGCACGCACGCGCGCGCGTCCATAGCTCATTCGTGGGAGACATTTGGGGGGGGGGGGGGTGAGGGAGGGGGGGAGAGAGAAACAGAGAGAGAGAGAGAGACAGAGACAGAGACGGAGAGGGACAGAAGTGGGTGGGTGAGGTGTGGGGGCGGGAGTAAGCTGATTGGGATGGAGTGGCGGTTAGCAACAGGAATATTAACAACCTCCTGCAACGTCACACCACTCACTTTCACCACGGACACTCTAGTCTGCAGCATGCCAGAAAACAAGCAACCGACCAACGAACAACCAAACAACAATGCTGATCACACACACACACACACACACACACACACACACACACCACACACACACACACACTAAGACAGAAAGAGAGACAGACAAACAGATAGACAGACAGACAGAGACAGACAGGCAGAGACAGACAGAGAGAGACTAACACGGAGTAACAGACGGACGGACTCACACCTGTGTACATATGAAGCTAATTTTTTTCCTGGCCTCTTTGGGATTGAATGAAGAACTCCACACAAAATCCACCCCCCCCCCCCCCCCCCCCCCACTCCTCTCACCCAATACCACCGACACCACCACAACCACCACTATAACCACCACCTCCTCCCACATCACACCCTCCACCCCCCCTACCCCCCTCCTCCCCAGTGACTCACGTCTGCGTGCTGATGGTGCTGGTCTTCCTGGCGTGCTGCAAGGAGAGCAGGTGCTCCCTGTCCATTCCCAGCACCTGCCCCAGGTCCTGCCGATCCTTCAGACGCTCCGCCTTCAGGGACCGCGTGGGCAGGTCCTTGCCCCCTACACCCCGGCCCCCGTCCTCGCCGCCGCTCTCCACTTCCACGCAGCGGGCCAGCCTGAGGCGTCGCCTGCAAGACAGAAGGAAGTGATACACTGACAGGCAATTGTTTTGCCTGAAGCAGACCCAACAGGTCGAAATGCATAGTCTTTTGTCCTGTAATCTGTTTGTCTGGATTGTCTTGCGTAGCTAATATGCTTTCTTTTAAAAAAAAAAAAATGGCTTCAATTTCCACCTTCACTCACCTCACTTTGAAACCGACACACAATAGTCATTCCCTTTTCTTTTCTTGTTTTGTTTCGGTCAGTCACTTTTTTTTGGTTCTTGGTTTAATCTGTAGAAGACCCTAGGGTCAAAGCATGTTGCTTCTACAATGTCGAGAGTGTTCGGTCCGTTTAATAGGTGCTCCAGTAACCAAAGTTTTGTTGTCTTGAAAGGGGAGAGGATTTTTTTTTTTTAACTTTTCAAACAATAAAACGTGTGCATCTTGTAGAGTTTAGCCAGAGTGCTTTGTCCCTTGTGTGTGTGTGTGTGTGTGTTGTGTGTGTGTGTGTGTGTGTGTGTGTGTGTGTGTGTGTGTGTGATCAGCATTGTTGTCCCTGCAATATTCACAGCCAAATATTATCTGTATTTCGTCCCAGTTTCTAAACACAAATAAAGACATGCATAGAGGTAAGGTAATGTTGCTTATAGCCCAGCGAAGGGATGGGAGGGGGGAGGGAGGGAGAGAGAGGGGGAGAGAGAGAGAGAGAGAGAGAGAGAGAGAGACAGACAGACAGACAGACAGACAGACAGGAAGGCAGGCAGATAACATAAACAGACAGGCAGACAGACAGACAGTCAGACAGAGATAGAGACAGAGAGACAAAGACTGAGAGACAAAGACAAAGAGATGGAGAAACAAAGGTATGGAAGAGAGGAGACAGACAAACAGACGAGAGATGGGGAAGACAGAGAGAGAGAGAGAGAGAGAGAGAGAGAGAGAGAGAGAGAGAGAGATAGAGAGAGAGAAGGAGAGATGGAGAGAGAGAGAGAAGGGGGGGGGGGGGGGGAGACCGAGCGTGAGAGTGTCAGTTTTATTATGGTGAAAAATAAATTCCGGAGAGAGAGAGAGAGAGAGAGAGAGAGAGAGAGAGAGAGAGAGAGAGAGAGAGAGAGAGAGACAGAGACAGAGACAGAGAGAGAGAGAGAGAGAGAGACAAACAGACGGACGGACAGACCAAGGTCAGAGACAGATACTGAGAGACAAAGCATGGGTTAAAGGAAGAGAGACAGATTGCACGAGAATGAGGGGAGGGAGGGAGGGAGGGAGGGAGAGTGAGAGAGAAAGAGAGACAGAGACAGAGACAGACAGACAGAGACACAGACAGACACAGACAGACAGAGACACAGATCGGAAACACAAAATCAACACACTTTCTTCCTTCCCCTCCTTCACTCCCCACCCTCCTCGCACCTAGCAAGAACACTTTGGCCCATTATAAACTCCCGTTACAACCCTGTCACTATAAACTCCCGTTACAACCGTATCTCTATAAAACTCCCGTTACAACCCTGTCTCTATAAACTCCCGTTACAATCCTGTCATTATAAACTCCCGTTACAACCCTGTCTCTATAAACTTCCGTTACAACCCTGTCTCTATAAACTCCCGTTACAACCCTATCTCTATAAACTCCCGTTACAACCCTGTCGCTATAAACTCCCATCACAACCCTGCCTCTATACACTCCTGTTTACAACCCCATGTCTATAACTCCCGTTACAACCCTGTCTCTATAAACTCCCGTTACAACTCTGTCTCTATAAACTCCCGTTGCAACCCTGTTTCTATAAACTCCCGTTACAACCCTGTCTCTACAATCTCCCGTTACAATCCTGTCTGCATAAACTCCTGTTACAATCCTGTCTGTATAATCTCACGTTACAACCCTGTCACTATAACCTCACGTTACAACCCTGTCACACTACAACCTCCCGTTACAAAACCCTGTCTGTATAATCTCACGTTACAACCCCTGTTTCTATAACCCCCCGTTACAACCCTATCTCTATAAACTCCCGTTACAACCCTGTCTCTATAAACTCCCGTTACAATCCTGTCTGTATAAAAACACGCACAACAAAATTAAGGTATCTATCCGACTCCCACCCATAGCATGAAGTCCACTAGCACATAAAACGCACCAAGGCAGACGTCACCCTTAACCAGGCAACTGCATCTTTCAATGGTGGTGGTGCTGGCTGGGGGGTGGGGGGGGGGGGGGGGGGGGGAACTGGTGTAGGATGAGATCAGGGTTAGGGAAGGGGAGCAAAGATTAAATGAGGGTGAAGGGGGCTGGATGGAGAGAGAGAGAGAGAGAGAGAGAGAGAGAGAGAGAGAGAGAGAGAGAGAGAGAGACAGACAGACAGACAGACAGACAGACAGAAAGAATGGATACGTGTTACTGGGGATACAAAGGAAAATCTATAGCAGCTTTCTTTTTGCCGCATGTGTCACTGGGGGTACCCTGGAAAATCTGTTAAACATCCCCTCAAAGCATCACTACTTCCTATACCACAAGAATGCGCACGCACGCACACACATATACACACACGCACACACACACACACACCCACACACACACACACACACACACACACACACTCATATGGTACACAAGAAGAAGAAAATGAAGAGACAGAGACAGAGAGGGGGGGGGGGGGAAGAGAGAGAGAGAGAGAGAGAGAGAGAGAGAGAGGAGAGAGAGAGAGAGAGAGAGAGAGAGAGACAGACAGACAGACAAGACAGACAGACTGAAACTCAAATCTAACAAAGCGAATAAAATACATCATACACATGAGTACCTGTAAGTACAAAAGAACATGCCACTACACAGCTTTTTTTTTTTTTTTTTTTTAAAACAATGCCCTAATGTATCCCCTCGTCCTCCCCACACTCACATACAAATTAAAATACACACCAAACGCAGAAAACCAGAGAGAGAGAGAGAGAGAGTGAGAGGGAGAGAAAGGAGAGTAGAGAGAGAATCGCGCGCGCGCGCGCGCGCGCGCGCGCGCGTATGGTGTGTGTGTATGAACATAACTGTATTCTAAAATCACAAATGAACACAGATCTTTCTACCACCATTTCTCATCACGGCGCCTTTGTCCCCCCTACCACCCCCCCACCCGCCCCCCCCCCCCCCACACACACACGACCAGAGTCAGATACATATAGTAACTGAATACCCACCAAAAAGTGATAAAAAAACGACCGAAGTAGAGAGAGAAGAGATAGAGAGAGAGAGAGAGAGAGAGGAGAGAGATAGAGAGAGAGAGAAGAGAAATGCGAGGGCACGGGCAGGGAGGGGGGGGGGGGGTGAGCAAAAGAAGGTGTGGAACGACAGGAAGACAAAATCACATGCTAAACTCACCACCACCACCTCAATCCTATACTTCTCACCCACCCCTCCC
>JADBJO010000387.1:266522-269022 GCA_016801955.1 Conus betulinus
AGTACAAGCCTACTCCTTTTCGACGCTCACAAGCTTCACAAACATGTTTTCTCTCTCTATTGTGTGTGTAAAAGATCAAAGTGAATCTCTGAAGAGAACGCCTACAATGTTCAACAAACGCCAACTACACGCTTCACGGTGTCATATTTCAGCTCCAATCGGCCTTCCTGTTGAACAGAAACAAGATGTCCTTCATAATGAAAGTTATGTGGTGGGGCTGTGGCTATGGGGTCCCCAAACTTAAGGACTGCCGATGACTATTTTCCAAACATCTCTAATTTTAGTCACAAAAACAGTTCGCGGTTCGTGTTTGGGATGACGGCTGTAACCCCCCCCCCCCCCCCCCCCCCCCCCCCCCCTCGCTCTCCCCTCCTCTCCCCCTTTGCGACTGTCTTTCTGATGAGGTAGTGTAGTGGGGTCTCTCGTATGACTAGTTTCACATGCTTACATGCCAGTGTGCTGTAGGTCCCCACAATAATTTACTGCATACCATCACCACAATCTTCCAATACTCGCTTGCTTCGCGCACTCAGGCGTCCATATCAGCGTATAAATGGAACAGTTAGCATGGAGTCAATGCCAAGACTACCGCGAAAGAAAAACTTGTCCCTAGAAGCTTTTGCTATGAGGACGTAAAACTAAACCATCTCTGGAATCAATATAAAAACGATAATTTAATACATGAAAGAAAATCTTTGAATGAACTTACATTTCTCAGTTTCTGTAGTCAATCACTGTAAATGACATTTCTTGTATGTAAATTCTCAACATTTTTGTCACAGACCAATCTGCTACCTTATACTGTGCCCACATGTGTGAATTCGGCAACCCCCTTAACAACTTGGACGTCAGTGATCACGTCCGGACGTGTGGCGGGCCTTTACAGAAATTTACCAAATATCTCTTGCTTATAAAACATTTGAATCATGATAATCTTCTTTGCACCATAAATGGAATTTTGTTTAAAATTTAGTCAAAACGAATTCTTTATCCTCGATTGTCACTTGATATTGGTAATTATCACGTGTTCGCGATACTACGATGTATTGAACCACTGGACCGAGGAATCAAAAGATCAGTTTGGGTTCTTGTGCCCACGAAGAGGCTTTGTTAATGAAGGCACTAATCATCTGAACGAGATGACTACCATCGTTTCTACTGAACAACTAGTCGGGCACTCGGGAGAACGCAGACCCCTGCCAAGATGGAGCGGATCTTCCACCCGCCCTTTGACTCCGTTTGAAAAGAAAACTACTTTTCCGCTAGGGGAAATAACTGTTGATACGGACTCAAGGTAACTTTTTTTTCTTTTTTTTTTTTTTTTTCTCTCAATCTTTATAAGAACGTGGTAAAGAAGAATTGTAAGTGTTTATATCCTTAGAAAAGTTGTACCATTTCATAAAACATAATCATTACTCCGCGGATGATAGTTATCAATTTGTAACAGTAATTTCACACCATTTTCGGTTGATTTTCTTTAATCACCTTGCTCAACAGGTATTGTTATTATAGCACTTATTCCAAACATATGACACAGACAAGCGGGGGTGGGCGGATGGGTTAAAGAGTGATGGTCGCTGTAGACTATAAGTTCACACTTAATCGGACAAAGGCTACGCCGATTCGAACCATCCGCCCCCTCCTCCCTCCACTTTCCTCCCACACCTCACGACCGAAGAACGGCACTGATGAGAACACGTATCGTGGCATCCGAACTCAAACCTTATCGCCACCACCACCACCACCCCTCCCCATCACTATAAAGCGCATCCTTTCTCCCCCATCCCCAATACTGCTCTTTCTCACACCCACGACTAAATTCTGGCAGTGACACAATAACGGTATACGCTAGAACTATCATGAGATCCTAGGTCAACACACACACACACACACACACACACACACACACACACAGTTCCCTTTCCCGCTTTTCGCCCACTTTTCGGACGCGCGCTTGTGAAGAGAGAACTAAGGCCCGTCGCTTTCGTACACTGGCTCATTGACAGGCGGGAATTACGACGAGAACTTAACATCCGACTGGTATACTGGCATCAAACCGCCCACGTGCTGTGACGTCGACATCCCGGCAAAGTACATGTCACGTGTTCTTTCAGATCAATGCCACTCGGAAATCTATGACACTGAACTTAGAACGGGGGGGGGGGGGGGGGGGGGGGGGGGGGGGAGCGTAAATAAAGACCCCCTCCCTTCTCCCTCCCTCTCTCTTGTTTGAACAAGTCGTCATGCGGTAACCCATCAGAGGAGATACAGCACTGCTGCCGAGTCATTCGGTGGTGTTCGATGGTGCTTGTATCCCTGCCTAGAAAGCGATCTCTACACGTATATGGACTGTGTTCGCCAATACACTCTCCCTTGATTCCTTTACGCCTCTTCCTCTTTCTGTTTACTGTGTGTGTGTGTGTGTGTGTGTGTGTGTGTGTGTGTGTGTGTACGGGCGCTCGAGTATCTGTGTGTGTGCGTGTGTGCGTGTGTTCGTTCG
>JADBJO010000387.1:279022-291522 GCA_016801955.1 Conus betulinus
TGTTCACACGGACATGACGTACTTTCTGTGGAACTGTTCATACGGACATGACGTACGCTGTAGAACTGTTCACACGGACATGACGTACTTTCTGTGGAACTGTTCACACGGACATGACGTACTTTCTGTGGAACTGTTCACGCGGACATGACGTACTTTCTGTGGAACTGTTCACGCGGACATGAGGTACTCTCTGTGGAACTGTTCACGCGGACATGACGTACTCTCTGTGGAACTGTTCACACGGACATGACGCACTCTCTGTGGAACTGTTCACACGGACATGAGATATTCTGTGGAACTGTTCACAAGGACATGACGTACTCTCTGTGGAACTGTTCACGCGGACATGACGTACTCTCTGTGGAACTGTTCACACGGACATGAGGTTCTCTATGGACCTGTTCATAATCTGGGCTTTGACCTGACTTAAAACTTTTGTGACTGTCATACAGAAAGGCCTTTGGGGATGATGGCTGACGAAAATCTTTAAATGTTGACTCTGCTATTAAAAAGACAAACAGAATCTCTGGGACTGTTTCACATTTAATTCAGTATAAAATAAAGATTATAAAAACAAGTATAGCAACGTGGTTTCGTCCCCAGGTTTCTACGACAAGCGTAATACTCTTGTTTAAGATGTACTAGTTGTAAAGGTTTACCAAACAAACAAAGTTTCTGAATGCATTAAATTGTTAAAAAAGATCGAAGAGTAAGAGATGACATGATTGCAAGCTTTAAAACTGTTCATGGCAGTTGCGATACTAAGATCACCAACAACCGTTGGTGGATAATTAGTTCAAAAACTACAGAAAAGACGATGAATTTATAAACTTTCTGTTTAAACAAGTCTTCTGGTGCACTTTATCGCTAACAGGGTTGCCAGTCTTTGAAGTTAGTTACACAGCATTATTTCATTGGAACATATGACACAGAGTTAAAAACAAACAAACAAAAAAACGGACACGACAGATGTTGGGGAAAACACTGCTTCATTGCACCGCTTCATTGCACATTTCAAGACTGGAAGTTCATCAAAATCAAAATATGCTTACGTACACACTTTCAAAATTGTTATTAATAAATAAGTGAGTAAACTGGAAGCCTACCCTTTCTCCAGACTCTTCATTGACAACGGGGGTAACCGAAGAGAAAGAAAGACAGAGACAGACAGACAGAGACAGATAGAAAGACAGACAGACAGACAGACAGGTAGATAGACTGACTGATGAATGAATCAAACAAGAAACTGACAGAGCCGGCTTGACTCTATCGAGTCTGACACTTGCCAACATCTACGATGTTCCTGGAAGCCGCCTACCCTTTCTCCAGACTCTTCATAAACAACGGGGGTAAACAAAAAGGGCAATGGACTGGTCACACAATACTAAGCAGCTGCCCACCCACCCACTCCCCTCTCATTCTCTCTCTGAGTATAGTTTTAAGTGTCCTTGGTCATAAAACGAATGAGACTTTCTAGACACTGGGATATCAGCAGCTGAATATCTAAGGAAAAGAACAGCATAGGTTGTTCTGAAAGAACAATGCCCACAGACGCTGCTTTCATTAATATAATACTCGGACTGGGATTCAAAAAAGCTATCCACAGATGAAAGAAAAGTCTTTCAACAACGCGGCATTTCCAAATAACTGTTAGTCATGATTCATGTGTCAACAGTGACATATAATTTGTCGTGATCCACGTGTTAACAGTGTAACATAATATCGTCTACACAGATCCTTGCTTTTGCTTCGATCCCGTCTCTTTTGCACACAATTAATTTCAACAACAAACTTCCATAAAAACTCTTAATCGATGGGCTTTAAGTTTCTCTAGCCACCACCCTGCCTTTCTTTCCTAAACAAGATTCAGTTCATGTGGTCTCACACTGCTGTTGATATTAAATTGAGAAACGAAGTCTACCCTAGGCCTACTCTATCAACTCATCGTGAGAAATTACAAAATCATTTCATACAAAACGCATTTGTAAATTTACGAATTTTAAAACACATTTCTGTCCTCTTTCTCCATTAAAAAAATGACATCTAAATAATCAAATGGACGAGTTCTAATACAAATTACAATGCAATCCCTCAAGAACGACGACTGCCTAGCACAAACATGAACACGAACTGTTAGCGGAAAAAAACTTATAGTAAAGGCTCTTACACGCACATTCAAGCAACATTTTTCTTCAAGGTTTTAAAAGTGGTTTTGCACGTGATATTTTACCCCACGACATGTGTGTAGACGACACAAATACGCACTACGTGACATAGGAGTTTCAGAAGCTTCTGAACACTTTAAACTCTCTGGTAAGTCCAGGACACCAGATGGCTGCAGATGTTGCTTGTAAAACATTCCTAGCAGTCTGACTGGCTATACTACAGCCTGGTTCTCAACCTCTCCAAAAACGCTCCATGCATTTTGACTGGTTAAGCTATGTCATTATTTTTTTAAGTGTCTACACAAATTCAGCTGTCTATTACCAACCACAGCAGGGTGACTGTACCACGCATCTTTTAAGCCTCTTGCCAGTCTTTGTCGGGTATGGGTTACTCAAGCTTGTGTGTGAGTGCGTGCGTGCATTATTTTGTGTGTGTGTGTGTGCGTGCGTGCGTGCATTATTTTGTGTGTGTGTGTGTGTGTGTGTGCCCGCGCGCGCGTGCGCGTGAAAAAGAAAAAATGGAAGAATGGGCGTAACTGACAGGGGACGGAGATGGGGGAATGAGGGTGGGAGTGTGTGTGATGTGGGTAGGCTTCATGGACGGATGCAAGGGTGGGACGGAGGCAAGGGGGGGTAGGAGGGGGCAACGAAAGAGAAAGTATGCCATTTCTCTCTCTTGAAGCAGGTTTTTTTTCCCCCCTGCTATTTGTATGCATGCTTGACATTCCTGAAATGAAAATAAAGTGCCCAAACAGCGATAAACTTGGACAGAACTAAAGGTGACTGAAAACAAGCTGTTTAATTATTGGAGCACGAAACAACATTAAAGCTTGCCTTATGCTATCCTTTCAGTTCTGCTGAACAGTTTATCTTTTGTGGTACAAGAAGACCTGTGACTTATCCTTGCCAACACATTAAGGGAGGCGACTCAAAAGAAGTTTTTTGTCAGGTTTCGTATAGCGTTACGAGTTATCGCCCTTACCAGCCGTGAATTGTTCTACAGCTCTCTCTGTTTCAGTATTCTTTCTCTCAAATCTGTTTACTTGACTGTGGTATTCTTAATGAGCACCAGTTTTTAACATGTTTCTTTTACAATTATAGCTGCTAGAATATTTTGCAGTCTAACCTTTGGCATATTTTTCTGTTTAAAAACATTTGTATGTTTTGAAATTTTGTGTACTTTTTTGTAGTAGTAGTAGTTGTTATTAGTATGCGATTCCAACTAGTGTTTCACCTTTTTTTTTTAAGGAAACATTTCAGAAAAATTCTTTTTTGTTGTCTCTGCAAGTAAAGACTTCAAACCTGTTGCCTGTGTCAACGTCATATTCCTCTATGTACATGAGGAGCAAGAAGTTCCTGACAGCATGAACTACATTGCACATCAAGGAAATCTAGCAACTAAATGAAACAAAAAAAAAAAAAAAAAAAAGAGAGAAATACTGGGGAAAAAAAAAAATATATATATATATATATATATATATATATATATATATACATTTCAGCGCTCTAGGCCTCTACTTTTTTTCAAGGGATGACGGACTATTTTGTGTACATCAAAACCCCAGTGACATCATCAGAAATACAGAAATTGGGTCATGCCACTCATGTCATCATAAAATGATGTAAAATCTGCAACATGGTTCTAATGATATAAGTTAATTGCTTCTCTCTTTCTCTCTCTTCCTTCCTCTCTCTCAAAGTGTTTTACTTTCAGTAATTTTCATTCACACACATTGAATGAAACATTTAGATGGACAGCCATAGTGACTTTATATCAACAGGCAAACTAGCTGCGCTTTATTTGTTATCTTTTTCTTAAAGTGAGTGAGTGAGTGAGTGTGTGTGTGTGTGTGTGTGTGTGTGTGTGTGTGTGTGTGTGTGTGTGTGTGTGAGAGAGAGAGAGAGAGAGAGAGAGAGAGAGAGAGAGAGAGAGCAGCATGTACATGAGTGTGTGGCAGCTATGTGTGGATGCCAGTATTGTTTCAAA
The DNA here is from genome assembly GCA_016801955.1 of Conus betulinus. Lineage (NCBI taxonomy): Eukaryota > Metazoa > Mollusca > Gastropoda > Neogastropoda > Conidae > Conus > Conus betulinus. The sequence goes on from JADBJO010000387.1 coordinate 283,178, forward strand.
TTTTTGTGCACACTGTCAATACATGTGTACAGATTGACCTGAATGAATCACTGTCTATAATGTCCGTTAGTTCAGGAGTGGAAATATATACTCTGAAACAGTTGTTTGTAAGCAGCTTATATAAAAGGAAAATACAAAAATATCTTCAGTCCAGAAAGGTGGCATCCCAGGCGTGGCTGGCTGTGTAGAACACACCACAATGATGCGGGATGCATCCAAAGCGCAAAAACAGAAAAGAGAGACCTGGACGTAGTGTGGCTTGATCTGGCAAACGCATATGGATCTGTACTCCATGAGATGATACAGTTGGCTCTTGAGATGTACCATGTGTCAAAGAACATCCGCGACATGCTCAAGAAGTACTTCAATGGCTTCTCAATGCGGTTCTCTACCAAGGAGTATATAACAGATTGGATCAACTTGGAAGTGGGCATTGCAATGGGCTGTGCAATTTCGCCAGTACTGTTTATGTTGGCAATGGAAGTCATCTTGAAAGCAGCAACAAGCAACACAAGACAGACAGACCTTGGCGATGGATACAAGATGCCCCCTCTCAAGGCCTTCATGGATGACACTACAGTGATTTCGGCTAGTGAAGACGACATGTCATGTGCTGGAGAGGCTGGATGACATAGTTGCCTCATCCAGAATGAAGTTCAAGCCAAAGAAAAATCACGGAGTTTCTCACTTAGGAAAGGAAAAATGGCCAAATCTGTGGTCTTCAGTGTTGCCAACCAGGCCATTCCAACAGTCACAGAAGAGCCAGTCAAGAGCCTTGGAAGATGGTATGATGATACGCTGAAAGACACACAAAGAGAGCAAAAGAAACCAAACAGATGTCAGAAGAAGGCTTGAAGACCACTGACCAGTGTGGGCTCCCTGGCAAATACAAGGTCTGGTGTCTGCAGTTCATGCTGATACCAAAGCTCCTATGGCCCCTGATGATGTACGACATCTGCACCAGCATAGCGGAGGCAATGGAAGCCAAAATCAGCAAGTTCACAAGAAAATGGCTTGGGTTCCACCCTGTCTGACTGACATAGCACTGTACTGTTGCCAAGCAAAGCTGAAACTACCACTAAAATCCATCCTGGAGGAATACAAAGCAGGGAAGATCAGACTTCAAAGCATGCTGGAGGACTTGGGAGACAAGGTGGTAGAAGCAATCAAGCCCCTGCTGAACACAGGCAGAAAATGGAGAGTTCAAGAGGCGATGGATTCTGCAAAAGAAAGTCTCAAGATCAGAGAAATAACAGGACACACACAGACCAACAGACAAGGACTGGAGGTGACCAAAACTGAGTGGTGGTCAAAGGCCAAAGAAAAGCCAAAAGAAACATATGATTCAAGAGATGAGAAAAGAAGAAGACCAAAAAAGACTCCAAAAAGCAGTCCAGCAGAGCCAGCAAGGGCAATGGACAATGTGGGAGAATGCACTCCAAAGAAGTCTCACTTGGAATGACAATTGGCACATGGCCCTCTCAGGATCAGCTTCATTCTCAGATCTGTACATGATCTTCTGCCCTCATATGCAAACCTGGTGAAGTGGGGAAAAAACCGACGATCCTGCATGCCCCCTCTGCTATGTTAAAGACTTTTTAAAGACTTTTCAAGACCTGCCATACAAAAAATATAAAGACCTCGCGGCAACTTCCTAGATGATATAAATACCAAAACAAGGCTACCTTTATTGCTCTTCACTTGTTGTCCTACTTGACTTGAGACCAGAAAGCAGTGTCTATAGTCCCCAGGTGAAGAATCCAAAAACAATTCTTTTCCTTAATCTAAAACTGTCTTAATCTAAAACTTTACACAGTCCATAAAAGAAGACTAAAATAGAGGGTGGGGGTGGGGGGATAGGGGGAAACTGTAGTGTGTCTTGAACAGGCTGACTATTGTTTCGAAGAACTGGAGGCCCCCTCGCTGGATTTCAGATCCTCCATCTCCTTTTCCAGTCCTTTCAGCTCTTTTTTTTTGTTTCACATTCTTCCGCAGAACATTAGACTCTGTCAACAAAGTCTTGCGGTTCAGTTCTTCTGCGTCAAAAGCCTTCTGGTCAGCTGTCTCCTCCAAGTGGGCGATGTTCTTCAACAGCTTAGCATGCTTAATTTTCAGTTCATCAAGGAGTTTTTTCTGATGCCTTCCTTTTCAATGCTCTTTTCTCCATTTCGGCCAGCTGCTTTTGGAAGATTCTTCTTACCTTGAGCATGCTTCTGCAACGCGGCTTCCCCCATCGCAGAGAGGTGCAGACTCTTCTTGCACACACAACAATACGCTTTGCGCTTGTCCTCCACGACTTTTCGAAGCCACTTGCTGTATTCTGGCTTTGAAAGCCATTTTCGTTTAAACGAACAAATGCCCGGCATCGTCGACAGCGACAGGAAGTGAAACTGCTTAAAGGGACGCTACCGCCGCAAAATCCGTTTACCTCCCTTGCCTCATCAAGATCGGCGTTTTGCTTATGTCGCAACGTACGTGAACTGATGGTTTGAAAAATTAAATAGTCCGAGTATTTTCACTTTTGTTTGAAATTTTTATGTGTAGCTTTTCTATGAACATTGGATCTTTATTTTATTTTCCCCATGATCTATATAGGAGAGCTGATTTTGAAAGATTTGTAAAGACCTGGTGCATTTTTTATAGATATTTAAGGACTTAAAAATGACCCCTCATTTTTTTCCAAACTTGTCCAAACCAGAATGGAAGAGTCACCCAGATATCATCAGCAAGAGTGGCATGAGACCAGACATAGTAGTCCACTCTCAGTCAACCAAGCAGCTGATCATGAACGAGCTCACGGTGCCATATGAGAACAGAATGGAGGCAGCTCAAATCTACAAGACTGAAAAGTATGCTGATCTGGCAAACAGCCTGAGGAGAGAAGGCTTTCAGGTCAAAGTCCTCACTGCAGAAATTGGAGCTAGGGGGTTTGTAGGAACATCTGCATACAGCCTCATGAAACAGCTCTCAATTGCAGGGAGGGAAAAAACCAAAGCCCTGAAAGCAATGGCAGAAGCGGCAGAGAGGTGTTTTAAGCTGGATCTGGTCAAAGGAGGAACAACAGTGAACTTCATAAGGCTTAACTTTCCTACAAATATCAGGTGTCCCAGTGGTTAGAGTGTGAGTCATTAAGGGAAAATGAGCATGTCCAGAGGGTCATGGGTTTGAATCCCTGTCATGGCTCGTCCCAAGATGGGGAAAAAAAAGTCATGAACTGGGTGTGGCCCAAACCCCCTAGAGTGTCAGGAGCTAAGCGCCGAAACACTTGCTTGAAGGGGGCTTCTCTGCTGAGGACTCTCTGCTGCCACGCTCTCCACGAGTTTCTTTCTACTACAAAGGAAAATACAAAAATATCTTTCTTCTGTCATGCCTTGTGTAAGATTAAGCTGTTACTTTACTCTGTTCTTACTTTGTTGCAGGCTTTGAATGAGAGGCCACAACCAATACTCCCTCTTCATGCTACTTATGCACATACCTTATGCTCTATCACTCACACTTTGTCTCTCTTTACACACACACACACACACACACACACACACACACACACACACACACATTCTTGCTCTCTCCATCTCTGTCTCTCTCTTTCAGTCCCCTTCTCTCAAAAGACAATGAAAGTAAAACACTCTTTCATACGCTATGTATACAATATCTCTCTCTCTTCCCCTCCCCCTTCTGTCTCTCTCTCCCTCTCTTGCTCACACACATGATGCATGTACACTCTCTCTCCAAGATCTTTCTCACAATCAGACACTAGCTCCATCTCCTCTCCTGGATCCCGCTCTCTTCTCTCCCTCACACAAATACATGTGTGTATGCTCCCCTTCCTCCCTCTCCCCTACACTGAGCACTTTTTCTGTTTCTCCATTGCTCAGGAAATGTTGTATCAAATTCAGATCATGAAATCTAAAAATGAAGTTGTCTGTCTCACTTCTACATTAAAAAATATGTACAATTACAGTAATATGAATGCAGAATACTCACATGAGTACATGAACGCACGTATATGTACATGTACACACAACAACAACAACAGCAGCAACAACAACAACAATAATAATAATTATAATAATAACAATAATAATGATAATAATAATAATAATTATAATAATGAATACTTATATAGCACCTATTCTCAGCTAGAGACCAAGTTCTAAGCGCTTTACAATCCACACTCGTTTTACACAACGGGCTGCCTCCCTGGGTAGTGCTGACTGAAGAGCTGCCAGCTGGCATTTCATTCAGTCATTTCCCATGACTTTCGGTCAGTATCATTCAATATCTTTCACTCAATTTTCTTACTTCCTTCATTCATTCCATATCTCACGCAGGGTGCATGCTATGTGTAACGTGTCATCCATACCAACGGCTAAACTGGCCTACTCTTCTGAAAGTTGGTGATGGGATTTTACGTGTGTGCAAGATGTTATGCATGCATTCACACACGGAACCTCGGTTTATAGTCTCATTCGAAGGACTTTAAGGGAAATGGAGTCAGAACCAATGTTAACTCCGACGGAAAAAAATCACCCTGTACCAAAACGGCCCAGCTGAGATTCGAACCCGCAACCCCAGGATCACTAAGATTACAAGTCCGGCACTCTACCAACTGAGCTATTCCGGCTCTGAATACATGAATTCACAACACACACATAAACAAACAAACACACACACACACACACACACACACACACACACACACACACACACACACTCACACACACAAACACACTGGTATACTCACAGACAACGACTGCAAGACACACAATGTGACAGATACATGCATACACTAACATGCATGTATGCGCAAGTGCACATGCACACACACACACACACACACACACACACACACACACACACACACACACACACACACACATTACTCATGGGTGCACACCTGATCAGCATCACTAGAAAAAAAAAAAAAAAAAAAAAACTAGTACGACTGTGAGTGAAATCACTCAAATTCTATACAAGTTTATACGATAGACACAACAGATGAAAACCGGAAATAATTGTGACACTAAGGCAAACACCAAGTCTTTTATGTTTTTGTTTGTTTGTTTTTTTTATGAACAGCAGGAACAATCAAAGTAAACATTGTTCAAGCGTCATTACTTTTACTAGATTTCTTTCAACAACCAGCCACACCTTCCATCAATGTGCATGAATAGCATTCTCATACTATGAAGGATAAGACTTTATAGCAGTTTGTTTGTTCCACACCCTAGGACTGAACTGAACTTCTAACAGAAAGTAGATGGGAGACGACGTGACGATTGATTTGAAGATTTGAAGAGCCCTCTCTATCTATCTCTCTTCCACTCTCTCTTGGATTAATCTCTCTCTCTCTCTCTCCCTCTCTCTTTCTCCTGAACTCTTTCTCCCATTTTTGGACTCACACAATAGTGGCAGTCAGTCTACAGATCTTGATCTTAGAGAGAGAGAGACAGACGGACAGACACAGACACAGACAGACAGACAGGCAGGCAGGCAGGCAGGCAGGCAGGCAGGCAGGCAGCAGACAGACAGACAGAGATAGACTATCATAGAGACAGAAACACAGAGAATGAGCATGTGCAAGCGTTTATGTGTATGTGCACACACGCACATGAATATGAGCGTGTGTATGTGTGTGTGTGTGTGTGTGTGTGTGTGTGTGTGTGTGTGTGTGTGAGAAAGAGAGAGAGAGAGAGAGAGAGAGAGAATGTGTGTGTGTGCATATGTCAGTGTGTTTGCATTTGCATGGCTGCTCACATCTGTGTGTGTGTGTGTGTGTGTGTGTGTGTGTGTGTGTGGTGAGTGAGTGTGTGTGTGTGTGTGTGTGTGTGTGTGTGTGTGTGTGTGTGTGTGCGCGCGCGCATGTGTGCAGCATTGTTTGCAGTTTTGCAGTCAGTGCATGCATGTGTGTGTGTTGTGTGTGTATATGTTTCTCTGAACAAGTAAGCAATTGTGGAGGAAACTAAAACCAGGCAAGGGGAAATGCTTCTAACCTTCTCTCAGATTCCTGATCCAACCTCAATTCTTTTAATGCTTTTCTAACCCTTTTAACACCAACATAGATTACACAACAAGAACTTATACCTAAACTTTTGTTTACATATCTTTGCTGTTTTATTACCATGTCCATGTTGATGTAATACCACGAATCGTAAACATTTTGGCTAATCTGGTTGAAAAATCCAAACTGAAATAATGTTTGCTTTTCCCCAGCAATTTAAACCATCCCACAAAACTAGCCCTAGTTGAAAAGAGACAGAAGAGCGTAAGCCAGTTTTGAAAAACATGAATGCCTTGACAGCAGAACTGGGAAAAATGGGTCATGTTATATCATGGAATGGTATGAAGTTTGACTTTACATCCATCTCTTTGCTTGCTCTATCTGTTCTCAATTATGAGAAATTCATATTAAGTGTCTACTAAGTATGTACATGGCATCTAGGTTAGGCTTGATTTGTTTCCAAAATTAAACTCGGGTCTCTCTGGAAGCAAAGGTCATTCCATGTTTCATTGTTTGATTTCCAAAACTGCAGTGTTTCCACTCTAACAACAGAGGCTGCTGTGCTAGGAATTTCAAAGGATAATAAGCTTTTAGAGTTCTTAACAACAACAAAAAAAAAAAAAATGCACAAACAAAAACAAAAACGAAAAATGTGTGGACACGTGATTGTCTTGTCAAATTTCAAATTATTCATAATTCATTTTATGTCAACTGATAGTCGATGATACGAGACCAGAAAGACGAGGTTTCCAGTGAATTCAACGAAATGGTCAAGCTACAACTTTCTTTTTTTTTTTGTAAAACCTGTCCATTTTTGCAACCAACTCTATCCCCTGCATTCCTGTCGTGCCTTCTTCTTCAACTGTTTAGCCAACATGTGCTGCCGAGTCAAAGGTCATCGACGTTTGGAGGTGGTTTTTTTTTTTTTTTTTTTTCATTGGGTTTGGTGCTAATTACGGCTGCGATTACAGAGTAGCAAAATTCGATTCCGACAACTGCTTGTGTGTCAGACTATGCTCCACTGGAGAATGTTGTCTTTCTGTTCTGAACTGTCTGTCTCCCTGCCTTTGTCTCCAGTTGTGCCGAAATTAGGTTATGGGGGGAGCTCAAAGCCGCTGCGCCGAAACGAACACACAAAGCACAGCAAAAAAAGAAAAAAAAATCGGAAATATTCGTCCATCATCTACTTAAAACTCTGTAAATGACGACAATCGAAGAAATATGAGCTCCACAGACTGTTTTTCTGATGGCATTATCTGAAGAAAACTAATCAAACATCATCAATGGAACCCAAATACTTCGCATGCCTTTCTACAGCTTCGTCGAAATGGAATCCATGTGGTAAATGCGACAACAAGGAAACAATCTAAAAACGCTATACTATTGAACAGTCACTTATGGGACTGGTAACAATTTGAACAATCTTACCGATCTTGTCAGTAGTTTCTACCATCGTGGCAGCTCGAGACAGCACTTCCAGTGGAGACTCCATTGTATCCTGTCGATCTGCACTTGAACGAGCAGGGTATAAATGTCGTCTGCCACAATTTGCCTCGTGCCGTGGATCGCAGATGGAGCTGTCAGTTTGCGATAAGATGATTTACTACTTGATTTCACTCAGTGTGAGCAAAGCCTGACACTACACATGGATGTCGATACCATTTATCCCCTTGTTCGCTTCGTTATGGGACAATTTCCCAGGGCACATCCCATCGAAAGTATCGTGCGTGAAAAACAAAAAGAAATAATCGGCTTTACATCGGGTCGGAATGACAAGAATTTGTAACAGGTCACATGACCAGTAATGATCACGTGACTACCATTTTGGAATACCTCAATATCACGTGATCTAATTTAGCAGTCTTCCTCTGTTTCCCGGTGGATAGCAGAAGACGGAAACGCCCAAACAAATGACGTTATTGATCTTCTAGTTTACTTAAAAGCAAAACAACAACAACAAATCCTGTGCATCAAAGAAATGGACTAGCGATGTTTATGATATGATCATATGACACAATCATAATCATAACATATTTGTAATGTAAAAAATGAATCGGCAAAAATCAGTGAATGAATAATGATAATTTTTTGCGTCCCCCTCCCTTCCCTCCTATATCATACCCCCCCCCCCCCCCCCCCCCCCCTCTCAATAACAAGAAATGAAAAAAAAAAAAAAAAAAAAAAAACAGCAGCAGAACCAGCAGCAGCAGCAGAAACAACAACAACAACAACAAAGAAAAGCAAAAAGGTTCACAGCACTCTGCATGTTATGTTGAAACCTAGAGAAACTGAGACGGAAACTTACTGTATTTCTGAATTAATCTGTACTCTTTTATATAAAAAT
>JADBJO010000387.1:301522-359022 GCA_016801955.1 Conus betulinus
TGAGGCCATCCTGTCACAGTAACCATGGCAAGTCTGTCTCCTATGAATGAGTATGATCAGTGGTACACTCATCAAGACTATACTCATGTACCAGCAATAAGTTGGGAGAACTTTCCCTCGTGAGCTTAGCTGTTGTTGAAGTTTAGCTGCTTGTTTACCTGTTTGTGAATGCTTCTCAACTGAGGGGCACTTCCATTGTGCTTGCCTGTACACACAGCTTCCATGAGTCACTACATATTTAAATTTTAACTCAGTCTGATGTGTCATTAAATAATATGCTAAATGATAGGTTGGTCTGTGGCATAAACAATGACTACATGCAGAGGTGCTTGCTTGCTGCTGAGAGCATCTAACATTTGACAAGGTGCTAGAGGTGGCAACAGCAGTGGAGTTAGCGATGAAGAATGCCATAGATATTCAAGGTGATTTGTGTACTGAGGTCAAGGATACAGCCAGTATCGACAAGGTGGATAATGAAGCACTAGCTGTGCCTGAAGATGTGAATTTGTTAAGAAAGACCAATCTGTGAAAGACATGCAGTGTTGGTTTTGTAAACGCAGAGATCATTTACAAAGACAGTGTCAGGAATATGTGGCTGAAAAGAGGAAGCATTTCAAGAGAAATGACAGATCCAAAGGCAACTCGATAAAAAAGATGAACGGACAGCGAGACAGGCAGAGTCTGTGTGTTACAGTGTTTAGACAACAAAACAGAGAGAGAAGCCGTTCATGGTGACTGTGCAGGTGGTTGTGTTCCCATGGAGATGGAGTTGGACACAGGAGCTTCCTGGACAATAATCAGTGAAAAAAAACACTGAAGGACATTAGATGTGTCCACTTGCCTCTTCACGAGTGCAGGAGGAGGTTGAAAACATACACTGGTGAAGAGATTCCGGTTGCAGGCGTGTGTTGGTCAGCTGTGAGATACAGAGCACCGTTAATGTTGGATGTTGTGGTGAAGGGTTCAGGGCCTAGTCTGCTTGAATGAGACTAGCTCAAACATTTGAAATTGGACTGGTCTGAAATATTTGCCATGAACTCAAGTGAGAGGGATGTCACAGACGCTGACTTAGATCACATTCTTAAAGAAAATGAAGTTGTGTTTGAGGAAGTTAGAGGCGCCATCAAAGGAGTTAAGGTAAGGTAAACATTTTTGTTGACCCCACTGCCCAGCCTCGTTACTTGAAGCCATGTCCTGTGCCCTATGTCCCATGTGAGAAGGTCAGCCAAGAGCTGGATCGCCTAGAAGCAGAAGACATGATTGAGAAAGTTTCATTTTTGGATTGGGCGGCCCCCATTGTTACTGTAGTCAAACCAGACAAGAGCATCCATATTTGTGGAGACTATAAAGTTACTTTAGTGTGAATGTTGCATCAAAGTTGGACAATTATCCAATTTCAAAAACTGAGGATGTGTTGGCAGAGCTGGGTGAAGGAAATTTTTTCTCCAAATTGGATTTGACACAGACACATCAACAGCTGGAATTGGAGAAGACGTCGAAAGAGTTCACCACAATCAACACACATCAAGGTCTTTATTGTTACAATTGGTTGCCCTTTGGAGTGTCCTCAGCACCAGGTGTTTTTCAGTGGACAATGGAGAACTTGTTGAGGGGCATACTCAAGGTGTATGTGCATATTGACGACATTCTAGTGGCAGGAAAGATGCGTGATGAGCATTTGCAGACCCTGAACATTGTACTCAAAAGACTGAATGAAGCTGGAGCAAAGCTGAAGAAAAAGAAGTGTTTGTCTGGCCACTGAAGTGATCTATTTGGGCCTGAAGATAGGTCAGAGTGGGATTCAGCCTGTGCCTGAGAAAATACAAGCAATTCAAGACATGTTACAGCCGACCAGTGTCAAGCAACTCCAGGCATACCTGGGAATGGTGAACTATATTCCTGCTTTTTGCCCAATCTGTGTACAGTGTTGTCTCCATTATACAGTTTACCACAGAAGGGAAGAAGTGGTCATGGAGTGAAAGTCAGGAACGAGCTTGATCGAGTCAAAAAAATTGCTACACTTTTCAAGGGTACTTATTCATTTCAACTTCATGATAGACATCATTCTCTCTTGTGATGCATCCAGTAATGGTGTGGATGCAGTACTCTCCCCAACTGGATGATGGTAGTGAAAGACTGGTGGCATTTGCATCACGCACTATGAACAGTGCTGAAAAAATTACAATGAGGTAGAAAAGGAAGCATTGGCAGTCATTTTTGGAGTAAAGAAATTTCATCAGTACCTTTATGGCCAGAAATTTGAAATAGTCACTGATTATAATCCACTACAAGGGCTGTTCAAAAAAGAGAGACAGGTGCCTGACATGGCTGCAGCTCATATTCAAGGATGGGCACTGACACTGTTGGCAAATGGATACTCCATCATCTTTAGGGAGGGCAAGAAGCATTGTAATGTGGACGGCTTCAGTAGGCTGCCTCTGGAAGGAACAGAGAGAGTTGAGCAAGAGCAGGGAGAGACAATTCTGTTAATGGAACAAGTAGAGACAATGCCAGTCACAGCACAACAGATTCGACTGTGTACCAGCAAAGACTGTCTTGTCCAGAGAGAAAGACTTTGTACTGAAAGGTTCACTGAAAAAGGTGGATGACAAAGGTCTTCAGCTGTACCTGTGGAGGCGGAGGGAACTGAGCATTCAAGATGGCTGTGTGCTGTGGGACATAAGGGTGGTGATTCCGCCGAAGAGACATGAGCGCCTGTTGGAAAACCTACATGAGTCACATCCAGGGATGAGCAGGATGAAGGCCTTGGCCAGGTTGTATGTCTGGTGGCCCAGTATGGACAGTGACATTGAGACCACTGTGCGATGCTGCCGAGTGTGTCAGACACATTGAAACATGCCCACTCATGCACCACTGCATCCATGGGAGTAGCCCAATCGACCTTGGAGTCGACTGCATGTTGACTATGCTGGACCTTTCCTTGGCAAGATGTTTTTGATGATCATTGATGCACACTTGAAGTGGCTGGATGCTTACCCACTGAACGTATGTACCTCCATGGCGACCATTGAGAAGCTGAGACACACATTTGCCATTCATGGGATGCCCGAGACGTTGGTATCAGATAATGGTTCCTGTTTTACCAGTGAGGAGTTTGAGAAGTTCAAGCATATAAATGGCATCAAGCATATCAAGTCTTCACCATACCAAGCCTCCCACAAATGGGCCTGCTGAGAGGGCAGTGCAGACATTGAAGCAGGGCCTGAAGAAAATGACTCATGGTTCGATAGACTTGAGTAGCGTGATTATTTTCCTTGTATCGCATCACTCCTCAAACAGTGACAGAACTGTCTCCTGCAGAGCTGCTCTTCAATCGCAAGGTCCGCACCCCCCTGGACCTGGTATAGCCAAGTGTAGAAAGACAGATGGTTCAGCGACAGATGCAGCAGAAACTGAACCATGATCATGTTGACATCAGAAGCTAGAGGGTGGGTGATTTAGTCTACATCAAGAACTTTTCCGCTGGCCCTAAGTGGTTGCCCGGTATGATCATGCAAAAGATTGGGCCACTATCGTGTGTGATCAGTCTACCTGATGGTCATTCTCTGAAGTGACATGTCGACCATGTACTACCTCAGGCCAATGAGTTTGGTCAGCCGGAGGATCCAAAGACAGAGACTCTTTTCAATTACCAGACTGTGCCTGGTGGGCCATCGTCTCCTTTGGTGGCTGCTTCCCAGTCCTTTGCTGAACCTGGAGCTGGTCCAGTCACAGCCACTGCTGATGTTCCACTTGAGTTGAGACCGTCTGAACCGGAGGATCATGTTCTATCTACCCCGAGAGTCTTTGCCCCGGTCATGAGAGAGGATCGTGATTGTGAGGTTCCATCCCCAACATCTCTGATGAGTCCCAAGTCCTACTCCGAGGTCTGAGGATTGTCCGACATGTCAACGAAGATTGCCCGGGTGTTTCAAAGACATGGTGCTCAATTGGTTCCGAGAGGCATTGCAGTAGAAAACAAGTTCACCTTGTTAATTTTGCTTTTCTTATCTCAATTAAGGTTGGACTATGAAAGAACTGTGAGGGGAAAGAGACAGTTTAACAATGAGAAATAAGCCAGAACAGCTGAAGCCATTGATACTAACGATAGGAATCATTTTATACTTTTGTCATCATTTTCAGTCTTTAAAAAAAAAAGGTTTTTTTGTTTCAAAAATAAAATACATCAAAATATCATTTTGCTGTGGTAACTGTTGTGTTAAGAAACTTAAGGTGGGGGGTATGTAGTAGATTTCAGTTAAAATATATCGCATCACTCTGCAGGAAGTTAGACAATAAATTAATGGTTAACTCGGAGCATTGTATGTATGATCTTCTTCAAGTTAGTGTGTTCTTATTCTCTTGTGCTACTTCAGTATCATCATCACATACATTATACAGTGTTGATCAACATGATCATGGATCTGTGACAATTTTGATGTATTTCATTATCCTAAAAACCGCAGACTAGTGACTTTCATGCAATAATTGTGATGGTGGTTTTTTTAAGAACTGATACAGCAAACTTACCAAAGGCAAATGGGTCAAACAAAACTGGTAGCATGGTCATAGTAATGATTTGTAATTAGTTGAAGTCAAGTGCTGTAAAGACAACGGTCTACTTTCTCCCGCCAGCATCCCTGCCGGCATTCTGTTATAAAGATTGAATCCATATGTGTTCAGTATCGGTAATGCTTTTGTTGTTATAAAATTTAGTTGACTGAACCATTAAAGTATGGGTAATTAGTAGCAAACATGAACCTTGGTTCAATGAATTCTCTTGAGGTTGTTACTTCAGGTTTTAGCAATTCTTTTTCTTTGTATGCAGCACAGTTATGTTGATTTTTGGTGATACGTCATTTAGAAAAACCTTCAGAAATTGTTCCGTGGACATAAGAAGTGGCTCAAAACACCAGTAGATTAGGTATCACCATTAGACTCACTGTCGTAACATGATTGTGCCCATCCTGATATTATATACAACTAAGATTGGTTTGGGGTCACTGTGTCTTTGACATAACTTGAATAAAGTAGTATTTGGTGTAACAAGTTAAATGTAGTCTGTTTTCATCCGTTTGGGATTTTGGATTAATTCCTTTTTCTACTTTTTGTCATTCCTGTTTCTTTTAAACACTTCCATGTAATTTGTTGAAGTCAGAGAGTTAGTGAAAGAAATCAGTGTGTATAATTTTCGTAGCTGTTTCTGAGCAGGGTAGAAGGGTGGGGGGGAGTGGAGAGTGAATGGCTTCAAGCACATTACAATGTTTTTATCTTTCATCTGTGTGTTTTTATCGTTCAAGCAAGTTCAGATCCAAGGATATGTTGCAACTGATCATTCTCAGCCTTCACCGTGTACGTCATTTGTTTCACAGAAGTTAGTCATATTACAATATTTCATTGATTGGTTGTAAGTATAATATGCCATCATTTGTTTCTCAGAAGTTAGTCATATTACAGTATTTCATTGATTGTTTGTACTTGTAAGTGTAATATGCCATCACTTTGATACTGGTATTTGTATGGTATGAATTTGCTCTTCCTCGACCCCACCCTAAAAAACCCTGTGTCTTCTACCTCCTACCATACACACATACTTTCCTTCTCCCTAACCCTAACAGGAATGGAATGCTGTATTGCATAAGTTGTAAGACCACTGTTGGCAAAGGAAAAAAAATATCCCCTAAAGCGCCTCATAAGTGCTTTTGGAGAACAACAACAACAACAACAACAAAACCAGTGAAAAGGAAATCTGAAGTGAAAGAAGAATATCTACTTCCCTTCGTGGTTGTATGGACATACTTGTATGGACAGCTGTATGGCTAAGTTTAAACTCTTGGAAAGGTTTTACATGACTGAAATTGGTTCTGCTTTTAACTGCAGCGTTTTGCTTACGAGTACTTCTTTGGGTCTAATCAAGAGTTACGAACTAGTGTGATAGTAATAGTAATAGCGATTTTATGTCCTGGTCTGTGAAGTGGACTTGAAGATTATTTTCGGTGTACTTGAAATGAAACATAAACCTACCATCAGCAGCAAACTATGCTGAGAGATAAGGTGTTTTATATTATATGTTATACACACACACACACACACACACACACACACACACACACATTTATTTACTTTACCTAAAATTTTAAAGAATTATGCTTTACTTTGTTCGTTATGCCCGCATCTATTACGTAGTCCAGTAGAAATTTATCTTTAACTTTCAACAACCTCTCATACACAAAAAGAAATTACTTAGAAACACACACACACACACACACACACACACACACACACTCTCTCTCTCTCTCTCTCTCTCTCTTTCTCTCTCTCTCTCTCTGACACACACACACATACGCACACACACACACACACACACACACACACACACACACACACACACTATTACACAATCCGTCTGAAATCACTTTGAATTGGAAGACGTTAAACTGAAGAACAACACACACACACACACACACACACACACACACACACACACACAATCCCAGGCTTTGTGTGTGTGTGTTTTTGAGGTATCTAAGTAATGAATAATTGCACATAGAAAAATGGGAAGTGGGGGAGTGTAAAATTCTCAGTATTGGTTTTCTCGTTAGCAACATTAATTAAGCAACCCACGACTGGTTATAGCAAATACTAAAGTGTGTTAAAAGCTATGATAAAGCAAAAGAATTTTCAGCTTGGAAGTTTCAGTCATTTGTGGTCTCCACTGATATGTTATATATCAGTCCTTTTGGTGTTGCCCTTTTGTGATGTACAAATCAGCTTTTGTGCCTCATTTGCATGCTCAAGATAAATTTTTACTTCCGGTCCTAATTAGAGTTTCAGTTTTTGTTTACTCTGTTGTGTATGTCATGTGTTTTGAGAAGTTTTGTTTTTCTCTTCCTCATACAACATGACATCTGAAAAGGTCAGCAGCAAGTGAACACACTTGTTTTTGTTCTTTGGTAGTTTTCAACATACATACTTTTTTTCATTCTAGTTGTAGCAATAAATGAATGAATGAGCTCAGTGTGCAACCAACATTGATCTTTTTAAAATTTCCATGAGTTTGTGTACAGTTTGACTTTAATGCTTCTTTAACTATTGACAGTTTTTGTTTAAAAAATGGTATATATTTTTTTTTAGATTTTCACACATTTTTTGAGCAACAACTATGCATCAGCACCTGAAATTTCTCAAGATTTTTTTTTCTGTGATAAATGTGTTTGTTTTGGTTTGTTTCAGTGCACTGTTGCTTTATAACAAAAAGATGTTTTTAGATGTGGTAATTATTGCCAACAAACCCTGTGATCACAAGTGATAGAAAATGAAGGGAAAAAGTATGAGGAGTTGATGTCTTTCAGGCCAAGTATGCCACTAAATTCCTGTTCCAAACTAAATTTGATTCTGCTGAAAAACACACACATAAACAGGTGTGATATTCTTTTTAGTCTTATAAAAGACAAAACCTCATCTGTTGAAAATGCTGAATGGATGTAGAGCAGTAAAAGTAAGATGAAAGAACAAGGGCAGTGGGGGAGGGATGGGGGAGGAGGGATGGAGAGGGTAGTGGTTGGAGGGGATGGGAAAAAAAAGTGGTTGGCATTAACTGAACAGTTTTCCTTTGGTTTTTGTCATTATCATCCATCTAGCTAACAATAGGTTGTGTCTGTGTATCTGTATACACCACAGGTGAATGCAGATTTATGTATACTGTATGTTCTAAGACCATGATTAAAAATGTTGATGATTAAAAAAAAAAAAAAAAAAGTGAACAAGCTTTTGTTGGCAGATAATGCAAATGTCAACCAAAACCAAATCTAACAATGATGACAACAAACAACAATACAACAAAAACTGAAAAGAAATGTTTTCAGAAAGCAGGCATATGCAGCTAAATTTGTAAGGCTTTTGTTTAAGAGTATTTAGTTTGATCACACACACACCCTTTTTTTTCACTCATGCACAGGAACTGGCAGGTAATTTTTATATTTTTCTGTCATCATTGGTGATTTACTGACTTTGGGTTGGTCATTAACTTGAACCGTTAGTTGCCAGTGCAAGTGATCCAGTCCCATTGCTGTGTTAGTACAATGAAAACAAGGCCAACCTGGGAATGAGGCAGGGGACTTATTTGTGTTCAGGTCCTCAGTGAATAATAACTTTGATTGCATGTAGTTGCTTTGGGTTTGGATGTCAGAATGTGTGGATGATGCAAGTGGGTTCTTTTTTTTGTGTGTGTGACAGTGAGTTGTGGCTGTAAGAATCTGCCAAGGATTTGATCTGATACACAAGTTCACCAATATTGCAGTTGAGTGTAGAAGAGCGAGCATGTTCCCCTTGCTTTTTATTCCAGTACCTAAACAACAGCAGCAGCAATATATAGATAATAAAGGATAAGATATATGCATTAAAAACTGGAAACCATTAACATTATCAGTCACCCAAATCCCCCGAAGTTAGAGTGTGGCTGTCCATGTGGCAGCGTAATCAAAAACGGTCATACACATAATGTTCTCATCCCCTGCTGATTCATTTGTTCCATAGTGTTCAAGTACTTCAGCTGTTTGGATGATCCCTGGAGTCTTTTAGCCAGGGTACGACGACAACAACAACAACAACAACAACACAGTAGGATAACAAGTATCATAATAATCCATTTCAGTACTTGGGCTGTCTGAAAACAGATGCATTTCTATCTGTCTGTCTGTCTGCTTGTCTGTCTGTCTGTCTGTCTCTATCCTTCTCTCTCTAATTATCTATTTATCTATCTATCTATATCTCTCTACTTGCAGTTAACCTATTTCAGCGTGAGCAGCAAGAACACCAGATATCTTTAGACTGTAAAAGAAAGAAAGAGAACGTGCACAGACAAACGAGCAATGACAAAAAGAAAATTACCTCGAAAAAAACAAACAAACAGAAAACAAAGAAAGAAAGAAAAAGTGAAGGATGAATGAAGTCAGACTCATTTTCAATACTAGCTTGAGCAAGAAAATATTTCATTGACTTTTTAGTTTAATACATTTCTTAATACTAATGGAAAGTTGTATGCAGGCCAGATTATGAAAGTTTTTTTTTTTTTCTCTTTTTTTACACATTTTGGTGACACGAGGACTTAAGATTCTAGCTGCAGTAACATACTAACTGTAAATCTTTGTTTATTTTTTGTTCTACAGTTGCAAAAATGAATAAAATATTCGAACTTTTTTTTTTCTTTAAACTGTCAAAGTAGTACAGTGCGTTGCAAATGCCTGTTCCAACTCTTTTGCGAAGCCTGTGTGTCAGAGAAGCGAGCATTTCGATGGTACTGTACAGTACATCATGTAAGTCATGCCTGGATCCATAGCCTTTTTCTTTTCGTTTGTTTTTGGTGACCTTTGCCTCATAGTAATGCCAAGACATCTTGCTGAAGGTTTCACACTGAAGCTGGCATACATTGCTGCCTTAGGGGTGGCTGGAAGCACAGAAAACATGAATATCAGAGCTGGCATTTAAAACTGGGGTTACTAATTGGATACCAGACACCGGGTCGGGTCTGGAATCTTGGTGTGACAATAAATGTCATGACTGTGTAGATTGATTTCTACCTGGAATATACCTGCTGTTGTTGTTGTTCCCCAGCTGAAGACTGGTGAAGATGAAAGGGGTGGGGGTGGGGGTGCCACCCTATATATGCTGCTGTCTGACAAGCAAATGTCACATGGTAAGAGTCAGTGCGTTTACAAAGGTGGGAGGGAAGTAAGGGGTGTGTCACTGTGTGTGTGGCCGCTTTTGACACAGAGTGAGAGGAAAAGAGACGTTAGGTGCTCAGTAGTTTGAAATTGAGAAGGCATATGCAGATTCAGAACATGGACATGCTGAAATACACATGCACACTGTGTGTGTGTGTGTGTGTGTGTGTGTGTGTGTGTGTGTGTGTGCGCGCGCGCGTGGTCATACTCATATACACACAAACAAAATAATGAATACAGACACACACACACACACACACACACACACACACACACACACACACACACACACACACACACACACACACAGATACACATGCAAGCAGGCACACACACACACACACACACACACACACACACACACACACACACACACACACACCAGTTTAACATACACAATACACCTTGGATGAGTGTTTATTTATTTATTTTATTTATTCATTTTACATAAAAAGTGCATCTCATATGAGATTTATGTATTGATTCATTTTTGTTTTCTTGCTGTCTTATCTTTCTAGCCTTTCCTCACCCTTGTTGAACTCCCCTACCCCTGTCTCTTCTATCACCTATCACCCCCCTACCACCACAGTCTCCACCCTCCCTCCCAGTCCCTGCCCAGGCATTACAGAACATTCCTGTGCTGCTCATCCCTCCCTCCTCATATGTAGCAACACCCAGGTTTGTCCCATCGCAGTGTAGCTCTGACAGTCCAAAGGGAGCAGTCCACATCAAATTGTAATGAGGTCACCTGTGGAAGAGACTTCTGCTCGGTTGGTTCAGTGGTATCCTGTGGTGCTGTTCTGATCCAACATACGCAGAATACCATCTTTTAAACTGTTGTTGATGACAGCAATCTTTCAGTTGTTTGGCCAGCATGAGTGAGCAGCCCTCTACGTGTTCGTTATTGATTTGGAATTCA
Organism: Conus betulinus; assembly: GCA_016801955.1. Taxonomy (NCBI): domain Eukaryota; kingdom Metazoa; phylum Mollusca; class Gastropoda; order Neogastropoda; family Conidae; genus Conus; species Conus betulinus. The sequence goes on from JADBJO010000387.1 coordinate 312,164, forward strand.
GTACAGAAAAAAAAAAAAAGGAGGGGGGAGGGGGGGGGGGGAGGGGGAGCAGGAAAACCACTAAGTATTGATATCTTTTTACTCAAGAATATGTTCAGTATCATGCCCAGAAGCTTAAGTCATATTTTCCGCAATGAACTATGGTGGTTGGAGACGTTTCAGAAACTGCTGACATCGATGATGAAAGAAGTATTGGAACCCTTGCATTTTTTTTAAAGGAGGAGTGTGTGTAGGTATCTAGCCATAACTTTGTTATTTTGGTGCAGTTAGAACTGATAGCTCTTGCTCATGATGCAGACAGAGAGACAGAGTGAGTTTCTCATACACAAACACACAGGCAGACAGACAGGCACACATGCATGCATGCATGCATGCACGTACACACGTAGGAGTCACTGATTGTCTTGCAAGACAAGGAGTGAGAGCGAATACTGAAAATGTTCCCAAGTGTCCAGTATAATTTTCAAAGTAGTGAAAACTTAAAGTAGAAAAGAACTTGAAAAGTCTGATATACAGCCGACCTGCCCAGTATGTTTAGTGAGATTAATTACCAAGTAAGATTAAACATGTTGAACACAAAATTTTCTTCGATGTAATACATATTTACAAAGAATGTGTTAGGGCACTTCTTGCTATTTGATAGCCCAAAATGTAAAAGAGGCTACAAAGGAAAAGGTCTGAACATGGGTGATATGTAAGCCTTATTTTGTATGATCCATGCTTTTTTTTGCAACTGTTCTTGTTCAGTCTGAAATTGCAAGACTAATATGAAGTTTTCAGTGTTGAAAGCTTTGATCTGTATGATGGGTTGTATATGTGTATATGAAAATTACTGAGTTCATACAGTTTATCACCAAATATCATCAGTGATGGAGAGACATTAAATAAAACTGCTGAACACATGCACTCACACACACTCAGCGAAAAAACACACACACACACAGCGGCACGCACATACACACACATACACACAAATTACACACACACATAAATGTCTGCTTTTACCCGAAGTTGGAGTATGGCTGCCTTAATGGCGGGATAAAAAATGGTGGTACACACAAAACTCCACTCCCTTTGTTGGGCAGATGGGTTTAATACTTGCCTGTCTATACAGGGAGTGTCCGCAGGAGTATCAGCCAGTGTACGCAGAAGAAGAAGAAGGAGACTGCGTGTGTGTGTGTGTGTGTGTGTGTGTGTGTGTGTGTGTGTGTGTGTGTGTGTGTGTGTCAAGTGTCTGACTTACTCTGACACGTTTATTTTTACAATAATCAGTAAATCAAAGCAGCTCTTTCCAGAAAAGGCCAGGTCTCAGACTAACGCTGCGTTTCACACAGGACAGACCCAATATGAGACTGCTACTGTGCCTTAGCCACACAGCTTCTTGGATTTTTCTTCACACCATTTTCGTGCCAATGCCAGACTTTGTTGCTGTGCAAGACAGTGTATGATATAGGGATTGTTTTCAGCCTTTCTGTGTAAGCTTCACAAAGTTCTCTTCTCCAAAGATAGAGTTTGGATGCATGTAGGTTGTACATGCAACTCATCTTTCTCATCTGAAGATCAGAAATGCCATAATAAGCTTTCTTTGTTCCACTAAGACTGGATGATGTAAATGAGGTTAGTGACCTTTACTGTCTGAGCAGAACTGATGATTGTGAGGAGGTCATTGATCTACACTGGCTACAAGGACTTGTGATCCAAACGAGAACAGTGACCTTTCATTGACTGATGAAGAGTTGATGACCCTGTTGAGATTGGTGACTTTTCATTGGCTGATGACTGGGTGACCCTGATGAGGTTAGTGACCATTCGTTACCTGATGAGGATTGGGTGACCCTGATTAGTTCAGTGACCTCTCATTGGCTGATGTCTGGATGACCCTGATGAATAGGATTCATTTTACCTGTAATTACTCTTTTTTTTTTTACTGGTTTAGATATGAATTGGTGATGAAAACATCAAGCCACTGATCTAATTTTCATTTGACCAGATATTGGCAATGGGAAAGTGAACTGTATCGGTTGTAGCTCTGAACTTTTACAGATATTTAAATCCAGGCTTTTTGGTGTGTGACCCATTTGCCTGTGCCAAGTTTCCTGTTCTGATTCTGAAGAGTATAAGCACGATCACAGGATGATGTCAAAGACCTTTCATTGGCTGATGTTTGGATGACGCTGATGAGATAAGTGACCTTTGCTTGGCTGATGATGACCAGACGACTGATGAAGTCAGGGACCTTTTATTGGCTGATGATGACCAGACGGCTGATGAAGTCAGGGACCTCTTATTGGCTGATGATGACCAGATGACTGATGAAGTCAGGGACCTTTTATTGGCCGATGATGACCAGACGACTGATGAAGTCAGGGACCTTTTATTGGCTGATGAGGACAGGATGATCGCTGTGAGATCAGTGACCTGTTATTGCTGAGAAGTACTGGATGACCCTGATGAGGTCAGTGACCTTTCACTGGCTGATGAATACGGACAATTCTGACAAGGTCAGTGACCTGTGGCTGATTGGGATATGATGACCCTGATGAGGTCAGTGACTTTTATTGGCAGATGAAGACTGCATGACTGTGATGAGGTCAGTGACCTTTCATCGGATGATAAGGACTGGATGACTGTGATGAGGTTGGTGACCTTTCGCTAATGAGGACTAGTTGACCTTGATGAGGTTAGTGAGGTTTCATCGGTTGATAAGGACCAGATGATCCTGATGTGTGATAAGCTTGGGAACTCAGTCAATACAAAAATATCAGCAGAGGACAAAGGTGTTTGTGTTTGACCTTTGATTATGATAAATTACACCGGGTTTTGCAACACAGGAGTTTGAAATTTGGAATGACTTTTTTTTTTTCCAGCTTGGGCCAACACATTAAAAAGGATTTTTTAGGAAGAGTGGGTTTTATTTGAACTTACTTTTTTTTTTTTTTTTTTTACAGACGTTTGACATGCAAGAAAAAGAAAAACAAAAAATCCCTTTTTTTTGCTCCACCAAAGTTGTAATAGAAAAACAACAACAAAACCATCTATCACCAACAGTTTGTGAATGACTTGAAAAAAAAAGGGCATTGTTTGTGTGTGTTTCAGCTTTGGAAGACAATAGCATGAGATCTGCTGGTGGGAGGACTGACCGTGAACCACTGCTATGCGATCACAACAGCAGCTGATGATGGCTGTGGCCATCCTAGCACTCCTACATCCTGGTAAGTGCTGGAGATGTTTCGCAGTGTCCTGCAATTTTGCCTGTTGCTGCCAGGGATTGTGCATCCTTCGCAGCATGGTTACTTAGAAGGGGGAGAGACGAGGGAGAGGGAAATTTGTTATTTATAGCTCAGCTGACCACAGAGGCTATATCAGAGCTGTCATCTCATTGAACCAACTCTTAGAATAGATTAATAAATAACATACACATAGATCTCATAAAAAAGATTTGCTAAATAGATAACAAAACTTTGGTAGAATCTTTCTTCCATGGAATCTTAGGTCGGATGAAAAATGTTGAGATCTTTCAGAAACTCAAAAATCACATCAGATGGGACATCTCTGAACAAGATTTTTGATGGAGTCTGCCGTAAAATGTTTATGTCTGATATTATGTATATCCCAGCATTATAAAAGTGTGTTGTATAGTGAGTTGCACCTCAGTTGGAATGCACCATGGAGCTTCTTCACCTTCAAAAAGCTACAAGTGGGTGTAGAGGTTAAGAATAGTGTGAGTGGTGCAAACTGGTATACCAGTATGGATTTGACTCAACTAGAGTGTTGATATTGACACAGGAGGTACTTCTTGTGAGAGAGAGAGAGAGAGAGAGAGAGAGAGAGAGATAGTGAGTGAGTGAGTGAGTAAGCCAGTGGCCATTGTCTAGCAAGATGTTGAACAAATGGAGTGGGGTAAAAGTTGAGGGGAAAAGTTGAGAAGGGAGCAGGAGAGGAGAAGGTTTGGAGTAGTAGTGGAGGCTGGGGGGGTGGGGTGCAGGACAGGTAAGGGAGAGGGTGAAGGTGGATGCTGTGTAGAGGTGAAAAAAATGACAGTTGTTTCTGCAAAGCTGATGGTATGAAATATTGTGCATTTTTCTTCTTCATTTTGTTTTATGAAAGAGAATGTTATGACCGAATCTGTAAGAACGTTTTTTTTGTGTGTGTTATTAATGTTAATGACTCGGAGGATGTTTCTGTGCAGATGTCACTTAAAAAGATTACATTTAGCTTTCATGATAACTGCAGGTGCCAATTTCTATTTTCTTTTTCTTTTTTCTTTTTTTTTAATTTGCAGAAACTTTTTTGATTTGACAACATGATCTTTCTTAGATTCTGTTTCTAGCGAAGCAGTACCAGTTTAACATGGAGGCAACAGTATGGATACAAAAAGCATGGAAATGTTGGGAGACGTCGTGCTGCCTTGTTTGTCCATGGCTAACCAAACAGCATTATCTAGTGATTACTTCAAAATCACCTTGTTTTAGGCAGGGAAGCAATGATGAGAAATGCCGATATCTTGGCCGAGCATGCACTCAGGCTTCACAGTGTTTCCGTACTCCTGCATGTGTGGACTGACTGTCGACCGAAATCGTGGTGTTGGACATGCAGACTAGCAGCAAGTGATATATTGATGCAAAATACTCATTCACTGATCAAATATAGGTTAAAAATTTCAGTATCAGAATCACCTTTTTATATGGGAGGCCGCGGACCAGGAAGAAAATGCAGAAAATGAATGCATGAATTATCTGCTGGAGAGTAGAGGGCGATGGTGGGGTTAAGGGGGGGAAGGTGGGGGAGTGTGCAGTGAGAGGTTGTATTGATAATTAACTGGTTCAGTTCAAAACATGAACAATATTCTCAACAGTGTGTGTGTGTGTGCATGCACGTGCAAGCGTGTGTGTGTGTGTGTGTGTGTGTGTGTGTGTGTGTGTGTGTTCTACAGTTGAGTTTTACAGAAATTATAAAACTAATTTCAAGTAAAGAACAGTGTCTATATCATTAGCCAGATCACTATATTTATCCATTAATCAAATTTAGATTATCAGTAATGAACCTATTGTGAATGTCAGACAAAGCTCTGGACTTGACTGTTAGGAATGTCTTGACAGAAAATATAATAAATGGGAGATTTGAGATAAAAATTATGTATATATATGCCAAACCTCAAAGATGCAGATTTAAGAGCACAATTTCGGGGCTGGAATAGGTCAGTGATAGAGCGCTGGACTTGTAATCCTGGGATTGCGGGTTTGAATCTTCACGAGCCGTTTTGGTGCAGGGGGATTTTTCCTTTGGAGTTAACATTGGTTCTGACTCCATTTCTCATACAGTCCTTCGAATGAGACTATAAACCGAGGTTCCGTGTGTGAATGCATGCATAACATCTTGCACACATGTAAAATCCCATCACCAGCTTTGCAAGAGAAGGCCAGTTTGGCTGTTGGTATGGATGACATGTTACACATAGCATGCACCTACCGCGCAAAGTTGGAGTATGGCTGCCTTAAATAGTGGGATAAAAAACGGTCATACACACAAGACTCCATTCCCTTTGTTGGGCAGATGGGTTTAACACTTGCCTGTCTATACAGGGAGTGTCCGCAGGGTATCAGCCTGCGTACGCAGAAGAAGAAGAGCACAATTCTTATTGAAAAACTCACTTGTTAAGTTGTTTGAAATCATGAACTCAGCACATAATTTTCTGAATGTCAAGTTGTTTCTTGGTAAATTTATAACATTAAGGAAAGTTGTTAAACAGTAATCATTCAGTATCTGTACATTTTGCCATTCAGACATTGTGGTAGCAACAACTGCACTTTGTTTACTGTTATGTGCACTGCATGTTAGTGTTTTTCAGTGTATATATTTTTTTTTTTTAATTTACGTCCTCTTGTGTCCCCAAAGGGATTCCAGGATAAATGAATGAATGTGTGTGTGTGTGTGTGTGTGTGTGTGTGTGTGTGTGTGTGTGTGTGTGTGTGTGTGTGTGTGTGTGTGACAGGGTGCAAGTCAATAAACCAGGAGGCCTGATTTTGTGTCTGTGCATGTTCTCTGATTAACAAGGGTTTGAGGTTGGCCACAAATTGCTGGGGAGCAGTCAGACGACAAGAAGTGGAAGGTTCAAGCAAACCTGGGTTCAAAACACATACCTAACATTACTAACATTGGTCCAGGAAAATTCATGAATCAATAAAGGATTTCTGTGGACAGAGGTTGTGGAGGGGGGGGGGGGGGGGGGGGGGGGGGGGGGGGGGGGGGGGGGGGGGGGGGGGGAAGGGTGCTGGTCAGAGTAGCGGGGTACCTGTGCAGGTAATTAGACTAATAGATCATTGGAGGTGCAGTCATGTGGGATAGTGTTGGGTGAGGTTGAGTGATCATTTAGTGGGTAGGCTCAGGGCTGGGGGACTGTTCCCTTGGAAGTGTGTTGACACAAGGGCAGGATTTAGTGCTGCCTGTTACAGCCCTGGGCCAAGGGGGGACCCGAGTGTTTGTGGGACAGCTAAGATAGGGGTGCTTAAACAGCACCTGAAGACAGAGCTTGGCTGAATGGTTATGGAGTGCAACTGTTTTTGTTCTGATCAGTGTCTGTTAGGGACTGCATGAATGTGAGCTGTGTGTGTGTGTGTGTGTGTGTGTGTGTGTGTGTGTGTGTGTGTGTGTGTGTGTGTGTTGTCTGTGTGTGTGTGTGTTGTGTGAGTGTGTGTGTGTGTGTGTATGTGTGTGTGTGTGTATGTGTACGTGTGTATGTGTGTGTGTGTGTGTGTGTGTGTGTGTGTGTGTGTGTGTGTGTGTGTGTGTGAGTGTGTGTGTGTGTGTGTGTGTGTGTGTGTGTGTGTGTGTGTGTGTGTGTGTGTGTGTGTGTGTGTGTATGCGTATGTGTGCATGTATATGTGTATGTGTGTGTGTGTGTGTGTGTGTGTGTGTGTGTGTGTGTGTGTGTGTGTGTGTGTGTGTGTGTGTGTGTGTGTGTTGTGTGAGTGTATGTGTATGTGTGTGTGTGTGTGTGTGTATGTACGTGAGTGCATGCATGTGTGAATGTGCGTGTGTGTGTGTTACATCCTTGATATAGCCGCTTGTGGTTGGCTGGGTTGTAAACTTAGAGAGAGAGAGTGTGTGTATGTTTATGCTAGTGTGTGTGTGTGTGTGTGTGTGTGTGTGTGTGTGTGTGTGTGTGTGTGTGTGAGTGCAGGTGTGTTCATGCATGCATGTGTGTATGCATGTGTGTACATGCACTTGTGTATGCGTATATGCGTGCATGCGTGTGTGTGCGTGCGTGCGGGAGCGCGCGCATGTGTGTGTGTTAGTAAAAGTGTGAGAAAAGAGAAGGGAAGGAAAGAGGATTTCAGTTGCACATCATATAGCTTTTTAGCCATGGAGTTTTTGTTATTGTCAGAAAAATTTAGCTATCTGTTTGTCTTTCCCTTTTCCACATCCCCATCACTCCCCTCTCTACTGCTTTTCTTGTCATAAGTTTGTTTGCTGATGCTGAAAATAAAAATTTCTCTGAGTGTCTAGCTGGATTAGTATAAGTTGTAGAATTGACAGGAAATTGGTAACTTCTGGTTTCTCATGCTGACAAATGTGGATGGAGATGAGAGTTTCAGCTACTCTTGTTCCTGTTGGCTGTCATTTTCTGACAGTATTTGAAGCCGAGTTTGAATGAATGGTATTCACACTGTGTTCCATGTCCTGGCAGCAGATGACATTTAGAGTTTGAGTGACCATCTTTCACATTATTCATCATGTCCAGATTACAGATTGCATTAAGAGTATGAATGTCTGTTATTATTCACATTGTTCTTGATGCTCTGACCGTAGGTGGCATTGAGAGTTTGAATGAATGTTGTTCAGATCATTCTTGATGTCCAGACAACAGATGAAACGGAATTGGAGTGACTGTTGTTCACATTGTTCTTCATGTCTTGAGAGCAGATGACACTGAGAGTTTGAATGACTTGTTCATATTGTTCTTCATGTCTTGAGAGCAGATGACCACTGAGAGTTTGAATGACTTGTTCGCATTGTTCTTCATGTCTTGAGAGCAGATGACATTGAGAGTTTGAATGACTGTTGTTCACATTGTTCTTCATGTCTTGAGGGCAGATGACATTGAGAGTTTGAATGACTGTTGTTCACATTGTCCTTCATATCTTGAGAGCAGATGACATTGAGAGTTTGAATGACTGTTGTTCACATTGTTCTTCATGTCATGAGAGCAGATGACTCTGAGAGTGCGCATGACTGTTGTTGTAGATGACATGAGAATTGGAATGGTTCTAGTGGCTCAGAGTGGTCCACATTTTTGCAGTGGACAAAGCTCATATTTTGACTGACTGACTGTTGTTCAGATGGAGCTGCAGGAAACAGTGTGAAGGTGAAGAAAGGAGACAGTGTGAAGCTGGAGTGTATGGATATCGCTGCTGATGAACAGCTGGAGAGCCTCTTTTGGTCCAGGAACGACATCCTTCAGGTACTTACATGGCAGCATCTCATGACAGTGTCCACTCCAAGGACCTTTGGTCAGGGTAAAAGTGTGCCTTTCTAGTGCTGCTTCAGCCTGATAGTATTAGAAGAAATTAAATGTATTCTCCAGGATCATTGTACTCCTTTGAGCTGTTGTTGGAAGTGATGTCAAACCAGAATGTAGAATTTAAGATAAAAATCACACACAATGCGTCATTTAAAGTTTGCATGTAAAGGTAATGAAATCACACAATACTTAAATAAAGTTTGCTTGTAAGGTTAGTAATAAGGAACCACTGGAGTGGTTCAACTTAAGCCTGCGTGGAAGATTTATCATTAGAAATACAAGTAGCGTGTAAGGTAAAGCTTGCTGTTAGGTTTTTTTTTTTGGTGAGGAACACAAGTATTGTGGTAGTTGCAAAACCTGTGTGTAAGACTTGTGGTAGATGTAAAGCCCGTGTGTAAGACTTGTGTAATGAGGAACAAGTACTGTGGTACATGTAAAGCCTGTGTGTAAGACTTGTGATAGATGTAAAGCCTGTGTGTAAGGCTTGTATGTGGAACAAGTACTGTGGTAGATTAAAGCCTGTGTGTAAGACTTGTAATATGGAACAAGTGAAGTACATATAAAGCTTGTCTGTAAGATTGGTAATGAGGGACAAATAGACTAGTTCACTCAGGCACATTTATTGTTTGTGTCTGCCATGGTGCACCCTGGCTACTGGGAAAAAAGGGGGGGGAAAAGGCTACAAATGAAAGAAATAAAAAAGCAAGGGTGAGAAGTTCCTCCCAAGTATGCCAGTGAAACATACATTAAAACATTGTCTGATGGGAAAACATAATTATGCTCACTGCAGATGTGGCAGGATCATTTTCAGTATTGCCCATTCTGACCAATATCACATGACTAGCTTTCCTGTGACAGTATTTCTAATCATAAGAAACTACTTTGTGTTTGTGGAGGAGTTCCCTCAGTAGCATGGTTTGAAGTGAAGGGTCTGATCATGAATGTGATGAATGTGATGCCAAGGGAGAAACTGAACTACAGATGCAGACCACGAGAGGAAGACAGTCAGTGGGGAGGACCACAGCCTGGCTCTGTTGGATGATATCTGATAATGAAGTGGATGTGCAGGCAATGGTGGGATCCAAGAAAGAGGAGGTGAGTTACGCCGACAAGAGAGGAAGACGGTCAGCAAGGAAGACTACAGCCTGACGCTGTGGGATCTGGAGGTGGAGGACACGGCCAACTATACCTGTCGCATGTATGTCTTGAACGACACCCGCATGGAAAACAGCTCTGTGGTCTGGGACCTCATAGTGCAAGGTGGGCCTGCCAAGCTGCTGATATCTGTGTTTTGTTGGTTTACAGACTTATTTTCATATTGTTAAACTGTGATGGTGTTGTTGGCTGTTGTGTTGGTGGGAACTCCTGACTTTCAACAGTAAAAGGCTACCCTTTAGGATTTGTTCTGAATTCTGGCTGCTATGGTTGTTGTTGTTTTTTTTTCATGAAAGCTTTCTTACATCCTTTGAAACCTCATGCCCACTCACACTGTTGGTGTCACTCAGTTGTAGAGTCATATTTCTTATCACTCATTGCGCAGGCAAATGCACCTTAACAATCCTAGGTCATCTCTCATAAACTGAAACTGGTGTTTTCTTTTAAAGAGGTAGCTTAGGAACTAAATTTTTATATTTTGTAAATGTTATGTTGGCTTTAAACTCATTTGTAAGCAAATGTGCTTGTGGTTAGTACAAATGTGTGTGTGTGTGTGTGTGTGTGTGTGTGTGAGAGAGAGAGAGAGAGAGAGAGAGAGCACTTCTCTGCATATACTAAGCCTTTTAAGCTTATGTGTGCCATCATAGGTGTCTTTCATAGAAACATTGATTCCAAGTGTGTTTGAGAGTGAGAATCGTACCATGTTGCCATAAGCACCTTGGTTTTCATGTGAAAAAGGCATGACAGGACAAGCCAGGTTATGTATGTGCGACTGTCAGTGGGAAAGCAGGAATGTGTGGTGTGAGAGCACCTGCTACCTTCATTTTTTTTGTTTTACTGCAAAGTACACTGGAAGATAGGATGCATCTCTTGATTTTCAAAGAAAAAAGTTGTATCGTCCATAAGTAAGGTGCTCAAGAATATAGTTTCACTGAATACAAAATTGAGATTTGCATTTGTATGCCTGATACACTAGAAGTGTAATCTTATCAACCATTGAAGTTTGATTCCTACAATTTGAATACATACTAATAAAAAAAGACATATAAAAATATTTTTGGTAAAGAAAACATTGGAAATATAGTTTTCAAATGAGGTCTCAGTGTATGGAATACAAATATTCCCCAAAATAACTATCCATTGTTCAAGTGCTACATTTGTGCACCATCCGCTGTGTGATTGCCCCATTCTTACAACTTAATATAACCCCAAAACAGCATGGATTGACGTTCAACATTTACTGATGTTTTAATATATTCTGATTCTTAGCAGTCTGTGACAACCATTGCTGAAGTCATTAGGCAACCTCTTACTGGAACTTTGTTTTCTATTTTTTTTTTTCTGTCTTAAAAAAAATTGAGTATTTGATTGTCTTTTTCTTTTTTTTTCTGGTGAATATGCATATGTCTGAATAATTGTCATGGGGTTTCACCTTAATGGTAATGCTCCACTGGGCAAAGTGTTTGGGTCTGTGACAGACGTGCCTGGTCCACCGGGTCGGGCTGTTGTGGAGGCCATAGAAAGTCGACAGGTGACAACCAAGTGGTCTGCCAGCACCAGTGTTAACAATGATCCCATCTCTAACTACATCATACATATCAGGTACCTGGGGACACACTTTTTGGTTGCTTTGTGTTTCCTTCTTGTTTTTGTCAGCCTCAGTTGTGTGTAAGTCCATGGATGCCCCCCCCCCCCCCCCCCCCCCCCCCCCCTTTTTTTTTTTTTTCGAAAATGATAGATGCATTCCTTCATCATTGCCTGAAGAAAAAAATATCAACTTTCCTGTTGTTTTTCTGCCTTCTTTTTGTGTTGAAAGTAACAACAACTTGCATTTCCATCTTTTTTCCCTTTTTAGGTCATAGAAACTAATGACAGTATGAATAGATTACAACATGGCAGGCAGATCTTCTGTTAATGGGTATATTGAACAAGAGCCTGTGTGAAAAGCACAAGCAGTTTCCAAGACTGCAAGGCAGTTTGACTCTTTCACGTAGTCTAGGTTTCCAGTGTGCTTGTAATATTTTTGACAGACAAATTTTAAAAAAGTGTGTTAGCTGTTTTGTAACAGGGTTTGTATGGTCATTAAAGGTTTGGAAAAGTTTGGTAACAGTGAACTGTTTTGTAACAGGGTTTGTATGATCACAAAAGGTTTGGAAAAGTTTGGTAAAAGTGAGGTACTTTTTTTAAGCCCAAGAAATCTGTAAAAATTACTTGGATTAGGAATAGTTTGTAAATGTGATGATGTCCAGTTTGAAAAAAAAAAAGATTTTTTTTTTTTAGGTTGTTGCAAGTGAATTCAGTTTTTGGATTGGATTCAAAGAAAGACTGTTGGGACTTTCATAGATTGTTAGGAAGTTGGACCCAACCAACAGCTGCATTATGATGAGTGAATTCAAGTCTTATTGATAGAAGTTTGATAGCTCCTAGTCTGAAACAAAGATATGTTTATAAACAAGTGTTTGTTTTTAATGTGACTTACAGACGTTGTATATATGGAGTGGGGAAATTGAGAGTCAGTTTGATATTTAAAAAAAAATTGTTTATTTTGTGACATGTACCAGTACATGTGAACAAGATTCTCTGTATTGTGTGTTTGTTTTGATTTGTGGACACCAAGATAATAGTGCATGGTCTGTGTCGATGCTTTGTACAGCGACTGTGAGAATGGCACAATACTCCGTGAGCTGGTGACAGGGGGCAGCACTTACCAGATCACGATACAAAATCTGACCCCTGACACGTGCTACACTGTACAAGTGCGTGCCCAGAACAGCATTGGGCTCAGTATGCCTGGCCTGCAGAGCGAGGCGTTTTACACCAGAGCAGAGAGGGTGAGTGTTGCATGGAGCCGGATGTGTGTGTGTGTGTGTGTGTGTGTGTGTGTGTGTGTGTGTGTGTGTGTGTGTGTGACAGCATGTTGGATCTGTGTTATCAGTTTAAGCTGCTTATTGTAGAGTGGTATTTTTGTTGGCGGATTGTTCATAATAATAGAATCATCGATCATCCTTTCTCAGCTGTTCTTTCAACCATTTTGTTGCCGTTTCCCCCCACCCCCACCCCCACCCCCCCCCCCCCCCCCACTGTCTCTCTGTCTCTGTCTTTCTTTTTTTGTCTGTCTGTTTGTCTTTCTGTCTGTCTGTCTGTTTTTCTGTCGCTGTCTTCCAGTCGTCATGTGTCCCATTCCAAGTGTCCCATTTTTTAACATGAAAAAGAAAAAGGTTTTTGTTTGACTAGGAGATTGAAGTTACAGTTTGCTGTTTTGAACGACATGTTGATGATATATTGTTTTCACGCATGACCTACAAAAAAAAAAAAAAAAAAAACATTGAACAGAATTTACAAGAAGAAACTATTCCTCATTTAGAAAACCTAAAAATAGAATTGCAAGAAATCAGGAATCACAGACTTGAAGGCATGGCAATGCGCTCGGGAGTTCACTGGCTAAGTCAAGGGGGAAAAAGTGAATAAATATTTTTGCTCTCTGGAAAATAGAAATTTTCTTGATAAATCTATCCCTTTTTTAGAAAAAAGAGGACGGTTCAGTCATTTCTGAACAAAAAAGTATCCTCCTTGAGATAAAAAATTTTTTATGAACAATTATACAGCTTTAGAGATGTAACTGATATAAATATTTCTGAAGAGCTTCCAGATGCTCCAGTATTATCTGAGGAGGAGAGTTCCTCATTAGAGGGGTTGATTACACTAGAAGAGGCAGCTACTGCTCTGAAACAGATGAAAAATTTTAAGAGCCCTGGGCCAGATGGGTTTACTGTTGAATTTTTTAAGTTTTTCTTTGTAGATATTGGAATTTTCCTTGTACGTTCAATTAATGAAGGTTTTGCTAAAGGCCATTTATCAACTACCCAGCGACAGGGAACCATAATATGTATCCCCAAGGAAGGGAAGCAGAAAAGATTTGTGAAAAACTGGGCGCCCCATCTCGTTGTTGAACACCACATATAAGATAGCTTCTGCTTGTGTTGCCAATCGATTTGAAAAGCGTTCTTCCAAACATTATACATGAGAGTCAAAGAGGTTTTTTTGAAGGGCAGATTTATTGGAGAGAATATAAGGTTGATGTATGACATGTTATTGTACACTGATAAGGAAAACATTCCAGGTATGCTCTTTTTAGTTGACTTTGAGAAGGCGTTTGATAGTGTCTCATGGTCATTCTTACATAACTGTCTTAAATTTTTCAAGTTTGGACCTGACTTAATAAATTGGATAAGAACATTTTATTCACAAATTTCTACTTGTATTTCTGTCAATGGCCAGTACTCCCCATGGTTTCCGATTGAGAGAGGGGTGAGGCAGGGGGACCCATTATCCCCTTATCTATACCTAACTTGTGCTGAGGTCCTGTCATTAATGATTCGCTCTAATGAGCATATTAAAGGAATTAAGGTTGTTAACAAGGAAACATTACTGTCACAATTTGCTGACGACACTAGTTTATGTCTAGACGGTTCAGAAAGAGATTTTTAAACGAGGCAGTATCAGTCCTTACTAAATTTTCACAAATTTCAGGTTTAAAAATCAATTTTGACAAGTCACAAGTAGTATGGGCTGGGGAGTAGAAAGAATTGTGGAATTAAATTTATGAGAGACAAAAATTTTGTTTGGGATCCAGGTACTTTCAAAATTCTGGGTATCAAATTCTCCACTAACACAAATATTATTGTACAGATTAATTTTGAAGATAAACTTTCTGAAATAAAAGAGTCCTTGCTTTTTGGAAAAAAAAGAAATATAACTCCTTTTGGAAAAATAACTGTTATTAAAACTTTGGCATTTTTCTAAAATTGTTCATTTATTGATTAACCTACCAGACCCCCCCAGTGGATTTTATCGTTGCTTTAGAAAAAGAATTGTATACTTTTCTTGGAACGGTAAAAAAAAAAAGTAAAAAAAAATCTGTGATTCAAAAGCAGTACTGTGAAGGTGGACTAAAAATGTTAAATGTAAAAAAAAAATTTCATTTCTTCTATGAAGATAAGTTGGCTGAGAAGATTAACATATGAGTCGGGTTGGCGGGAATTTACCATTAATATGTTCCCTAAGCTGGACAGTATGAAAAACTTTGGTGCTGAATTTGCTAATGTTATTATGCAAGAGGTCAATAACCCATTCTGGAATGATGTGATGAACTACAAGAAACTGTGTTCAAAGTGCTGTCCGACCACAGTACATGACTTCATGTCAGAGTGTATTCATTACAATATTAAAATTTTAAGAGATAAAAAAGTTATTTTTGTACAGGAATGGTGTAATTATGGCATTTTCTTCATTAAACACTTGATTAATGAAAATGGGCATTGGATGACCTTCCATGAATTTTTAATTAATTATCAAGGTATAAGAACAAACTTTCTCTTGTATGAAGGCATAATAAATGCCATTCGCAACTATTGCCAACAACTTAATATTATCATAACTAACCAATATAAATTCGTAGACCAAAAAGCCTGGTTTGCATTAAAAGAGGCAACAAATATGTACAAAAAACTTTAAATGAAAATAATGCCCCGCTGCTGTTAATAAATGGAATAATCTTTTTGTAAATCTGAATTGGAAACAAATATTCCTTCAAATTTATAAAGTTTCTACTGACGTCCAGCTTAGATAGATGGTTCCAATGTCGACTTCTACATAGATTGCTGCCAACCCAGAAATACTTATTTCAATGCAAAATTGTTGATTCACCATTATGTAACTTTTGTGATCATGAACAACAGACGATTACACACATGCTTTTCGACTGTAATATTGTGCAGCGGTTTTGGAGAAATCTTCAAAACCTGCTAATGGATAAATGTCATCACTGCGCTAATCTGTTTTTTTGAGAAAGAGTTGGTTCTGTTTTTGGAGTGAAACATAATGTGGAAACTGACAAAGCTCTTAACTTTATTCTGTTGTTTGCTAAGTTTTATGTTTACAAATGTAAACTACAAAATAACCCCAGACCTTCATGTTTTCCTAACAATCTTAAGCTTCAGATTTAAATTGAAAAATACTTAGCCTTTCTGAACTGTGATTCAGATCAATTTGACAAAACCTGGTTTCCCTATTCCTCTATCATTTCCTAGCTTTACTGTGACTTTGTGTAAACAACTCTTATATATGTACATATGGTCCCAACTTTTGTTGTAATTACCCATCTTAACATTTTTCCCCCCTCTCTCTCAGCCTCTCGCGCCTGCCACCCTTGTTTGTTTGTTTTTTTTTTTCGTTTCTGAGGGCTACTCATTTGTGTGTTTCTGAGGCTGTGTGTGTGTGTGTGTGTGTGTGTGTGTGTGTGTGTGTGTGTGTGTGTGTTTATGCATATATATCTGCATATAATTCAATTCATGTATGTTTGTATGTGTGTCTGCGACTTTTTTTTTTTTTTTTTTTTTTTTTTTGTTTGTTTTTTTTGTTTGTTTTGTTTTTTGGGGGGGGGGGGGGGGGGGGGGGGGGGGGGGGGGCATGCATGTTTGTTCTTTTTATTGTGTTCTGACTTCTGTGTTTTTGTACAATAATTATGATACATATGTTTTTTTTTGTGTGCATGCCTGTTTTTAGGGGGGGGGGGGGGGGGGGGGGGAAAAAAAAAAAAAATGGAAAAAACCTCTTTGCAAATACTTTCCTAGCATGATTATATAATTCCAACATATACATGGTGTCAGTTAAGTCAACTCATTCTCCCATTCATTCCTTCAAATACATAGACCATCAAGATAAATGTCATAGGATACTTTCATTTGAACTCTTTATTATATAACACCAATATTTTACGTACATGAATTTGTTATTAATGTGTTTTAAGTAAGCACTTTGCCAAATTTATGTTGAAGGATGAAGTGTGTGTGTGTGTGTAATTTTTTTGTTGTTTTTAGTATTTTTTTAAAAATGTAAATTCTAGAACAAATAAAATTCAGAATTTTGTGGAAGAATTGACTTGGTTTTCAAGTTTCTTCAGCGTTCGGTATATATTGTGTGTTCATTATATGTGCTTGATGATTATTGCTCTGGATTGATCTTTGACAATAATTGTGACAAAGTAGATCCAAAGTGTGTAGACTGATAATGATGCCCCCTTTGCTCCCTTACTGGAGTCAGTTGAAGTGAAGTCTCATGAAGAAAAAAGGTTCAGTGCTGTAGAAGTCGCTGTTGAAGAGCTGATTATTGATTGGGTATTGGCCGAAGACTACAGCAGTTTTGACACATGTTCTTCATTTGCACTAGATGTGGATTGATCTTTCCCTTTTTACATGACCCAGACTGCAGTCGCCTCCCTGGGGTTGTCTTGTGCGTGCCCTCTTTATCAACAAAGTAACATAAAAAGAAAAGTTCAGCAGACATAGGAATAGTGACAAACAAGATATACTTTGGTGTAATGTGATGTGTTATCACTGTCTGTGACAACAGGAAAAAAAGCAGTTTTGATAAAAGAATAAAAATAGTAATAATGACACTACTACTTCAACAAATAATTAGCAATGAAGATAATAAGAATGTAATGATGATGATGATAATGATAGTGGTAATTAAGAGTGACACGTCTATTTAGCACCAAATCTGATATTGCCTTCACTGATATGCCCTACGTGGTTGGCAGGGCTATGATTTGTCATGGGGACGACGGTTGAGCAGATGCGGTTGTGTCTTGCGGAGGGGACACTCAGTCATGCTGGCTCCTTGACTAAGCAATCACTGTTGTCAGTGGGAGCCTAGTGGATGGTGTCCTGTGTCTGCTACATCAAACAAGCACCGCTGAACACCATCAAAGTGACTTTGCAGGAATGCAGTGTCTCCTTTGGTGGGCTGCCGTCATGATGGCCTTTTCTTTTTTTTTTTTTAATGTGGACTGCTCCCTGTGGATTGCTGGTTCCAGGACTAGCCGGGGTGTGGCTGTGGACAAGGGACCAGAATGAGTAGCTTGGGGTGGTGCCTCTGAAGTGGCTGAGCCTATGAGGTGGGGGAGAAAAAAATGTGAACAAAGAAGGTGATGGACCTGGTGTGTAATTGAAATTTGCCGCTATGGAAAGTACATTAAACAGATCATCAACCAAAACTTGCTCAGACATACAGTGGTCTGTATCGTTGGTCGCTGTGGGCCTGTGTGGTATGGGACGTGGAACTGGTTGAGTCCCCAGCAGAAAGGCAGCATTTTGTGTTGAATAAGGTTTGGAATGTTCCATATCCGATGGGAGAAGCAGTGTGATGATGACTGTTGGATTCAGATGAAGAAGGCTGAACTGACAGATAAGTGGGAAGA
Organism: Conus betulinus; assembly: GCA_016801955.1. Lineage (NCBI taxonomy): Eukaryota > Metazoa > Mollusca > Gastropoda > Neogastropoda > Conidae > Conus > Conus betulinus. Next base: position 330,100 of record JADBJO010000387.1, read on the forward strand.
AGGCCGGAGGCTTGCAGCATACCTCAGACCTGTTTGTCAGTACTGTTCCAGTGTTTTCTGCACACAGTGTGTGTGAAAAATAGAATGAAGGGGGGCGAACTGGAAGGAAGAAAAATGACCCCCCCCCCCCCCCCCCCCCCCCCCCCCCCCCCAAAAAAAAAAAAAAAAAAAAAAAAAGTCTAGGTTAGAAGTTCTTGATGATGGTCATGCATGTAGTATGTAACAACAGTTATTGTCTTGCAGAGTTTAGTGCTTTGATCACTAAGTAATGATTCCCGCACACACAAAAATTGTGTCTCAGTCTGCGACTTTGACAGCTTGCTGACTTGTATATAAGCAGCACTGGGGCTTCAGGCCCTGAAAAAGAAAGCACAAACAAACAAACACCCCCAAAAAAAAAACAACAACAACAACCAACCTTAGCCCCCCCCCCCCCCCCCCCCCCCCCCCCAAAACCAGGAATTTGTCACGAAGTATGTCAGTAAACTAGGAAATAAAGTAACCTTTTGTCAGAGAAAACACACTGAACTGCTGCAAGGTGTACATACTGTACATATAGAGAAAGGCAATAAGCCGAAAAATTGATAAAAAAAAAAATACTGTTTTTGTGTGCCTTTTTTTTCATCAGTGAAAATTTGTAGATGTATACAAAACCCTGTTAGAGTACCTATATTTCTTAAAAGAATCACAGCCTTTTTTGTGTTAAGAACATCCAGAACAGTTTTTTGGGTGATGAGCTCTTTTGGCTTTTTTGAATTGTGCTCGAAACATTAATTGTTTCATAACTGCTCAAGGATGCACTCCCAAACCTCTCCCATGGTTTTTTTTTCCCCTCATGTCTAATGACATAGCAGTGCATGATAGTGATCTGTCCCTTTGGTCAGATCAGTATCACTGGCATAGGCTGGTGTTGTGTATGTACAGTCTGGAAGGGTGTGGGGTTTGGTGAGTGCAGGTAACAAACAGTAACAGTAGTGGTGCGGAAGTGTATAGTGTTGCTGATGGTGTTTCATTGCAGTGGAAGTGACCACTCCGGGGCGTAAGTAGAGTTGGTCCTGTGTGAATGCTTGATGTTTGTCATGGGTGTTGCATCTCTTTGCATGGTGGGTGTTGTTTGGTGACCCTTGTTGCCCTGACTGACCACCAGCAGTGGACGTGAGGAGGTGCTGGCAAGGGGAAAGCCACAGGATGTGTGTGTGTGTGTGTGTGTGTGTGTGTGTGTGTGTGTGGCTTGTTGTCCAGTTGATGGTGTGGACAGCTTGTTTCTGTTATTAGTTAGGGTCTGCCACAGGGTGTGTATATGTGTGTGTGTGTGTGCCACAGTGTGTGTGTGTGTGTGTGTGTGTGTGTGTGTGTGTGTGTGTGTGTGTGTGTGTGTGTGAGTCTGATGTGACAGGATGGTCTCTGTGAAAGCTACCTTCTCTCTGGACTGGTTCTGCCGCTGACAGTGTGGGGGGGGGGTGGGGATGGGGTGGCTGTGACATCAGTGGAATGGTTGCCATTCAAACTTTTTTACAGGCACACTAGTTGTAAGAGGATTTTAGCCTTTTTTTTTTTTTTGATTTTGGTGGTGGTTTATTTTAAAAATTTCCACCCTCCCCTCACCCCCAATCTTTCTCTCTTCTTTAGAAAAAAAAAAAAAGGGGGGGGGGGGGGGAGGGGGGGAGGATGAAAGAGAGAAGGGATTGAAAGAAAGCTAGCTGACAGCTCTGAGAGTGTTTATACGAGAAAGTTGCGTTCTGAATTGCATGAAATAAAAAGGAAATGGATGTGAGCGTATGTTCAACAAAGTAGCGAAATGATAAGTAAACAAAACGAAAGGTGGAACAATTTTACTCCCTGCCATCCCCCACCCCCACCCCATTCACTTCCCTGATACCGACTGCCCCCTGCTGTGGCCCTTCTTCCTAGGCAGTTACGAATGTTTTTAGCACCATTGTATGGTTGGTATGATCATTCTTGTTCTGTTGTTAAGGATATGTTGTTGCCTCTTCATATGCTACCCATTCTCTTTGTGTTACAGTTTTGTTTGACTTAGAGTGTGGATGTTGACATCCCCCCCCCCCCCCCCCCCCCCCCCCCCTCCAGTCTCTTGACTCCAGACTCCCCATCCTCCAAATTGCCGTTGGCCTGGTTTTGTTTGCTGATGTTTCTGTGTGCCTGTCTTTAACACAGTGGGACTCGCCAACCTCTGATCTGTACCATTAAGTTGGGACGATTTGTTATTTGCTTCCTGTCCCCAGTGAATTGTTCACTGAACAAGTTTGGTTTTGTGGCTTCTTGCCCCTCATGGACTTTATTGGAAGAGGTCTCTTGTCGGAAGCTGGTTGCGATTTTTTTGTTGTTGGGGGGGTAAATTTGCCCTTTGTGAAGTACTGTTTCCATCGAGTATCTATGAGTAAGACTACGGAAGTTATGCCTTTGCGTGAAATAAACCTAGTGTACAATCACAGACAAGACAGTCAAATTTGGAGAAAACTTTGAAGAAGTGGACCAGTGCCTTGACATTCTGTCTTGATAAATCATGATACTGAACTCTCTGGTGCAAGCTAAACTCCTGATCTTTGGTCTCGATATTCAGTCTTTATTAAAAGGGAGCTTTACTTTGCAGAATGTTGTGTCACTCACCTGCTCCTCCAGAGGCTAATGAACTGTGGAGGCATAGAGCACAGATACCTTTGACAGGCATGGGTGTCTGAAACAAATGGGTGGACTTCAGTGTGTGTTATATTCCACCTTCAGAAATTTTGGGGTGGAACTAGCCTTAGTCTTTGAAATAGTTAGCAAAGTAGTGGGAAACTGGTGATTTTGTTTGCAACATTGTTTTTTCTCTGCTTAGAGAGAAAGTGAAAGGTAGGGAGGGGAGAGGGGGCATATTAGGGGATTAGAGAGTGAATGTGAGATTTAGATGTGTACTATTTTTAGAAAACATTGTCCTCTTGGTTGACTGCTTCCAGCTGTGTTTTGTGTTTTTCTTGGCACCTATGTTTAAGTGTCTGCATTTTTGACACCGTCAAGCGAGAGCATGGTTCTGCTACATTGTTTGTGCCTGTTGTTGATTCCGTTTTTCAGGGCAAATTGTTCATTGTGTTAATGGGGTTTTGTTTTTTTCTGACTTGGTGTATCTGTGTGTGTGTGCACGCGTGCGCGCGTGCATAAGTGATACATTATCTTATGAAAATACGAAAAATTTGTAAAACATCCCACTCAACCATGTAAAATTCTGTACAGTTTTAAATATAAAAGGTGTTTATTCCTCTCCAGGGAATCTTCACATGAAAAATCTTAAAAAAAAAAAAATGGGTTTGATGGTGTATGGGATACTTAAAGTTAAAAAAAAAAAAGGATGAATGGCATGATGATCTTGAAAATAACCGCAAAAGTTTATGTTATAGAAATTCTAAGATACATTTTGGGAAAAGAAAACTCCATGATATTATGAATTCGCATTTATGAAGTTTAGATGCAGTTTTCATGAACATGAAATTGAATAGGATGGACACCAGAGAATCAAATGGAAAACACAATATGAAAGTACTGTGATGTGAATGCTGAATGTCCAAAATATGTTCAATGTAGAAACAAGCTTTTGCTTCCCCAAAAATTCGTGCTGTTAGATCAGTGTGTAATCTTTTGAGTGCAAACAAGTTTGTTCTGTTAAAACAGGTAAGCGTTATCAAGTTGGGGAAAAAATTAATGTGTAAGCTTTATATGTACCTCTGTGGTTTGGTTTTATTCACATTTGAAGTACAGTTTACTTGAAGGGTGCTTTTTATGAAAATATGTGCAGATTAATTTTTTTTTTTTTATCGTCCATGCCCCAACAAGAGCTTACTTTGATCTTTGAATTTTGTGTGCGCATGGGCTTGCACACATTCATGCTTGCTTGTGTGTGTTTGGTTCTTATATTCAGTACTGTGTCAGCATGTTGGAACAGTGAATCACTGTACTATACAGCATGTGAACCAGCGACAAATAATGTGCGCATGATAACACCTGCCTGTGTGCATGTGTCTGGGATCTCTCTGGCTATTAAATGCATCTGTGTTCGTGTAATGTCTACTGGTGTTACTTATATTTGAAAAGTTATCCATCTAACATAAATGACCTGTCCCATGATGCTCGCCTGTTTAAACAAGTGTGCCTGACTGGTTAGGCGGTGTGTGTGTAAGTGATTAGGATTGCATTTCCTTGTCTTGTCTTCATGGTCTCTGTACATCGTCAGCTTAAATACAAATAGATATGCTTTAGCACAGGTCTGTCCTAGACTAAACAGAATATGCTAAGTGCTACGTTTTAGGTGATGCATGCTATGATTTTGTTGGCAATGCAGGAACTGAGACAATGTAGGTCTTTACACTGTAGATTTCTTTTTTTCAAAAAATGCCAAATTCATTGTGGAGAGGAAGAAAAAGGAAAAGAAAAACTGATAAAGATGATCTTGATTTTGCTGCCTTATTAATTGGTTCGTTGTTGGCCATTTTGATTTTATGTAGATGAAGTCAAAACCATGTGACAACTAGGGAGATTTCCCTCTTTTCAGTTGTCCATCATGTTGAGTGTGAAGTGAAGTGCGTGAGTGCTTCACTTAAATGTGGAAAGCTACGCTTCAAATGTCAAAATGCTACGCTTTGTGCTTTTGAAGACTTGGCAGCTCTGAACTAAGGCTGTGATCTGCCATTCCATCACTCATGATGTTCACTAATAATGAAGGCAACAACAAATGAAAAGAAACAAACCACATTGTCTACTGCTCACCATCTTTGCCTCATCAAGAAATAAGACTGTCTACGACTCAATTTCTCTGCCTCATCTGTACTTTATCTACCCACCTACAGCAAGTACATATGCATTGCATTGATCAGTTCATTTAGCAGAGATGAAGACCTAAGGTGTACCAACAAAATCAGGCAACTCTGAAAGACAGGAAGTTCAGGCATGCCTAAACAACCTGCAGTTTGGAATTGTTAATAATCCTGAAAAAACTTGAATTTGAGGCATCTGATTAAGCATTCTGGTCAGCCGCTTTGTTTAATGGCATTCCACAAAGAGAAGGGATCCAGCACAAATTTGCAACCATATCTTGCATAGTAAGACAATGAATAAGGTGTTTTTCTCTCAAAAAGAATATTACAGCTTCTGTATCCAGTGTGTTTGTTTTCTCCCCCAAAGGATATCAGAGCATTCTCTCTAATCCAATCATTGCTGAGGGGTTGAAGCCCTGACCTTGTGTCTACTCAGAACGGTTTTTGGGAAATTACCGTTGGTAGTAACCTTGGAATGTGTTGCATAGTGTGTGTGTGTGTGTGTGTGTGTGTGTGTGTGTGTGTGTGTGTGTGTATGCACATGGGGGTGAGTGTGTGTGTATGTGTGTGCGTGCGCGTGTATGTGTGTTTCCCCCCAGCCTATTCCTTTATACCACTGGTGGCAGCAAGGTATTGACGCTAATGTCCCTGTCAACAGCCCCTTCGGGTGCCCCTGATCCCTTCCATGCGATTGCCACATCCAGCACGGACATCGCCCTGTCCTGGGGAGCGCCGTCCCCAGGGAAGCTGCATGGCCAACTGCTGGGCTACAAGATCACCTTCAGCACTGAGGCATCCGATGTCCAGACTGTACCCGTAAACAACTCCACCACCACTGTGAGTCCTTTTTTGTATAGTATTTAGAGGGGCTGGCACTCAGATCGTAAAGAGTGCTTTCCCGCGGAGCTGACGGTCATGAATGCAAACCACATGTTGGTTTTGATTTTTATGAGAAAAAAACCTTTTCTGTCCAGCCAGCAGTAAACAGGTAGCTGATTCAGGTGAGGGAAGTTTAAAGTGGCGAAAGGAGAGAAGGGTAGGGTCCACCTTCCATCGTGCTGTGCCCTAAGAGATGAACCTCAAACAGTTCACTGCCTTTGTGGCCATTAGGCTATGGCACTGTAGAGTTTCTTCTGAATGGCATTCTACTGTGTTGCTTTGTATTGAAGTGTGTTGTATTATTGTGAATAAATTGTCACAGCAGACTTCTCTGTGTAAACTAGGGCTTGCTCTGCCCAACGGATAGCATGTCGCCATGGCACAGTGCCACTGATAAATCATTTTTTGTCTGTTCTTTTTCTTCTGTGTCCCTGTGGGCATGCCGCTCTATCAGGGTTGGTTTTCTGACACAGTTTTGCCTGGACAGCTTCTTTGTTGTCATGGGATCTTTCCATGTGTGTTAAATGTATGGTGCATACAGGACCAGAGTGGCAGAGAGAGAGAGAGAGAAAGACAGAGAAGATAGAGAGAAAGAGGCAGTGTGTGTGTGTGGGTGGGTAGGTTGTGTGGGGGGTAAGAGAGAGAGAGAGGGAGAGAGAGAGACACACACACACAGAGGGAGATAGAGAGAGTTTTCTTCACACTTGATGCAGTCACTTACAGTCCCATTTTTCTTACGACTCTCCAGAAATCCAACAACAGTACGTTGTTGATATAGCAGACGAAAGGGTGGGGGAGAGAAGGAGGTTATGGGAAGTCAGTTCTGGTCACAGACAGCAGTGTTTTAAACAAGTGTTTGAAATGAAGGGAATCTCTGTTGGGAGTTTGGTCAGGTAGAGACAGAGAAATTTGCTTCGGAACAACTAGTCTTCAAAAGAAGGCAGTCTTAAATGGGAGATAAATCTGCAATAAGAGAAAGAGTAGACTGCTCCTGAGAACAATTATTTTATAAGGGGAGGGAATCTTTTAGTTGCAGGGAAATCTAATAACAAAGCAGCAGAGCCTTTATGCTACTCAGTCTGTGGATTGAAGGGTTTAAGAACAAAGCAGCAGAGCCTTTATGCCATTCAGTCTGTGGATTGAGAGTTTAAGAACAAAGCAGTGGAGCCTTTATGAATATGACGGAGAAGTGAGTAAAGGTGGGAGTCAGTTTCACAGGAATCAGTGTTTGTGATTTTGTAGACCTCGACATTGTAGGCCTAGCTGCAGACATGTGTTGAGTTAAGTGATTGGCATCCTTTTGCCATTTCCCAGAAATCCGTTCGTCATTTCTGCATTTCCATTCTCTAAGGCTTGAGTTTTTTTGACATCCCTGTTGCATACTTTTTGCTAAGGAATTGGAGAAAGCTGCCAAAACGAAAGAAACACAGGATAATATCAGGCCATTCTTTTGGGCTTTTAGGTGAAAAAGACAGGAAATGAAAGTAAAGGAAAAAGAAAGAGTAAAACAGTCATTTATAAAACATGTAGTAGATATATTTATAGGTAGAACAAGAACATAAAGGTTTGATAATGCCTCAACTCTGTATTTTGTGTGGGCTGTCTGTCAACTGACTGCGGAAGAGTCAAAGAGGACTAATGAGTATAGTGTATGGTTTCAGGCTGGATGGCTCAGTACTTTTCTAGCTCCTTCAAAAGTAGTCAAAGAGAAGAATGTTCTACAAACATAAGTCTTTAAGGGGAGGGAATCTGTGTTTGGTGGTAAATCTATATCAGATAAAGAGAACAGTGTCTGTCTGAAAAAAAAGAAAGAAGTCTGAAAGGAATGGAATTTGTGTTAAGAGGTAAATCTGTTACAGAAAATGACAACAGTGTTAAAGAAAGAAAAAGTCATGAAGAAAAACCTTCCAAATAGTAGTAGCCATAGCAGCTTTCGTGTATTGACATTTTTGTCAAAATTTGTGACTATTTATAAGGGCTCTGCTGAGCAATGTGGACAAATGAATCACAAGACAAAACATGAAGCGTTTCAACTCTCAAGTCTTCTTCAGGCAAGATAAACAACACTCAGGACAACAAGAAAGAAAGAAGAACGAGCAATCACTTATCTTTGTCGAATTCGATGCAAAATGGACGTTGAATGAAAACGAGGCTGTCAGGAAGGAAACAATTCGAGTTGAAATAATAATGATGATGATAACCCTACTGAAAGGAATAACATTGATGATAAAAGTATTGAAAAAAAAATAATAAAGAGAAGATAAGTGCCATTTTTTTTAGTGATGATATGACAATAGCATGTGTAGTATGGGAGAAAAGAGAGGGGTGAGAGGATGTGAAACAGCATGGTTGTCGTGGCAACAGTGTTAGTGGCGATGATGATGGTGATGGTGATGGTAATGATGGTATTAACAACAACAACACTGGTATTGATAATAATCATGATAATACTAACAACGATAGTAACAGTAATGGTAATAACAGTACTAATAACGACACAAAAATATAAAGGAAAAAAGGAAATCAAATTTTTATAGGCAGCAGGTTTTTGTTTGGTCCTCCAACCTCCAATTTTCCCCCCAATTTGTTTCTTTTTCTTTTCTTTTTTTTTTTTTTTTTTTTTTTTTTTTTTGAATAGCAGGGCCTCCATCCTCATATTTTTCCTACTGTCATTTTTTTTTTTTCTCCTGAAGCTGACTTGGGCAGGGGATCTTTGTCGGAGAGAAACATAGACAGGGACAACAATGCTTTAGAAGTGAAAAAGTCTCTAAGGGTAGATAAGTTTACTGTGACCTTGCCCCTTGTGGTACCCCCCCTCCACCCCTGATGTTGCAGGAACTGATGCTGCACGGTCTGTCCCCGCACACCATGTACACCGTGTCCATCTTGGCCTACAACCAGGAAGGGGAGGGACCCCGCGCTGTCCAGGCTGTGCAGACCAAGGAGGGAGGTCAGTTGACTGGGGTGTGGCGGGCAGGGTTCCTGTTTGACCACACAGTCTAATTCCTCGGTGGGGTCCTGGGTTGGTGTGGTGTGGTGTACTGTGCGCATTGTCATGGCAGATAGGTGGGTTTTTTGAGCATGGTTAGTTCATGGTCTAGGCAGTGTTTTGTGGACTTAAACTCGCATGCCGGTGCACTGATAGAGGAAACAACGTTTACATACATACGCTTGCACACACTTAGCACAGCATGCACACATACACAGACACACACACACACACACACGCACACACACACACACACACACACACACACACACACACACACACACACACACACACACACTGAAGCACATGCAGACAAGGCTACACACCCAGTCTGTTGTCATTGGTTTGATAATGGTTGCAAGAGATGTAAAATGATACAGATTTCACAAGAAGGCAATGTCCTTGGGATTCCTCATATTGGCTGTCAAATCACTGTAATGGATCATTTACAGTAGATGTGTTTAATGATAGAGAGGAAAAACATTGTTAGCTAGTGAGGAAAAACATTGTTAGCTAGCACCACTATATCGAAATAGACGTTGGAAGATTATGTATACTTTGTGTGTGCATGTGCATGTATGTGATCTGTAAAAAGTGTTTAATAGCTATGATTTTGGAAATTGGATTCCAGACATTTTGTAAACGCTGATGCCAAAACATCTTCAAATGAAAATGGTTACCATGGTGATGGCCCATTTCAGTGCCATCGAGTCCTCGCATCACTCACATCAACGAGAGAGAGGCCACCTCGTTCTTTGTGCACTGGGAGCCCCCCAAAGGTGCTGAATGGTGTCTTGAAGTCCTATGAGCTTCAGTGGATCCTGAACAGTGTGGTCAAGACCCGCATCATCTCTGGCCAGCTGACCAACCCCATGTCCGCCTTTGTTACTGGCCTGCGTAAGTTTGATCTCCCGTTTACTAGTTTCCTGCCCTCTGTGGCTCATTTGGCTGGAGTTTGGTCTTGAATGTGTTTACTCCAGTTTCTTCTCCCTGTGGGAATGTGTGTGTGTGTGTGTGTGTGTGTGTGTGTTTTGTGTGTGTGCTTTTTGCATGAATTGCATCCCCATCTTCAGGAAATGGTTTTACTAGTAAGTTTCCTCTTTTCTCACATTCTCTTACACTGTGCTTTCTTATTTTTTGTTTCTTTGTCTTTACTGTCGTGCACTCTTTTCCTGCATTTATGGCCCATTTTCCTGCCATTGCTCAAGAGTTCTGTAAATTTTTTTTTCCTCTTACAGTGTATAACATATTAGTTTCTTTAGTGCAATCTGGCGACCAGGTTATGAGAGTTTGACCACTGGAATGGAGACTATCAGTCCACTCTGCATTTCTGTTACCAAACGTAGCATTATTGTGTACGCATTTTTTGTTGTTGTTGAATTGAAATGTGTTTTTAGGCGGGTTTTTTTTTTTTTTTTTAAAAATTTTTTGTTTTTTTTTGGGGGGGGGTAATTTTTTTTTTTTTTTTTGTAAAAATTTCTTAAGATCTGATGTTTGTAAATGCTGGGTGATAAATGAAGTGGAATGACTGCCATTACCAGCATGACGCAGTTTTGTCCCTTTTTAGGATGTCGTTAGTTTTGATTTGTGTTATAGATTGATGTATATTTGTGTATGATTGTATTAAGAATTTTTTTTCTTTGTCAAGAAAGGACTTTTATTTCTCATTGTGGTGACAGTTCTTTCAGGGCCCTGTGCATCAGCTTGGCTGCAATAACGCTGTCATTGAAATCCTTGTTCTTTTAGTCAGTGTGCCTCATGTCTGGTCTCCGCATTACATAGTATTCCACCTCTGTGGCATGTTGGTGGTGTCGGCATCGGCTGCTACGTTGGTACTATGTTTTTCTTTTACATATGTGTATCCCAGTGATATATCGTTGGAGGTTATAAGCCTATTGTGAGGTCATCTGGGAATGCTGGGAGTATGTCAGCACAGACAGACCTGTACATATCCCTGTCTGTGTATTGGTGGAGGGTTGTAAGCAGCACAGTGTGAGCCTCTCCGACAATGTTGGAAGTTCTGTCTGTACAGACAAGACAGCAACCCGCTTTCTGGAGATTGGGTGCTAGACCTCTTATGTTTCGCTCACCTTCACTGGCACTGCCTGTGTTCTCTTTCCTATGTCATCTATGTGTTTCTGTCATCTGTCATATTATATGCTCTCTGTCATCTTATTTTTGTTCTGGCGTATTATTTCTGTCTGTCTTTCATCTCATACTTTGTCATCTCATTCGTCTCATGCCTTCATGTTGGCTCTTCCCTTCTGTCATCTCATTGATCCTTTTTTTTTTTTTTTTGCCGTCATCCGGGACGTCTTTCTTTCATCATCTGACTCTTTCTGTCATGTCATCCATCATACTTTGTGTCATGTCACCTTCATGTCTTGTCACACGGGTGTCATCTGCTCTGTGCTGTCTTGTCACAGGTCCCTACACAGAGTACAAAGTTCAGGTGGCGGCACAGACAGATGGTGGACGTGGAAACTTCAGTGAGAAGTACCAGCCTTGACAGATGTGTCAGGTGAGTATCATCTTGTAGGCAGATCCATAGCAACTAGTTTTAAGAGGGATGCAAGGAAGGGAAGGGAGAAGGGGGGGGGGGGAGGCACAGAAGAGAGTGGGGGAGGGTAAGGGAAGAGAAGAGATTGAGGGGGGAGGGGAGGGGAGGAGGAGGAAAGAGCAAGGAAAGGAGAGAAAGGAAGAGAGAGAAGGAATGGGAGTAAAGGCGTGGGAGGAGGGGAAGGGGAGGGTGGAGGAAGAGAAGGGAAGGGAGAGAAGCGAGGGAAGGGAAGGGAGTAAGGGAGGGTGGAAATGGAGGGAAGGTGGAGGAGGAAGGGAAGGGAGGTCAGGGAGAGAAGAGGAGGGAGAGAGGGAGAAGAGAAGAGAGAGGAAGGAAGGCAGGGGAGAGATGGAGGAAAGGAGAAGGAGGAGGGAAGGTAGGGGCATGGAAGAACAGGAGGGAAGGGAGGGGGAGGGTTAGGGGGAAGAAAGGAAAGGGAGAGGACATGAGAGAGGGGAGGGAAGGGAGGGGGAGAGCAGACCTTGTTTACTGGTACAGTTTAGCCATATTTTGTACATATTTTGTTGAGAACATGATACCAGAAAAAAGAAAATCTAGAGGTGAAGTTCTGGAACGGTGGCAGCACTTGCAAAGAATAACCATGACATTGCCCTAGCAAGAAAAATTTTGGGGCTTTGACCACAGAGTGACTGCTCTTGCTGACTTTTGTGCATGAAATTGTGTTTAGCTATGTCACCTTCTTCAGTAACGTGTAACAGTGGTGAGAGAGCATGATTTATGTTGGAGTGAAAGTAATTTGTGTTGGAAGAACTCAATTTTCAGTGTGGTTACTGCACGATCAGGTATCCCTCTACCCGCTGATGTCTGATGGCAGGTGAAAATGAAACAAACTCCACTTGCCCTTGTCTCCCACCTTTGTTTTTGCCCTTGTCTCCCGCCTTTGTTTTAACAAAAATTTTAAGATGAAACATAGAAATACACCCCCCCCCCTTCTCCCCACCCCACCATCAACCCTCATTGCGTTTAGAAACATTTAGAAGATTTGTACATACCTCTTGTGGAAAATGCTCTCTTTTTTTGCAGAAAATTACACCAATAGCTGTTTTTTTGGAGTGAACAGGTCTGGGAAAAGGAGGGAGAAAGAGAGGGAAGGGAGAGAGAGCAGGAGGAAAGGGAGAGGAAGGGAAGGAGTGAAGGGGAGAGGGGGAGGGGATAGAAGGATGGTTGGGAGAGGGAGGGAGGAGAGATGTTGCACTTTTTGCATCTCCACAATAGAATACAAGTCTTCAGAGAAAGAAAAAAGACAGAGGAGAGGAGAGAATGAGCGAAGGAGTGTATGGTGCTATTCACTCCATGAAATAATCAGCTTCATGGGGTAGAATGGGTTTACCTCCCATGCCAATGGAAAATGAAAGCCAGTAACAGTCCACACAACAACATGAGGCGTTCACTGCACATCTTGGGCAGGTGTCGAAGGAAAAGATGCATGGATGGCTTGGAGTCAAAGATGTGCTGCAGAGAAGGTGGTTCAGTCCTGGTCTTAGACCCTTCCTCAGAGCAGTGCAGGGACAATTTCAAAAAGAAAAAGGGGGGGGGGGGGGGGGGGGGGTTAGAGACAGGACAGAAAGACAGGGGAAGGAGAACAGAGCTCAGATCACATTCACTGTGGGAAGGGATGTTGGGGTGAGAGGGGGGGGGGGGGGTGTTGTTTAAGAGAGAACCTAGAGTGAGAAGGGGTATGGGTTGAAGGTCAGAGGAATTAAGGGGGAGGTGGTTGTGAAACGAGGGGATAATGGGGTGGGGTGGGGATAGGTGGTAGAGAAATTTGACAGGAAATGTGAGTGTGCGTGTGTGTGCGTGCAGGTGTGTGTATGTGTGTATTGTGTGTGTTTGCATGCACTCATATGTGTGTATTTCAGTGAGTCAGTTTGAACTGTACAGGCTACAGGGTTCTATGGCAAAGGCGCTAACAGAGAGTGAACTCTTCAACACATCTCAGACCCTGGTGCATGACATTCCCTCTTACTTTACAGCCCCCAGTGCACCCTACCTCCGCAACGTGACGGTGCTGTCTCCCACCAGTGTGCGCCTGCAGTGGGACCCCCCTACCATCTTCTACCGCAAAATTGACTCCTACATCCTCAAGTGGTGGGACACTCATGGCAAAGACCCCGACACCAAAGTGTCTGGCTCCCGTATAGAGGTGTGGATCTCTTCGGCTTTTGTGTTGTTTGCTTGCTTGTTTGTTTTTGCTATTGTCTTCCTCTCTGCCTGTGTCTGTATGTTTGTTGGCCGTGTTCTTAAACTGCATTCTGAGTCGTGGTTAGAATAGTGGCACAGGGGCTGCTGAATAGTCTACAGTCATGTTCCGTGGAGAGTTCTCTGTTACTTTCACTCGTTGTCACTTAGGATACGAGCTGAGCAAAATGTGAATTTGTTTTTAGTTCTGAGTTGGAAGTTCTTCACAAATGGCGGCCTGTATAACTTAAGCAGATGCCCCCAGTGTGGTGTCCTGATGCTCAAGTCTTGCCAAACAGGCTCTATGGGAAAGAAATGTAGGGTCTCATTCTATGAGCGGATGCAGCTGGATCGTCGTAAATTGTAGTGGACAGGCAGATGCAAGCGGACTGATAGCGAAAAAGCTTTAAGTGATGGTGATGCGCTAGTTTATACCTTCTTTCATGTTCCTTTTTAATGGGAAGGTGGTCTTGTGCGTTGAAGATGGGGGGGCAGTAAAATCCTATCATGGTGTCAGTATGACGTCACTCATTTTCCATGTCATTTTCCTTTTCTTTTCTTTTTTTTTTTATTGCAGTACACGTTACGAAACTTGCCGTCCAATCGAAGGTATAGTCTGAAAATGGCGGGGGTGACCAGGGCCATCTTCAGTAAGCGTTTCCTGGTGGGAGACTTCACCGAGCCTGTCTCCTTTACTCTGGGAGGTAGGTACAGTCTGCCTGTCGCCTCAGGTTCCAGGGTGAGAAATGGACATGGGGACAAAGCAAGGCAAAACTGTTATTTTGGAGTGTGTAGCGTCAGATGAAGCAGATTTTTCTTACTGGTTGATCTTGCTTACAAGGGAACATGACAGAGAAAACGTAGACTCAAAATTTTCGTTGAAATTGAGAGAAAGAGAGTCAGAGTAAGAGGGAGAGAGAGAGAGAGAGAGAAATGGAGTTGAAAACTGTAGTAGATAACATTTTTGGAGCACTTTATGAACAAAATGTGTAGAAAACATTGCATACTTTTTTTGCATTGTGTGTGGACTCATCCGTATCTCATGCTTGTTTTCCTTGTTTGACTTGTTTATGTTTGGGGAACCAAACTTACACTGAGGCGATTTCTTGTTTGTTGGCATCATTACAGCATATCATGTATATCAGAAAAAAAAAGAAAGAAAATCCCAGCAGTATGTTGCGAGCAAATCACACAGTGGTACTGATTCGATTTTCATAGACTGTTTAAATGGCACCATTGACGCCTGGCACAGTGTGCACCTTATTATTTAGTCGTATCTTTGTCTGATGTCTTCCATTTCTATCCCATGCCCAGGATCAGTCAGCATGCTCACATTGTGCAGTCCCTTCTGTTTTGGCTTCAAATGAAATGAGTTTGAAATACCTGCCGACAGGGTCCAGTGGTTCGCATCCTCGGTTTGTGGATTGGGAGGCTATGGCTTTTGAGTCCTGTTGAAAACATTGTGGGATTTTTGTCAACCCAAGCCTGGAGGTGTGTCGACTATAGTCACGTGACGCCCACCCTACTTCCGCCTACGGAAGATGCCGAAGTTCGTGTACTGTACGTCATTCTTCTTCGGCCTGTCACCCAAGCAAGATAAGTCTTGTGCTCTGTCTCGCCTATACTTTGCCTTTGTGTAAAGATTGCTGTGTTCGCATTCTGAACTCATTTATTTGTGGCTTGTGCTTATCCCTCAGAGTATCTTGACGTGTGAGGTTATCGCTGGGCTAGCATTCTAACCTTATTTTCGGAATTTTCTCGCGATTGTGTGCTCCCGGTTCTGCTTTCCGCGTCACCGGTTCAGCTTGATTGGCATTTTCCATCGCCGCGTCATCGCTGGTTCGTGCCTCTCTATCCATCGGCCTCCCTTTTCAATCGCCTTCGGCCCAGTCGCCACTAAATTCCGTTTTCTCCCTCGCCGTCATTTATTCCACAACCTCCTGTGCGACGATCGTGAGCCAGTCTCGTCGCCATCTTCCAGTCTCGTCGCCATTTTTTTGTTTTGCGCCGGTCTCCCCCTCTTGTCACCAACTTATACCCCAGTATTTTACAGGGGGGGGTTTTTTTCGTCCACAATTTAATTCCTTGCCCCCTTCCCTCATTGCCAGAAATTCTCGCTCGCCTTCGTGTCCTCAACGATCGCGCGACCGTTGTCCTGGTATTTACACGTGGCGTTACTCAGCACTTTGCGCCACGCCACGGTCGCTTCTCACGCGCAGTTTCGCCTTTTCTGCTGCGCTTTGTGTCCCTGTACGGACTTGTTTTCCTTATTTTCCATTGTGTACGTTGTTCATTTTTTTTTTGTGTGCGCACGGTCGATCGATTGCCCTAGTTATTCCCCTCGATCGACCGTCGTGACTTTCTCGCTTACGATCGTGTGCTCCGGTTTCGCTCGGCGCCATCGCCCAATATGGTGAAGGACTCGGCTGGGTCGAGAGCAACAACTCTGACGTGCAGGGTTCGCGCTCTTTCCCGGAGGACCCACGAGTTGGTTCCAACCCCGAGCGAACCGTTCTCTCCTTGGGAGAACGGACGGCCGCGGTAGTTGGAGATGACCCTCCCGCGGAGGGGACGCGGGAATCTCCCTCCTCTACCCGACCGACGGACGCACGACCGTTGCGTTCGAAAGCTAGAAGGCAACCGGCGGCTATTGCTAAGTGCCTTTCATTCGACATGCCCAGGAAATCTAAGGGCAAGGCCCCACTTAAGGGACCCCCCCTAGCCAAAAAACTTCCCAGCGGGAGTCCGCTTCGCCCCCAGCCACCCTGCCTTCTAGCTTTCCTGCGCTTACACACTCATCACCTTACTATGCCGAGTCACGCGACCCCCCCCCCCCGGGGACCCTTGCCGGGCCGCGGACAGGCACGGGTGACGGCCTTGGGCTGGAACCCCCACCCGTCACTCGCATGTATGAGACAGGCGGGTCCACTTCTTCCCCCCATGGACTCGCCGTCTCACGACGCTCTCCCCCTCCGTGCACAGGTGCAGCCAACACCCCTGCACGAGGAGCGTCCCCTTAGCTCCGGATGCAGTGTATGGCCACGTCTTGGCACGACCATGCACATGTCCATAACTCTGGGCGTATGGGAACACCGAGTGCATCCACCGGTTGTGATCATACACAAAGACGGCCGACCAACCCGCTCGCCCGTCGCAGGTCCCCTAGGGGTTCAGGACGTTGGGGGCCCGACCTACTCGGCCCCCCACTTGGGCAACGTCCTCGGTCCCGTTCCCGGGGGGGGAGGATCTACCAGCGGGACCACGGGTAACCTGCCCCATTCCTCTGGGGCCCGGCATGCTCCCGGGGGGGGGACCACATACTACGGTCGATTATTATTCCCCCCCTGCTGCCCCAGGTTACCCCGGTCCCCGGCGAGTCCCTGCACAGTACTCTGGGCCGCCACAGCCCGCTTATCTCCCCGGGGACCAGTGGCTCTATGCCCCCGAGAGGGACCAGTGGCTTAATACCCACACCCAACCTGAACAACTATTTGGTCGATTGTGGCACCCAACCTCACAGACTTGGGTCGACCTGGGTCTCCCACCTCGGGCGCTGTCCGATCGGCAGTCCGGGCTCTCCCACCCTAGCCCGTCTAGAGCCGAGTATAGAGCCACGGGTCCCCCCCCCCCCCCCCCCCCCACCACCACCCTACCAGGGCGGGACCCTCGCGCGCACCCGCGCACTTGCCTCCTGAGGAAGACCTCCCTTCCCAGGAATTAGACTCCCCACAGCCTGAGGAGGACTACGATGAGGACCTCTTCTCATCACTTTATGACATCAACACCATTGAACGGTTTCGACCGGACTTGGTGTCGAGGGACGCCCCTCCCTCTGCCGATATCTTGGCCTTTCCTGAGATCGTTGGGCCGCCCCCAGCCCAACACTCAAGACTCAGGATGTAGCTCCTCAGTCCCTCACTTCACTGTGGAGAGGGAGAGTCCGGCGAAACGCGCCAGGGGTGCAGACGCCGTCCCCACGCCGGGTCAAGACCTTCCCCCGGCACCCAATGCGGCCCCTTTCGGCGCCCTACTTGGGACCCGCAGGAAGCACCCTGTTACCTCCCTCTTTGCTGACAATCCGGCCACCAGGGAGTGGGCCATCTCCCAATCGGATTGTCGCCTGATACCCAACCCCCCCCCCCCTACTTCGGCCACTGTCTCCTTTAAGGCGTTAAAGGACTGGGACCGAGTAGCCCGGATGGGCATCTTACACACCACTGCAGGGCATGCCTACCTTAGCATGCTCTTGCAGAGGGCGGAGGTACTCTGGCCTGGGGATGACGGCGCCGTCCCAGGGCCTTCGGATACAAAAACTCCGAACCCCACCAGGACGAACTTCGCTTGTTCAGCGATCCCTTCATGCGACCTAGTCAACAGGATATCGCATCACTTGTCGGCTGCGGCGGACAGCGCAGCAACAGCAACCCATTTTAATTGTCTGCTTGTGGCTAGAGACGCGGTGCTTGCACGCTCCTCGCTCTCCCCGGCACTCAGGGCATCCCTACGATGTGTGTCCCGGGCCAGGATCACTCGCTCTTTGGCGAGTACTCCACCTCGGCTATCTCTCTCTCTCTCTCGAGGAACGCAAGCAGGCGGCGTCCTTCGCCCCCCGGCCTCAGCCACGCCCTTCCAGACCCCCCTTTCGGTCTTACCCCAGGGCCAACAGGCCCACTCCGTACCCCCGTCAAGCCGCATTTCACACCGCCGGGCCGGCCAAGCGCCCACTTAACTCGCAGAGGCCTAAACCAAAACCTCGCCAGAATTTTCGGTTCGGCCAGCAAGCACGGCCCCGCAGGTGACTGGAGGACACTCCCGTAGGGGGCATGGAACTGGCACAACCTGCCCAGCAAGACACCGGCCCACTGTACCCCTTCCCCCCGGGACCATCGGCTCCCCTGGCGGGCAACCTCTCCCGGCATGCCCGCCAGTGGCGACGTATGGGCCTCAGCCCCTGGGTAGTGTCGGTGCTTCAGGATGGGTTTCGCCTACCTGGGGGCACGGTCGCCCTCCCCTCATGCGTTTTCCTCCTCCGTCCCCCCAGCGACCCCCCACCTGCCCAGGCGGAGGCCCTCCGCCTGGAAGTCCTCGAACTCCTACAGAAGGGGGCCATCGCAGAAGTTTTCCAGCAACCCCCCGGGTTTTACTCCCACCTGTTCGTGATCCCCAAACCTTCGGGGGGATGGAGGCCCATCCTCGACCTTTCTCCCCTCAACAAGTTCCTAAGACATACCAAGTTCAAGATGGACACACACCCTCCAGATCAGAGACTCCATTCACCATTTAGATTGGGCGACCTCCATAGATCTGAAAGATGCGCGTTTCCAAATCCTTATCCACCCGGCGCACAGACGTTACCTCCGGTTCGTCTGGCAAGCTCGGGTGTTCCAGTTCAAAGCTCTCCCCTTTGGCCTCTCCCTGGCACCCTTCCTCTTCACGAAGGTTGTCAAGGAGATGGCGCCCCCCCTGGCCAGGCAGGAGGACATTCGCCTCCTGGTTTACCTCGACGACTGGCTTGTCCTAGCCTCCTCCCAGGCTCAGTGCCAGGCCCACACCACCCGCCTCCTCAGCCTTTGTTCCACCTTGGGGTTTGTAATCAACCCCCTCAAGTGCGAACTTATTCCCAGTCAGAGGTTCTCTTTCCTGGGCATGAGTTTCGACACGATTACCATGAAGGTCGCCCCGACCCCGGAGAGGTCCGCCCGGATTGTGGACCTCATCGTGCGCCTCCGAGAAGCCTCGCACACCTCGGCCAACTCTGTCCTCCCTCTTAGGGATGATGGAGTCCCTTTCTGCCCTCATTCCGCTGGGTCGGGTCCCCAAACGCCAGCTGCAGAGGGAGTTCCGTCGTCGTTGGTCCCAGACCTCGGACCGCTGGGACCTGACCATTCCCCTCGGCCCCTGGTTCTCGGGTGCCACGGAGGAATGGCTCAATCCGTCCACCCTGATCACCGGCGTTCCGATCTCTCTCCCAACTCAGTCCCTCGAGCTATACACGGACGCCTCCAACTCGGGCTGGGGGGCCCACTTGGGGGACAGTCATGCCTCGGGGGGATGTGGGACACACAGATGGCTCGCCTCCACATCAACATATTAGAGTTGGAAGCGGTCAGACTGGCCCTCCTCCACTTCCAGCATCTAATCTCGCACCGACTGGTTCTCCTCCTCACGGACAACACGTCGGTAGCCCATTACGGGGGGGGGGGGGGGGGGGGGGGCTCACTCCATCGGCCTCTCTCTCAGGACAGAGCCCCTCCTTCGCTGGTGCCACGCACGGGGAACCACCCTCCGTGCGAGACACATAGCGGGGACACGGAACATCCTGGCAGACACTCTCAGCCGGTCAGGGACCCTTCTGCACACAGAGTGGACCCTGAACAAGCTGACACTAACCACTGTCTGGGATCACTGGTTCAAGCCCATGGTCGACCTATTTGCGACACGGTTCAACCATCGACTCCCCTGTATGTCTCTCCAGTCCCGGACCCCCGAGCGTACGCGGTCGATGCGCTCTCCCTCCCCTGGACGGGACTTGTCGCCTACGCCTTTCCCCCCTTCCCCATACTTCACAAAGTGATCAGGAAGGCCAGGCTGGAGAGACCCAAACTCATCCTCATAACCCCATGGTGGCCGACTCAGTCGTGGTTCCCGGACCTCAGGTCCCTAACTCACGTTCCCCCTCTCCAGCTAGCCCCTCGGTGGGACTTGCTCAGACAACCTCGCTCGGGCCTCCCTCACTCCAATCCCTGATGCTTCGCCTACACGCTTGGCTTCTATGCCAGCCAAATTGCGACCACCGGTCCCCGCCGCCCCCGCCGACAGACCCCGGTCTGTCCTAGAGACCCTGACAGAAGCGGGAGCATCGCAGGGACTACGAGACTTGGCCTCGGCCTCTCGTAGGGCTAGCACAGAGTCCCTCTATAATTACAGATGGGAGAGATGGGTCACGTGGTGCACGGGCTAACTCGGTCCCACCTACCTACACCCCTCCAACATCCAGCTAGGCAATTTCCTATCCCACCTTTCGTCCTCCTTAAAACTCTCGGCTAGCTCCATTCGGGGCTACCGATCGGCCCGTATGCACCACCATCCGACAGCTCGGCGGCCCATCTTTTCGACAATGACTTTCTACTCAGAGAACTATCACGGGGGGGGTTGCCCTACGGGAAGCTCAATCCCCTAGGCGCGCCCCCTTGTGGGACCTCTTTCTGGTGTTAGGCGCCCTCAGAAAACCCCCTTTCGAGCCCCTCCGCTCCATTCCCTTTGACCTCCTCTCCTTCAAGACCACCTTCCTTCTCTCCCTGGCCTCAGCCAGAAGGCGAAGTGAGATTCATGCCCTCAGCGGGGACCCTCGGGACATCGCCTTTCACAGAGACGGCTCGGTCTCACTTAAGTTCCTACCTGAGTTCCTAGCGAAGAACCAGGAACCGGGCACAGCCTCTCCTTCCCTCCTGATCCGCTCTCTAGCGGATATCTTAGGCAACGAGCGGGGTGGGGACATGGACCTGTGCCCCTCTAGGTGCCTCAGATACTACTGGGAGCGTTCCCGCCCCAGGCGTTCCTCGCAGCGACGCCTTCTTATCTCCATCAACCCCAACAACAAGAAGGACATATCGGCGGGCACTATCTCTAGGTGGCTATCCAATACTATCAGATCTGCCTATGCCCAGGCGTACAAAGACCTCCCAGCCCTGTCACCCCGAGCCCATGAGGTCAGAGCGCTGGCCACGTCCTCAGCGTTCCAGCACTCTGTCCCCGTGCGCCATCTCCTGGAGGCAGCCTACTGGCGTTCGGAGAACCCTTTCATAACTTTTATTTAAGGGACATCCGCATGACCAGGGCTGATGGTTCTAAAGGGATTTCATTTGTGGCGGCCAATGCAGCCATATCGGTCTACCCCAGGAACCATTAGGGCGCTCGGCCCTCCTCCTATTACTTTAAATTCTGCTATGGTCTGACATGGTATAGTATACGAGCCAAAATGGGGAGTTTGTGTTATACTCCCTGTTTGGCTAAGTATACTTACCATGTCAGACTCTAATGCCCGCCCTACCTTCCCCTCTAGCGCCAAGTTCCCTGGGGGTTTGCCTTGCGCGCAGGCCTCATTGAATGACGTACAGTACACGAACTTCGGCATCTTCCGTAGGCGGAAGTAGGGTGGGCGTCACGTGACTATCTTATTACTGCATTGGCCACAAAACTTCGGCCTGACGGACCCGGCCCTTGATGTCCTGCTCTTGTGATGGTCTGGGTTTCAGTTTCCTTTCCATGTCCATGCCAGCGGGTAGAGTTAAAATGGTCAGTGTCAGCAAGTTAGTGGAGACTGTGGTTGAACAGATGTTGTGGACCCCTTTTGAGGGGGACGTTCACTCACACTGACTCTGCTAGTAAGCAGTGGCTATTAGTAGGGGACTTGGCAGGTAGTGTCTTTAGTAATTGAGTTCAGGACAAGTACCACTGAAAACCACCAAAGTGACAAAGCAGCTGAGGAGTTCTCCTCTGGTGGGTTGCCTTGTTACACTTGGAATTGATTGCACCATAGCGACTGCTGGCATTGGCACTGTGCCATGACAAGCCTGCTTCTTACTCTGTATGGAGTAGCCAGAAAACTGTTTTACAAATGCCACTGAATCCGCACAGAGGATAAAGCAGAAAAAAAAAAAAAAGAAAAAAGGGAATTTGATCACCATACAATGTCAGTTCTGTGTGATCATGTATACATATTGTATTGACCGTATGGGAGTCGATGTAATTCTGCGTTAGTTGTATCTGATCATTGACAACATGGAAGTGACAGTATGGGTGTTGAAATGTCTGATCATTTACAAGCAGTATTGATGGTATGGGTGCTGACTAAATTCAGTGTCAATTCTATCTGATCATTTACACACATCATGCATATCAGAGGAGGAAGACAACCAATCAAATGGTAGGTATATGAATGGACATAATTAAGTATTCATAATATGGTTACTATCATTTAGTATTTTTTGTTTTGATTTAGTTTCTGTCAGCAGTTATCTGCAGGACAGTCATTACTTTTCATTGTTTGTGTATTGGGTATTTTAAAGTGATTTTGACTCATGTGTCATGTTTGTATGTCACCTATGTTGTGTAGTCATCAAGTTCAGTTGTCTGTGTGTATATATTTGCATGTGACCCTGGTTTACTTGAACACTGACGTTTTTGTGGCAATATAAACACAATCAGCACCAAACTTGGCAGAATGATAAACATTGAGAAGGCCTCGGGAGCCATCCTCTGCATAAAGGTTTCACCAATTTGCCAGAGCCATAAAGATTTGATAAACAGCACTATGTTCAGTTGCTGGAATTAGTAATGTCTCAGTGAACATGTTTTGACAAATAAGATTATTGCCTGATACTCTGACAAAAAAGATGTATAAAAAAGATGTTGTATGGGGATATTGTAACAAACAATAAATTTCATGTCATCAGATTATGAACATTTAATGCAGTTTCAGCCATGCAGTAGCAGTAGAGCAACCTAGATAATGGCCTTACTGGCTAGAGAACTAATGTGAGCTACGATGAGGTTGTCAGACCGAGCCACATCAGACTTTGGAAGTTCTTCACTTCTGTTTGAAACAAGCCAGTGAAGCCACAGGAAACTTGCACGCAGTGTAACCTGCCTTGGGCTTACAACAACAGCTCTGAAAAAAAAAGAAAGAAATGAATGCGCAATTAATATGTGCCTGTGGCCAATATGAAAGAAACTGGGCCATGACAATGTGAAGATCTGAAGTGGATGCAAGGTTGTCTTCAGTTAAAGCCAAGTCTCTTTTGTTAATAAGTTGATGACGAATGTCTGAAACCAGTCTGCACTAACATGAGTCAGATGTGTAGTGTGCGGGGCACACCCTCTTAGCATCAAAATGTAGACATGAGAATGCATTAAAAAGGAAAAAGGAAAACAACAAGAGCAACTAAACTCAGATGAGATGGAAGAAAGTGGCAGTGGAGCATCAGTTGTCTTTCTTGTTTGCTAGTGTCAACGACACTGACACCATGAAGTTAGTGTAAACTCCCTGAGAGCAGGCAGTCACCATCTTTTTTATTTTTAAGGGAAAATGGTGTCATGCCCTTCCATCATGCATTGGTAAGGTGCCGCAGAAATGAAAACATCGATGAAACTAATTGAACAAATGATCTCATTTTTCAGCTGGATGGCAAAGCGGACGATGGAGTGTTGACACTCAGATTTGCATGAGGTCACACCATTTTGATAGCTGAGGTTTCTGTACTAGAAAGAGGTGAAAGCTGGGGGGTTAGAATATCCACCAGACTCGGTTAGGATGGGCTCCAGTCTGGGCTAAAATTTCAGTGGTGTGTGTTTTTTTCTCAGTGGGGGCCCTGGGACAGTCAGTTCAGACAGAGTTTAGGCTTCTCTTGCTGTCTGATGCTTGGTGTTGGCTAGAAGAGGTGGTTGTCACTGCATACTCCCTTGTCATGCCCATCACTGCAGACCGAAAGTGCACTGAGGGAGAATAGCCATGTCCTTCCTTCCTCCCTCTTCAACCCATTTTACTCAAAAACAAACAAAAACTGTGCAGTTGTGCTCTTCATGCTGCTTCCCTTTTCACTTCATACTTCTTTCCTTTCAGTCATTCCTATCATTTATATTTAGTTGCTCGTGAGTCAAAATCACAGCTCTTATTCTATATACAATAATGGTGTATTATATATTATACACATGTGTGTTTCATTACATTATTTTGGTATATTCGTGTGTGTGTCAGAATCATTTCTCTTGATCATGGTATTATTGTGATATTTTTATTTACATGTGTGTTGAGGTTATCTCTGTTCAGTATACTGTTATGGTATATTATTCACATGTTTATTGAAATCACTTTTCAAGCTGGAGATGATACTATGGTATATCATTTTAGGTGTTTGTCAAAATCACCTGTGTTGAATATATTATTATGGTATATTATGCATATATGTATTGAGATAACCATTGTTTATAATATATTCATGATGCATTGTTCATCTGTGTGTCAAAAAATCACCTGCCTTGTTTACTGTATTATTGTGTTAAATTACTCACAAGTGTCACAATCATTCCTTTGGTAGATGTAGGTTTCTGAATTGCTATTGGCACATATATTCACATATCTGTCAAAACCATCCCCCTTGTTCAATATGTTGTTATAGTATATTATTCATAAAGTTTGGAAATGATCTCTTTTTGTTTTCGATATATCATTATGGTATGTTATTTACACATATGTGATTCACACAGTGTCGAAAACCACCTCACCTGTTTGATCCATCATTATGGTATATTCACCCATACATGAAAATCACTGATTTGTTTGATGCATTATGGTATGTGTGCAAAAATCACCTCTCTTTTATGATATATTACTTTGGTATATTATTCATCTGTGTATTAAGACTGCTTGTTAATAATAGTATTAAGGATAATTTGATATTCATGTCAGTATTTCTGTCATAGGTTGTTGATTCTTGCATTCTAGTTTCCCTGTCAACAGTCACATTTTGAGCATATTCATTATACATGCTTTGTGTGTGTGTGTGTGTGTGTGTGTGTGTGTGTGTGTGTGTGTGTGTGTGTGTAAAGAAGGAGGATAGGAAGAGAAAGAGAGAGAGAGAGAGAGAGAGAGAGAGAGAGATGGGAATCATATTCAGTTACTGAATTCTGAATGAGTGTTTATTTTATTTTGTTTCAATTCATATCATTACCATTTCCCTTTCTGTCTCTCTCTCTCTCTCTCTCTCTCTCTCTCTCTCTCTCTCTCTCTCTCATTTTAATCTGTCTGATTCTCTCTGCCACTGGTTTTCTCTCTCTCTCTCGTCTGTCTGTCTCACTACAATTTGTCTTCACTCGCTGTCTTTCTGCCTGTTTATCCCTGCCTCTCTCTCACTGTCTGTCTGTCCGTCTGTCTCTCACAGTCACTCTCAGTTTTCATTCCCTACACTCATCTTACCTGACATGGCTTTGTTTCATTGTTTGTTTGCAGTTGAGGGCTTGGAAAAGAGCAATATAATCTGGGATAATATGGGTAACACTAACAATGGTAATCTTCAAAGTGATACCATTTCCCCCCCCCCCCCCCCCCCCCCCCCCCTCCCCTCCACACCAACTCACTCTGGATGTCATCTTACCTTTAGTTTTTCTTTCTTTTTTTTTTTTTTTTTTTTTTTTGAGTTGTGTAGTGTATTTCCTCTACCATTGTTTGTTTTTTTTTTTTTCCAGTTGTGTGCTTGCTGATTTGAGTTCATGTTTGCTGTTATGCTCACAACTGACAGTTTTGACTAATGGTGAGAAGGGATTGACTGGAGAGAAAGTGAGAGGGGTGGGATCAAGGGAAGGAGGGGGGGAGGGGGGGGGGCATTTATATTGTCAAGGCTGGTGGAGCAGGGGCTGAATTAATGATGAATTGTGAATAAGCATGAGAGAAGAATTACCATCCTACTGTGTCAACCCCCCCCCCCCCCCCCCCCCCTCCCCTCCCCTGCCTTTTTTTTTTCCCTTGTTCAATGAAAGTTGAATGGGTCAAGGAAGGTTTTGTTACACAAAAGCAAACACAAAACAAAACCACTGTAAAGAAAACAGGAAAGTTTATAAACAATGTGGCAAGATGCGTTTGTTCCTGTTGTAGAGTGTGAGAGCGTGAAGATGGGAAGGGGGGAGGGGTTTTGTACTGATGGGGGGGGAGAGAGAGAGAGAGAACTGATTAATAAGATCAGGTGGATTCTTTTTTTAACTTGGTGTCCTCATCCACTGAGGGAAAAGAAAAGTTAGTTGGAAACTGGACTTATAAGCCAAGTAAGGTACAGAGAGAGAGGGTATGTGGGGGGAAGAGAGAGCATGAGTGTGAGAGTATGTGGTGAGGGGGGGGGGGGGGGGGGGGGAGAAAGAGAGAGCATGAGTGTGGGAGTATGTAGGGGGAAGATAGGCAGAGAGAGAGAGAGTGTGTGTGTGTGTGTGTGTGTGTGTGTGTGTGTGTGTGCGATTCTTCTGTGAGAGTGTGTGTTTGTGCGTGTGTGTGTGTATGCATATGTCCGGTGCAAGAGTTAGAATTGTGGGGGTAACATACCAACACTGAAGAAGGCATAAACAGGGAGAGAGGGGTGAAGGTGGGGGGTGGGGGTGTTGTCCCAACAAAATACAAAAAAATGTTGTCAGTGTAAAAGTCCTTTATTTCTGCTGTGTTTATAGGGTGGGGAAAGGGGGGGGGGGGGGGGGGGGGGGGGGGGGAAACAAAAAGGAAACCTGTGATGTTGTATGAAGGAAGGTAGTGTGCACATGAATTGCACTGGGTTTTTGTTTGTTCTTGTGTGCTTGCTTGTTGTTTTTTTTTGTTGTTGTTGTTTGTTGTTTTGTTTTTTGAATGAAGTGACTCAGCTACTGGCAGCTGTTTTTTTCTGATTCCCTTCCCAGGATCTGAGGAAAGGACATGCTCTTCCTCTCAAACCTCCTTCCCCAACCCCCCTCCCCATCTTCCTGTGGAGTCTGTCAGTAAACACGACCTGTAAATGCTTTGAAAATTGAGTCTTAAACAGGATGAAGATTTTGTTTGGAGGTGAGTGATGCTGCATACTTAAATCATGGATAATGGACATAAGTTTATGAACTGGGGTAGATTTTCTTTAAATTAAGATCTAGAAATAGTTCAGAAGAAAATGCAAAAAATCCAATGTCAGTTCTGTTTATTAGTCTCCGAGATGTGATGCCGGATGTAGCAATGAGATACATTTGACAAAGTGTAGCGTAAAGTGAAACTGGGGCTCATGACTTGCTTATGATGTTTGTATGCAGCATTTAACATATGTACAGTTATAGTTTCTAGGCTTCTGAATGAATGCAACAAAGGATGATACTGAAGCAACGCATTTTCAGCTACAGAGGTCTTCTAGAATCAAGACTGACAAACATGTAAAGAAAAAGAAAAGAACCCAGTAGTATAGTTGCCTGAGGCAAAATCTGTTCAGCTGTTCAGCAGAAAGTGGGTCGAGAGTTTTTTTTTCTTACTATGGGGGAAAAGATGGGAGAAAGTGGGAGCTTCATAACAAATAGATCAATGGGACATTTAGGAAAAGAGGAAAATGAAAATGGGGGGGGGGGGGGGGGGGGGGGGGGGGGGGGGGGGGGGGGGGGGGGGCGAGAATAGCAGTAGGGGTACAGCTGATAATCATGTTTGAGCTAATGGCGTTAAATAAGAGAATAAAACGAGTCGATAAAGCTCGCTGTCTGTGTGCATGCATGTCTGGATGTGTGTGTGTGTGTGTGTGTGTGTGTGTGTGTGTGTGTGTGTGTGTGTGTGTGTGTTGTACATATGGAACAGTCAGGGAATGTGCTTATATGCGGGGCAAAGAACAACATGTTAACAAAGTGACCTAAGTCTACAGTACCACAAACGGGACTAAGAAAGGTTTCATTTATTGGTTTGACAACTAAAGCCACACCACAAAACACAGAATCCATTAGAAATCCTTGAATCCTGAGTGTGCTGCCAAGGGCACCGCTCACTACTTCGGGAGGATTGAAGTTTAGCGGTGAGTAAGATTTGGGGTGAGGGAAGGGGGGGGAGGGGAGGGGAGGTCAGGGAACTGGCCTTGGTAATGGTGTACCAACCGTCAGCATCAGTTGGAAGACCACATATATTGAGAGCTTTCACTGTACTAAGCTGATTCTTAACGCTGGCTGCTGTGTTTAAAGAAAGAATGATTGGCAGGGTGATGGAGTTAGATGGGAAGAGAAGGGGGGGGGGGGGGGGGGGGGGGGGGGAGGGTGGTTACAGCAAAAGGATTCAGAGGGTGGAGGGGATAAAATCAGTTTGGACAGATGTTTTTGAGTGTCCAGCTGGTAGAATAGATTCACATTTTTTTTTGTAATCTGTTCTGTAATGCATGCATGTTCCTTTCATTTCTCATTCTCTTTTTAGTTCGTTGTACATCGAGAGTGTTTGTCTGACACCAGTAACACTGCCAGTGTTAAGCAGGATCTGGTGAGACAACATCATCAGTGATAGGTGATGTTTTGGAAAAGTTTGGGGTTGGCAGACAAACAACTGTTTGTTGTTGTTGTTCCCTTGCTGTCTCACGGTCTGCACCCTTTCTGGGGGCGCTACTCTCACACTACTCATTCTGACAGCTGGACGCACGCAGGACAGAGTTAATGTCCTGATCCAGTATGTGCAGGACTCCACCTTTTTTAAGCCCTGCACTGATGACAATTTGTAAGATGCAGAGCCAGCATGAGATAATGCCCCCTCCACCCTTGCTTTGGAGGAGGAAGGAATGGGGATGGGAGGGGTTGGGAAGGGGGAAGGGAGCTTCATCGGGGACCAAATTGATTTGCTTCCTATGATCACTGACAACGCAGTGGAACTACAAGTGTAAGATGATGAGAATGTGGCATGTGCACATGTGGTGTGGTGTGGTGTGGTGTGTGTGTGTGTGTGTGTGTGTGTGTGTGCGTGTGGTGTGTGTGTGTGTGTG